>CM077147.1:12630619-13081771 GCA_039583875.1 Platanthera guangdongensis | reverse complement strand
TTCCTAAAGTCTCACAAAGATTCAAGTTTTGCGTTTACACCCTCACACGTCTCATCGACCAAAACGATATCATCCGCAAACAATAGACACTAAATAATTGCTTGTTGGATATGTTTGGCGAGCTCATCTAAGATAAGGGTAAAGAGATAAGGGCTTAATTCCAAACCTTGATGTAAGCCAACAGTGATAAGAAATTATTGTGTCAATCTCCCAAATGTCTTCACCCTTGTCACTGAATTTGTGTACATATCTTTGATTATGTCAATATATGATACATTTACATCTTTCTTTTCTAAGACTCTCCATAAAATCTCTTTAAACTCTATCATAAGCATTCTTAAGATCGATAAATAGCACATGCAAATCTTGTTTTCTTTCTCGGTAGTTGTCAATGAGTCTCCTCAAGAGATGTATAGCTTCCATGGTCGACCGCCCTGACATGAATCCAAATTTATTCTCCGAGATGTTAGTCTCTCGTCTTACTCTTCTTTCTATTACTCGTTCATATAGTTTCATGATATGACTTATCAATTTAATTCTTCTGTAATTAACATAATTTTGTATATCTTCTTTGTTTTCATACAAAAGTAGCAAGATACTTTCTCTCCATTGGTTTGACATGCTTTTTGACTTCAGTATCTTATTGAAAAAACATGTAAGCCAAAAAATTATTTCATTTCCTAGACATTTCAATACATCGATGTGTATATCGTCTGACTCAACCACCTTTCCATTTTTCATCTTCTTTATAACATCATTTACCTCTGATAGTGTTGATTTCGTTGGAGCCACCTAAAAGGAGAGATTAGGAAGGGTTAGTTTGCTAAACCCGTGAACAGTGGAAGTGACTTGTTTGCTTTGAGATTTCGTGAATCCACTTGTGTGAGAGCGAGTGAATTTATGTTGTTAGCTTGTGGCCTGCTTGCTTTGTTGATTGATTCCGTGGAACCACCTCGTGTGAGGGAGCGCTTTAATTCCTTGGTGTCGTGTGCGATAGCGGTCAACCTCGGAGCGGAAGATCGAAGGTAATAAGAAGTTTCTCGCGTGATTGCCATCAACTTCGGATACCGAAAGACGTTTCTTTCCGTGGGTAACTTGTTTCTATATTTTCTCGTAGGTTAATAGACTCATTGTTGTGTTTTCGCCCGAGTTTTGTCAGCAAACGCTACGTCGAAAACTCCAAACGAAAACGTATTTGGAGTTCACGATTTTCGTTTTGCTACAACAAGGAGGAACAAAACGAAAGTTGCGAATTTCGTTCCCCGGTTAGGAATCGAACCATTATTTAAGAAAATCCTTTTTAAACAAAAACAGCTTTGTTTGTGTTTTATAAAAAAAACGTTACTTAAAATTATAAGTCAGCGCAACACCTGCTCAAATTGTTTGCGAAATTCATATTTCATTGCACACATTTAGGGTTTTCTAGAAAAAGCCGATATGCGCTCAAACCCTACGCGCCGTCCTGCATTAATTTTGGGATCAAAGACAGATTGTCAAAAATTTTTCAAATTTTTGGATCCGCCCTGCGTAGAATAGGAACCCGCATAGCATTTAAATTTTTTTCAAAAAAAAGTTCTTTAAACATATTTATGCATTTGCATTTTTTTGCCTGTTTACATGCATTTGCGTAGTGGTAGGTTATTGAGTATGAGTTCACAACGCCACCATTCACCACCTGAACACCTTCACGAGGTAAACCCAGAGATGCGTCAAGTTGAGCTTGGTCAACTGAGTCGTGGGAACGAGGGGAATGAACCACCCCCATGGATTCTGCCATTCACCCACCAAATAGCTGAGTTGAACCGGGCCATACGAGAAGGGTTTGAAACCCTTAGTGTTAGAATAAATAGCTTAGAAGTACCCCCTCGAGCGTCAATGCCACCTCTAGTTAGAGATGAGCATTCGGTGCGACCCCATTATGAGGCTCCACCACCTTATGGAGAAAGGTCTGCACTTAGGAGAAACCCTCTTTTCGAGGAAGAGGTTAGAAATCTCATAGATAGGTATGAGTCTGAGTACGATCAGGGTAGGAATTTCCCGAGGAATTTCCCTGAACCCCAATGAGAGCCCTTCCTAGGTACGCAAAATCATTATCAGGAGAGACCCTATAATGATGTAGGTAGAGAAGAGCGACCGCGAGACCATCATAGGCCAATACCAACCATGCACCGTGATGATCGGCCTAGAGATTGGCATCGACCGTCACCCCCACGACGTCGAGACAATCGTGATCCTTACGACGATGATTATGACTATCCTCCTCGGGATAGGCGACCAGATCTTACACGTGTTGTGAAGTTAGATCCGCCACTTTATGATGGATCTATGGATCCCAAGGTCTTTTCAGACTGGTTTATAGACATAGAGACCTATTTTGATTGGTATCGTATGACGGAAGATCAAAGGGTACAGTTTTCCAAGATGAGGTTATCTGGGCGAGCAAAAATCTTTTGGATAGTTGAGGAACGTAGTATAGAGAGGAATGGACGCCTTCCCATTACACATTAGGCACACATGAAAGTCATATTGGAGGAGCAGTACATTCTCCAGTACTACCAGACTCATCTACGAGACGAGCTGATGTCTCTACGTCAAGGGTCCAAATCAGTTTCTGATTATTTAGCTGAAATGAAGGATCTTATGATTAGGTGCAACGTAGTCGAACACCCAGGTGATACATTATCTAAATTTAAGTGTGGACTACGATCTGAGATTCGCGATGAGTTGATTCGATATGGTCGCTATTCCTTTGCTGAGACCGTATCTATCGTCATCGATATAGAGGAACATCAAAAGAGAATCTCCCGGTTCAAAACTCAAAACAAAACAAATACTTCCTATAAGAAAGAAGAATCAAAAGGTAAGGAGAGTGCGAACAAGCCTACCTTGACCTTTGCGAGAGATCAGAAAGGGAAATCCCCTATGGGAACTGTGACCCCTTCACAGATCCGATGTTATGAGTGCCAGCAGATGAGCCATATATCTAGTGATTGTCCCAAGAGGAGAGACACACTAGTTATTCATGAGGTGACTGGGGAGGATGAGCCTATAAAAGAAGCTGGAGTCGAGAGAGACTCACACATTTTGAATGAAGAAGTGTACAGTACGCCTAGTGATGAGGAGATAGATCCCGACGTCCTAGTGGTGAAATGTATGTTTTCTACGCCAAAGGAATCAATCGATTATTGGTGGACGAACATCTTCCAAGCCTACTTCAAGGCTGGGGAGAAAGTGCGTCGTTTAGTAGTAAATAGCGAGAGTTGTATGAATGTGATTGCTGAGACAGCTTTAGCCCGCATGAGACTCATTGCTGAGCCGCACCCTTCCCCGTTCCAGGTAGCTTGGGCCACCAAGACTACCTTATTAGTGACTAGGAGATGTTTAGTGCCCATCACTATCAGCCCGTATGCCGATAGGATTTGGTGTGACGTTATGCCTATGGATGTGTGCCACGTATTACTAAGGAGACCTTGGTTGTATGACCGAGATGTACTCATACATGGCAGGTCCAACACTCGCTCCTTTCTACTGGACGGAAAGAGAGTAGTGTTGAACCCGGTGCGACCCACAACACCAACATCCCGCACGAGTAGTAGTGCGAAAGAATCTCTTCCTCCCACTGAAAGGAAGAAGACTCTTAGCATTATACGAGACACTGATTTCCATCGAGAGAGCTTCGATGGTGAATTTTATTATGCCTTCGTGGTTTTACAGGCATCTGACGTATTAGAGAAATATGAGTATATTCCTATACTTGCTAGGAGACTCTTAGAGGAGTTTCAGGATATACACCCTGATGAGCTTCCGGCTGAGTTACCTCCCATGAGATGTATTCAGCATGCGATAGATCTCGTTTTTGGAGCTTCCCTCCCACATTAACCACATTATTGATTGAATCCTGCCGCCCATGAGGAGCTGCAGAAACAGATCGAAGAATTACTTGATAGAGGCTTTATCCGTCATAGCCTTAGTCCATGTGCGGTGTCTGCCCTCCTTGCCTCAAAAAAGGATGGTACTTGGCGTATGTGCGTTGACAGTCGTGTTGTCAACAAGATCACTATGAAATACCGATTCCCGATACCCCGACTGGATGACATGTTAGACATGTTGACTGGAGCCACGATCTATTTTAAGATCGACCTTCGTAGTGGTTATCATCAGATTCGCATTCGCGAAGGAGACGAGCGGAAGACTGCCTTCAAGTCGAAGGATGACCTTTACGAGTGGCTTGTGATGCCCTTTGGGTTATCCAATGCCCCTAGTACTTTCGCTCGGATGATGACCCAGGTCTTTAGACCCTATATTGGGAAGTTTATAGTGGTTTATTTCGACGACATTTTGATATATAGTCGGACTGAGAGTGAGCACTTGACTCACCTACATATTATTTTCGAGCTCCTGCGAGCCGAACGACTATATATAAACTTGAAGAAGTGTGTATTTATGGCTGAGTCTATTATCTTTCTTGGATATATAGTGAGTTCCGTTGGTATCACTATGGATCCTGAGAAGGTTCGAGCGATTCGTGAATGGCCTACCCCTCAGAACATTCACGATGTCCGTAGCTTTCATGGACTAGCCACATTTTATCATCGATTCATTAAGAACTTCAGTACGATTATGACACATGTCACTGAGTGTATGAAGAAGGGAAACTTTCAGTGGACATCATCGACAGCTAGAGCCTTTGAGATTATCAAGGGTAAGATGTCCACTGCACCTGTTTTGAGAGTCCCTGATTTCAACCAAGTATTTGAGGTATCCTGTGATGCCTCAGGAGTTGGGATAAGAGGTGTACTTAGTCAAGAGGGTCACCCCGTTGGATTTTTCAGTGAAAAGTTCTCAGGCCCGAAGCTCAATTATTCCAACTATGAGCGCGAGTTCTATGCGATTGTACAGACGTTACGTCATTGGAGGCATTATCTATTGCGTAAGTAATTTGTCCTCCACTCTGATCATCAGGCGTTGCGTTATATCAATTCGCAACAAAAGTTGAACCATCAACATACTAAGTGAGTTTCATATTTACAAGAATACACCTTCGTTCTCAAGCACTATAAGGGAACGGAGAATAGAGTTGCCGGCGCCCTTAGTCGAGTCACCCTTGTATTATCACAGTTGCATACTCAGGTGATAGGATTTGAGCGTGTCAAGGATGACTGTTCTAGTTGTCCTGATTTTAGCGGTATTTATGATGCGATACGTTCGAATCTCTATCACGATGAGACCGATTATCTCATTCGAGACGGATATTTGTTTCGTGGGACCCGTCTGTGTATTCCCCGCACCTCGTTGCGAAACTTCATTGCATGAGAATTACATGGCGAAGGCTTAGGTGGACATTTTGGACGTGATAAGACAATAGCCTTAATAGAGGAGCGTTTCTATTGGCCCGAGATGAAGTGGGTTATCGCTCAGATTGTCAGTAGCTGCCGTACTTGTCAGGTAGCGAAGGACAATAAACAACCCGCTAGATTATATACACCTTTACCGGTGCCTAATATTCTTTGGGATGATGTTAACATGAATTTTGTGCTTGGGTTGCCGCGCACATTTAGGAAACACGATTCCATACTTGTAAAATGGTGTATTTCATCCCTTGTAACAAAACCGATGACGTCTCTCATATAGCCCGTATTTATTATAAAGAGGTTGTCACACACCGAGGGATACCAAAGACTATCATTACCGATCAAGACGTTAAGTTCACCAGTTATTTTTGGAAGTCACTCTGGAGACTTTTAGGTACTAAAATTTTATTTTCGACCGCTTATCATCCACAAACTAACGGTCAAACTGAAGTTGTGAATATAAGTTTAGGAAATTTATTGCGATGTTTGGTAGGAGATCACCAGGAAAATTGGGATCTGATTCTTCCGCACACTCAGTTAGCATATAATAATTCAAAGAATAGATCTACGGGTTTATCACCTAATGAGGTTGTTCATGGTCACACTTCACGAGTTCCGCTAGATTTAGCACCACTACCACACACTTTTAGTACTAGCCAGTTTGCACATGAGTATGCATTGCATTTGCATGATTTGCATAAAGAGACTGAGCAAAAGTTGCATAGTACTTATGATCTTTACGCAACTCAAGCTAATAGGCACAAAAGAACTACTAGTTTTAAGATGACTTGGTTATGGTCAGCTAAATCCGGAATGGTTACCATCAAGTACCATAAAAAAGCTAGCTGACCGTAGAACTAGACCCTTTATAGTGGTAAAATGGATTGGGCAGAATGCATATGAACTAGAGATGTCTTTCGTTTAGTGAGCAAATTTTGTTTTTAACGTAGTCGATCTGACTTTATTCCACGATTACACGCATGAGTCTTTGGAATTTCCATTGCCTTCTCCTCCAATTGATTCTTCTGGGTTGGTGAGTGAGAGTGAGGAGACACATTCAGAACATACCGACATTCATTCCGCTACTGACATGTCCATTGCAGTTCCTCCCATTTCCACTAACAGCTTTCAGGTTGAGCATGAGATACCAGATGAGTCTACTATACCAGTTGCCAGAGCTGCTGATCGACTTCCGCGACAGATTTTGATTCCCGAGCAGATATTGGATGACGAGACAGTGACCGCTACTGATGGTGGTTTGCAAAGATACTTGGTTCGTTGGCATGACAGACCAGAGACTGAGACCAGCTGGGTCTTGGCCGAAGAGTTAGAGCGCATGAATGCTGATCTTTTACAACACTGCCGATCGGAGCACTCATCAGAGATGAGTGATTTCGAGAGGGGGAGAGTTGGTGGAGATCAACCCAGATCAGGTCGTCGTAAAAGTGTCCGACGTCGCACCCGTTAGGACCTCTATCGGCCTTAAGCGTTGCATACTTGTGCATTTTGTGTCATGTTCCTTATTGCATTTTATTTGTATTTTTTATATTTGCATATATATATATATATATAATTACTTATTTGAGTATAAATATACATATGTATATATAATTATTTAATGAGTAATATACGTATATATGTCTTATAACGTATATATCTTTATACTATAAGCAAACTTCAAAATAGTCATGTTGTAACTTTCGTTTTCCCGAAATACCCCTCAGTCATGGTGTAACATTTTAATGCTAAAATACCCATCATTTTTCTTATTCATGTACTCATTTGAATGGTTTTTTTGTCATTTGATCATAATTTTTTTATTCTCCTACTCATTTGCATAGTTTTTTTCTTATTCCCCCTACTCGCCGCCCCACCATTGTTGCTGCCCCGCCAATGTCGTCACACCCTCCCCCGCTCAATGTCGCCGCCCCCGCCCAATGTTGTCGCCCCAATCATTGTCACCGCCCCCAATCATTGTCGCCGCCCCCAATCATTGTCGCCGCTCCGGACCAATGTTGACGCCCCCGACCAATGTCTCCCCCCCGACAAATATCGCCGCCCCCGACAAATGTCTCCGCCCCAAACCAATGTTGCCGCCCCGCACGGGGTCTCCCGTGCACGCCTGCTTGTATATATATAAGTTACGTTAAAAGAGAACCGGTTCAGATGTTTCCGCTTTCATCTCCACGATCCCGTGCAACTGTTCATCCTCGTCGATCTGTCCAAGATGCTTGAGCTTCTTGCGGCCACCTGAGGTGCGAGCTTCACTCGACTGCCCACGATCCCGCTGCTCCGCATGTCGCTCCACGTCACACATCTTTCTGGGCAAGTCCCGATGTCTTGATCCCTCTTCCCGGTGGTTTTCAGCACATGTCCAAGCTTCTATCATGGAAGTTCTTCCACGAAGCTAACAGTTAAAGGTTATTTTCGTGTTTTCTTTGCTTCCTATAAATGCGAGTGTTGTATGTATTCTTGAGGAGAAGAAATTGATGAAAGATTTGTTGTTTTGTTTCCGGAACTGCTGCTGTTTCGACTTCCCGTTGAGAGGAGATTGATATTGTGATGTTTTTTTCATTTGAGGAGGTTTCTGTTGTTGTTGTTTGCGTCCATCGAGTCTTGTCGTAGAAAGTTGATTGCTGTTGTACGTTGTGTTCAGTTCCCGTTTAAGAAGACAATGAACAGTAACATTGATGTATTAGTTAATATCTGTTTCTGCTAGAGAGAAGGAGATTTTAGAATTTCAACTGCTTGTGTGTGAGAATATATTGATTAAGGTTTTCTTCTTTTACTGTTGATTCCGTTGGAGCCACCTAGAAGGAGAGATTAAGAAGGGTTAGTTTGCTAAACCCGTGAACAGTGGAAGTGACTTGTTTGCTTTGAGATTTCGTGAATCCACTTGTGTGAGAGCTAGTGAATTTAAGTTGTTAGCTTGTGGCCTCCTTGCTTTGTTGAGTGATTCCGTGGAACCACCTCATGTGAGGGAGCGCTTTAATTCTTGGTGCCGTGTGCGATAGCGGTCAACCTCGGAGCGGAAGATCGAAGGTAACGAGGAATTTCTCGCGTGATCGCCATCGACTTCTGTTACGAAAAGACGTCTCTTTCTTTGGGTAACTTGTTTCTATATTTTCTTGTAGGATAATAGACTCATTGCTGGATTTTCGCCCGAGTTTTGTCAGCAAACGCTACGTCGAAAACTCCAAACGAAAACGTATTTGGAGTTCACGATTTCCGTTTTGCTACGACAAGGGGGATTGACTTTGTTTGTGCTTTATAAAAAAACGTTGCTTAAATTCATAAGTCAGCGCAACAGCAGCTCAAATTGTTTGCAAAATTCATATTTCATTACGCACATTTAGGGTTTTCTAGAAAAAGCCGACAGACGCGCAAACCCTACGCGCCGTCCTGCATCAATTGCTTGTTTCATTTTTTCTCTTATCATAATTTAAAACCTGAATTATTTAAAAATTTAGCATTCTCACTCACCCATCTAGTCTCTTGCAGGCATAAAATATTTATAATTCTCCTAATCATTGTATCCACTACTTCCATCGTTTTCTCCGTAAGCGTATCTATATTCTAACTTTCAAACCTAATTCGGTCACAATTCTTACGACATACTTCCCTAGGACGTCTAATATGTGAGGATTTTTGCTTATTTAACACTACATCCAGGTCTTCTTGGAGGTGTAGCGGTCCTTGCCAAGACGCCGCATTCGGACCATACGACGAATACTCTTGCAAATTTAATACTACACCCAAGTTTTGGAGATGCAGCGGTACTTGCCAAGATGCCGCATTCGGACCATGCGACGTGTTACTTATGGGGAACAACATAGCTTTTGCACAATTTATCAAATGATTCATATTCATAAGGGTGACTAAATTTTACGCTGGCTGTCTACCTAACACAACCTTCACCATTTTTCATCCGGGCTTGGGACCGGCATAGGCTGGTTTATTACTTGTGTAACATAAAATAGTTAAATTAGTTTGATAGATTTAGAGATTCAATAAATGTTAAACTATTAATATATAAAAAAATATATAAATAAGAAATGCTTATATTTATATATAATCATTATATAAATATTAGAATCATATATATAGTTGATTTAATAGAAGCTTCTTTTAATTAGATATTTAGATGTGGTGATTTCTTTGTTCTCAATTGAATGGGTAACTATTCAAGTTGAATCTGACTGAAAACTCTGAAATGTTTCTCTAATTTTAATGTCAGATTGTTTTTGGTGGGAGGAATCAACTTAGGCCTTGTGCATACAAGAGATCATAAAGATCAAATTTTTGCTCAGGTTATGAGCTTGACTTGTAACTTGGATTGAACATATTTGAATACATTTAGATTAGACTAAAAATCTGAGTTGTTTTCTAATTTGGATTCTTCTCAACCTAGCCATGGTGTATTTTATGGAAACAATTTACAGACCTTTACATCTTCATGGGGATTGGCTCAGAAGTTAAGAAAGTTATCTGTCTTCAAACCCGACTTTTCGGGTCCCTGAAATTTCTTCTGTCCAATATTGCGCGTGTTGATGGTGTTAATTTGTTTGTTAAAATCCAGCGATGTGCAGCCGTCTTTTGGGTGGGATTCGGATTGAGAAGGGGCAAGGGTTTTTGGTTGCTTATCATAGCAGAAAGAAAATTCGTATTAGGTTGCAGCTTTGTTACTGCAAATACCTCTCCAAATCAGGATGGGCCTGCCATGAGTGAAATACAATGAACATGATGCAAACACAAATTAGATCAAGCACACTAAGATTTACATGATTTGTTTAAAACAAATTTTTGACTGCAAGAGAAATTGTATCCGGTTCATTAAAATCCAAAAAAATAATAGAGAAACTCATGCGCCACTATGGTTGGCTTTACTTCAGATCTTATGCATTCTTTACGGCTCCGTTTGGGGGGACTTATTTTCACCGGTCAAGCGGTCATGACCGCATGAACCGAGACTTAAATAAGTCCCGGTTCATGAAAAACGGTTCATGCGGTCATGACCGCTTGACCGGTGAAAATAAGTTCTCCCAAACGGAACCTACATTGATGATGATCGTTAAATGCGAAAGACCAAACTGGTTCGTCTAACTGACTCAGTTAACCAAGCCATTTTTGATCTCCATTAATTATCAAAATATCCTTTACTTTCAACGTCCTCAACATTGGTGGCGAGAACCGTTTCTATTGCTGAGCACATCTTACACATCCATGGAGGATTAGCTTAGGATACCCTAGTGGCCATAACTGAGACATCAACATCTTGCTAATGTTGTTCTGAGCTTCCAAACCTTTGGCTTCCCACCGATTGCAGTCATCTGCAACTGCACCAAATTCACCAGCCTCATGTGGTCAATCATATTCTGCGGCATGGCGCCTGCCTCCTGATGGCGGTCATATGAACCCGTGTTGGCACTTTGCGTGCACAACTTTGTAGGAGTGATATATTATGTGGGCCTTCTTCCTGTGCACCCGTGTAATCTTGAAATCTATGTGGGTTCCTTGCAAACAGCCTCGCACCAGCCTCAGTATTCTTTGGTGCAATTTCTGTCTCTTGCTATACCTGTATGTTTCCTCCATAAATTCTCCAGAAACACAATACACACACTTTTTTTTCTAGTAGAAGTAACTGATGGGAGCAAAAGTGAGAAAAATGAGGAAATCTAGACTTATTAGGTTCTTATAGCTCCTTCCTTTCAAAATTTTCTTTAATTTTGTTTACCTCAATTGAAGGGGAGCCTTGGCGCACCGGTTGAGGTGTTGCCGTGTGACCATGAGGTCACGGGTTCGAGTCCTAGAAGTACCCTCTTGCAAAAAATACAGGGTAAGGTTTGCCTACATTCCCAAATTGTGGTGGGACCCTTCCCCGGACCCTCGCTGAGCGGGGATGCTTTGTGCACCAGGCTGCCTTTTTTTTACCTTAACTAATTTACTCATTCGGCCATACTAGACCAACTATCTGTTTATTAAACTGTGTCATAAAATGAGTAGTTATTCTTGAAAATTCTGCTTAGTTCCAACTTTTGGGTTCCTTTGATTCATATTTTGCATTTCCTTATTGTTTCTCCCTTCTTCACAGGGAAAATATTGCCGTGTACGCAACGGATTACCAAGCGAATTTCATGCTCGGTTATTGTTCCGTGTACATCTTCATGCAGACATTTATGATTCCTGGAACCATTTTCATGTCCCTGCTGGCTGGAGCCCTTTTCGGAGTCTGCAAAGGCATTATTTTGGTGGTTTTTACAGCAACCGCCGGCGCATCATCCTGTTATTTCCTTTCAAAAATTATTGGCAGACCCCTGGCTGGCTGGTTGTGGCCCGAAAAGCTACGGTTTTTCCAGGCAGAGGTATGCGTGCAATGCCTAATTTCTCTAGCCGCTTTGCACGAATGATAACCTTTTTATTAGTCTTTTGCTGATGTGGCATTCATATGCTCAAATTATGGATGCAGATCGCCAAGCGCAGGGAAAAGCTTCTAAATTACATGCTGTTTTTAAGAATAACTCCGACACTGCCAAACACGTTCATAAACTTGGCATCTCCGATCGTCGACATACCGTTTCACATATTCTTTTTTGCAACACTGTTTGGCCTCATTCCGGCGTCTTTTATTACAGTCCGAGTAAGTTACTCCTCATAACCATGTAAAATTCATTGTATATTCGATGCCGGAGCCTTTCTTACTGTAGCTGTTCGCATACAGGCTGGCCTTGCTCTCGGTGATCCTGAAATCTCTCAGGGATCTGTATGACTTCAAAACCATGGTAGTTCTCTTCTTGATTGGATCTGTCGCCATATTTCCGAGTATTTTCAAGCGGAAGCGAACATACGAATGAACAAATAGCGAGCACCGCGAGCCTTCCGTGTAAAATCTAAAGAACTACAGTGTTGACTTCAATATGCGTGTTTGCGTTTTTGATGTCACGGCAAAAAAGATAGGATGAGCACGCATTTATGGAGGTCTTCCTCTGTTTCATGAGTGGTGATAGATAATTTTTGTGCCTTCGCTCTCATGGCAGTCAGCTATTAGCAGAAACAAGAGGCAGTGTTTTCAAAGAAGAGGACCCTCTTTTTCCGCCAATCCTTGGATGCCATGGGTGAGCTCCAGGTATGTTTTAGGGTCCGATAGCTAACTTTGATTCTGATTGCCTCTCCAGTTACTTAACTACTAAGAGGTTTAGGGGTGGTGGGATTACATGGTGTGCCTGTGAATGTAATATTGTTGCATTTGGTGGGTTCTTCATGCCATCATATACATATTTTAAAATTTCATGGTTAGTGCTTACAAATAACCACTTCAGCTTGCCCTTTGTGAATGCTTCTTTTATCTGATTTCTCATTCGACTATATGCACACCAAAATAATGAGAAGCTCAAAGTTGGCTGTTCTCTGTAATCCTAAATTCTAAACCATAAACTCTCATTTGATTAAATGCACCAATTATGGTGTTATGTGCTCGAACGAAAGCTCAAAGTTGCATGTTCTCTTTGACTGCCATTAAGGCTCCGTTTGAGGGGACTTATTTTCACCGGTCAAGTGGTTACGATCGCATGAACCGGACCTTAATTAAGACCCGGTTCATGCGATCGTAACCGCTTGACCGGTGAAAATAATTCCCCCCAAGTGGAGCCTAAAACTCTCGACATATGGACGATATCAAGAACTTTAAGGCTGTTTGATCATCAACCTATAGCGTCCATATTTTTATGAATAAATGGCTCAGTGATTATATGAGAATGTAACTGTTTTTTTTTTGCTTTTTTTATTGGGCATCTAATCATCATTTTATGTGTTCAATTGTTTGATGAATGATTAATTTATCATTAAAGGTTGATCAACATATAGTTATTATAACAACAACACTCAAGCCTTTATCCCACTATAGTGGGGTCAGCTATATGGATCATTTGTCGTCATTGTGCCGTATCTTTTGTCATAATCTTACTAATGCCCAAGTACATCATGCATTTCTTTATAGTTTCATTCCAAGTCTTTATTGGTCTACCCCTCTCTTGTTTAGCATGCCTAGTGACTAGACTCTCACAACGCCTAACAAGTGCCTCTAATGGTCTCCTTTGTTCGTGTTCAAACCATCTTAGTCGAGCTTCTCACATCTTCTCTGCAATTGGCGCTACTCTTGTCTTATCTCTGATACATTCATTCCTAATTTTATCCAATCTCGTGTCCATATATCCACCTAAGCATTCTCATCTCCGCAACTCTCATTTTTTTTGCTTATGTACACAGTGCACTGCCCAACACTCGGAACTATAGAGCATAGCTGGTCTAATTGCAATATGGTAAAACTTGTCCTTAAATTTTAATGGTACTTTACGATCACATAAGAACCCTGATGCGCCTCTCCACTTCAACCAACTCGCTTGGATTTTAGAAAAATAAAGTGATATGAGTGTTGTCTCCACAGGGAGCACGGAGCAGAAGTTTCGAGGATTTAAATATCAAAAATCTAAATACGTGATGGATTGTTGGTGGTTTTTGCTACACAAAACAGGAATTAAAACCCTACACTATAGGGATCTCATCTACATCATTTCACAATGCATTCGAGTTGAAGAAAAAAAAATCATAACTATGATAGAATTAAACATAGCAGTACATTATTAATACAAACAATTCAAGTTCCAACCAATCCAACAAAAAGAATATGAGAATGCTTTTGATTTCACAGGAAGAAAATACAAATAGTGTAAGAGGGTTGGGGGGGGGGGGAGTGCACCGTGCAGTGCGGCATCTCACGACTGACAGTGCATCAGCACTCGCACACGCATCTCAGCGCGAGTGCTGATGCACGCTGATGCACTCGCAGTCGTCGGATGTGCTGCACTGCACGGTGCAGTACATCACACGCCCGCCTCTCGGGTAAGAGTCTTTGGCTCAGGTACGTTGTATGAGCGTGGAGTCATCAATTTGTGCTCTTTTCTTATCCATGGTTGTGTTTGGGGTGGAGGAAACATTGTCACCGTCTTCTCAACCTGTTGATCAGCCGGTTCTCGATCAGCTTGTCACATTCATTCAGGCACCTGTCATTATTTGAGTGCTGAAGTATCATTGCATCAGCGCATCACATTTTAAAAAAATCAAGGATTGCATTAGGTCAAAAAGATTAAGGCTTCATTTGGTGCGGCATTTTCCGGAGATGGAGCAAAAAAACGCTCAAACAAAGTGAGCATAGAAAAAAAAATACTGGGGACGAGTCTGAACGGGGCAACTGCTGCGTAGAAATGTGACTTGCATTTTAATCTTATGTGGCTAGCCGGTTGGTTAAATAGTAAACGAGAGGCACATGGCTTGTTTTTTGAAAATAGAAAAAATATTAATTCCCATAACTCACCATAAATCATTGTGCCCGACCATTGATCTCGCCTTATATTTTTGTCATTTCGCGATCTAAAATATGATTATTTTTCAATACGTTCGTATTACAAAACAATCTACATCGCTGAAATCATTGAATAGACCGACATATAGTGCGGGATTGTGTCGTGGGCAAATAGCCCGGGCCCGGCTCGGCAAAAGCACGACTAGGTCTGGCCCGAGAAAAGTCCGGCCCAGGCCAAGACTGGGTTTGGGGCCTTACCGGACCCCCAATTTTGTCAATTGCCCGGCCCGGTGCTTGGGCCGGGCAAACCTCGGGCTAGCCTAAGCCCGACACTGAGCCAAGCAGAAATCCCGTCATGTGGGATTTTTATCCCGCCTATGATTACACCGGATTTTAATCCCGCCTAATCATAGGCAGTATTAAAATCCCGCCTTTTGTATTCAGGCCAGCCCGGGCCCAACCCAGCCTGAGAGTCTAACCAGACTTCCCTTTGAGAGGGAGCCCGAGCCCAACCTGATCCGATTCAAATCGGGTCCGGGTCGAGCTCGGTTGGTAAAAAGCCCGGACCCGATCTGACTTTTTGACCACGACTTTGTGGGTCACAACATTTTTTTTTTGTCCTTTTTAATGCACTAAAAAAAGACTGCTAAAGTCAATGCTTCACCCGCAAGCAATATCGTTCCATAAATGGCCATTACAGACTTCACCGGTCGTCTGAAATCTGATCGGGAGAGATGGGGGGTGGTCAAGGCAGTGATGGCGGTGGGCCTGGCAGCGCCGGTGATGGTGGCAACCGGAAAGATGGGGCCAGCGGTTGGAATTTCCGTTCCGGGTCGGGCCAGCAAGGCGGCAGAGATTACCGATGGGGGTCCGGCACCGCCCCTGATGGTACCGGCTCATTCAGCTTCGGGACCACGGGACCCACCGGAGAAGACGGCCAAAACGGTGGCCAGCACGCCTACGGATGGAGCAGCGGAAGCGGCGGCGGCGGCGGAGGCGGTGCCGGAACTGGCGCATATTCCTACTCCTTCGGCGGGGAAGGCGGTGGCAGCGGAGGTACCGCCGGCTTCGGCGGCGGAGGCGGTGGCAGCGGAGGTACCGCCGGCTTCGGCGGCGGAGGCGGAGGCGGAAATTGGGCGTATCCGTACTCCTTTGGATGGGGAGGCGGTTGGCCCGGCTTTGGTGGCCCCGGCTTTGGTGGCCCCGGATTCGGTGGCCCCGGATTTGGTGGCCCCGGATTCGGTGGCGGAGGTGCAGGACATAGCGACGGTGGCCGCGGCGGTGATGGAGGGGGTCGCGCCGGAGGCCGCGGCGGTGAAGGAGGAGGTGGCGCCGGCGGCCGCGGCGGGGACGGAGGAGGTGGCGCCGGCGGCCGCGGCGGTGATGGAGGAGGTGGCGCCGGCGGCCGCGGCGGTGATGGAGGGGGTAGCGCCGGAGGCCGCGGCGGTGAAGGTGGAGGTGGCGCAGGCGGCCGCGGCGGTGAAGGAGGAGGTGACGCCGGTGGACGCGGCGGTGATGGAGGGGGTCGCGCCGGCGGCCGAGGCGGTGATGGAGGGGGTCTCGCCGGCGGCCGCGGCGGTGAAGGAGGAGGTGGCGCCCGTGGACGCGGCGGTGAGGGAGGAGGTGGCTCCGGCGGCCCCGGCGGGCCCGGCGGTGAGGGAGGAGGTAGATCCGGCGGCCGCGGCGGTGACGGAGGAGATAGCGGCGGCGGTGAAGGCGGCGACGGAGGGAAGACAGTTTAATGGTCAATCAGCGGGGAGGGAAGGGTGGTTAGTGGGGGTTGCTATGTTCCTGTTTATTAATGATCTACTCGTTTTGCTTTAAAAAGCCTGTGGCAGTAATAAATGAGGTGCCGAATGATAGTCAAAAACCTGAAATTATTCGCGTTGAAGAGGCCGAATGATAGTCAAAAACTCAATTTGTTCGGAAATTGATAAGAGAGAATAAAGTTGTGTGTGAAGATCGGCGGAAATTACTTCATTTACTTTGGTGTTTGAGTTCACATTTCCCAAGCAGTGGGGATGTTGGGCGATCCTTGTGGGTCTATTGTAAACAGTAAAGAGGTTGATGAGCTGGTTCGATCAGCTTGTATGTGGCAATATTGGATTATCGCTCGGGTTCTTATGAGTTGGTTGAGTATGTTGCGTATCTACTTAACAAAGAATACACTTACCGAGATTGGCAAGACTGTGAATACGGAACAGGATACATAAAGCTACTCAAAATCAATTGAGCTTCTCAATTGGTGATGAGATGCTGAAAAATTTCATAGTCAAGCGTGCTCGGGCTACAGTAGTACTGAAATGAGTGACCTCTTGGGAAGTCTTTGTGCTGTTCGCTTAATCGGAGAGTTTCGCTTCTCAAAGGGAGGCTGTGACCACCAACAACCTGTCTGTTCAAGGAGAGGGGTTGGGTGTTTGGGCTGCGTCCCGAACGACTCCAGGTGAGGCCACAGTGATCCTTGTGTGGTCCAGAGTGGGTTGGCCCTGGGTCGTCACAAGCGTGACCACGAACTCCCAAACATGTGCGTTTCTGCACACCTTCATCGTGCGCCCTCCTGTGCGCCCCGTTACCGACGTCTCCCATCACCTATGTCGTCATCCATTGCCGCTCTTCCAACGAGTTTGACTGGACTACCCATTTTGCCCGAACCATCAGGGAGACAGGTCATCATATCCTCAAAATTGATGATCTAAGAGATCTAAGCCGTGTTTTCTTATTTGCTCGTTTAATGTTCAAGAGGACGTAATTACTTGGGCACCGCCAGAAAATCTATAAAAAGGTGTAAGCCTTCATTTGAAGGGGATATATAAAAAAAAGGTGAGGAGACGGTTCTAAAGTTTCCGGTCAAAGAGTTGTAGACTTTAGTCGTGCTCCAAGGCACGAAAACCATGCTCGACGCTTAACCTCCTGCACGCATTTCTTGCGTGCTAGCTCCATCCCCGAGTCTGCTCCAGTGGGTGCCTCATCGCTCCACACGCTTTGCTCCAGTGCGCGTTCTACTGCGTTTTGTTCTTCTCAACACCTAACACTTAGAAACATTTTATAAACGAGTGGTGACTCGTGTTATGAAAACGGTCAACAGACAGATAATTTCTGAACCCTCAAAAATAATCTAACGACAAAAAAGTGCGGCTACAAAGAACGATAAGTACAAAATAATAAAAAACACCGCAAACAAAGAATGTCAAATAAAAGTGGTTTTCCAAAATTAGGTACGTCTACTGTGCATGCAAAATATTTTATTTTCTTTTCTCAAGCATACAATACGACTAATAGGAAGGAAAAAATAAATCGAGAGATTTATGTCAATTTTGAATCATCCGAGATACGGTCGTACACTTTACGACGAGAAAGAAATCAGGTGGCAAGTGAAGTGTCGACGGACAAAAGTCGAGCACGCTGCAGCAAGGAAGAAGCCTGTCGACAAAGTTGCAACAAGAAAACCCCGACGATAAGAATGACGGCCGTCGACCAAGGAGACGCACATGCGATTGGAACGGGGAAGAACCCCCAGGTTCGGCCAAGGTCGGTCGACCTTTTTTGCGTTCTCCTGCTAGCCAAAATCTTCACTACTTCATGGGGATAACCGAGCAATCCGTTTATAAGTGAGAAGAACCCTAAAATCGGGTAGAGATGTGGGGCCGATTGGATCTAATCAAGGAAGGAGAAAAAATGATCTTCCAAAAAATACCCTTCATCAGCGAAAGGAAATTATATTCTGCCACCAATGCTCTTTTATAATTACCAGAATTTGGGAAATTTCAAAAGGAGTTACGATTTGTGCAGTCTCCAAAAAAGGATTGGAATGTTTCCAAAAAAATCCAAAAAAGATACCGCCAAGAATTTGATTTCAAAAACAATGACACGTAGATTGTGTGGCTTTCAAAATCAACATTCACCCATATAGAAAGATGTGGCAATTACCGTAACAATGACACATGAGCTTGAAATGCCACTGGGAGGAAGTCATTGATGTGTCTAACGACCAGTTCTCTATCGATGATGGCCTTTTGTGGAAAGGTAATCGATTGTGCGTTCCCAATGTAGGGAAGTTACGGGAGAAATTGATGTACGAAACACACTTTACAAAGTACTCGATTCACTCTGAGAGCACCAAGATGTTCAAGGACATGAAGAAATCGTTTTGGTGGCCGGGTCTGAAGAAAGACATAGCGTGGTAGGTGGCGAAATGTCAAACCTGTGCCCTGATGAAGGCTAAATGCCAGAAACCTTGTGGATTCCTGAAGTCTTTGCCCATACCAGAGTGAAAATTTGATGACTTCTCCATGAATTTCGTGCATGGTTTGTCGAGATCGCACAAGGGGAATAACGCCATTTGGGTGGTCGTTGATCGTTTAACGAAGGTGTCACATTTTATTTACAATAGGAAGGATGATTCAGTGGAGAAGCTAGCGAAGTTTTATGTGGACAGCATAGTCCGATTGCACGACGTGCCCCTGTGCATAGTAAGTGACCGAGATGATCGGTTCAAGTCTAATGACTGGAGGCTCGTTCATCAGTTGTTGGGCACCAAGTTGCATTTCAGCACAGCTTTTCACCCACAAGCAAATGAGCAAACTGAAAGGGTGAACAAGACAATGGAAGACATGCTTCGTATGTGTGCGTTGGATTTTGGGAAAAGGTGGGAAGACCATATTTACATGATTGAGTTCGCTTATAATAACAGTTAACAAACAAGCATTCAGATGACGCTTTTGAAGCTCTGTACGGAAGGAGGTGTCGTACACCATTGTCTTGGGTAGAAACGGGAGAATCGAAGCTGTACCAGTGAAGGGACGTTGAAGATGATACTTCAACGATACGGTTGATACGAGAACGATTATTGATCGCTCAAGATAGGCAGGCCAAGTACTTTAATGTCAAGCACTGGAACATGGAGTTTGCGGTGGGCGATTGGGTGTACCTCAAGATAAAACCGTTTAAAGCCGTGTCAAAGATTCGACGCTTAAAAAAGCTTAGTCCGAGGCATGTTGGGCCTTTTGAGATCTTGGAGTGGATTGGTGAAGCCGCCTATAGTTTGACACTTTCGCCGGAGTTGAGCAGTTTACATGATGTATTTTACATCTCAGTGCTGCGGAAGGCTATCCAAGAGCCTACACAAGTGGTAGTTGCAAATCAAGTGCCAATCGACAGTGGGTTGACGACGAAGGTCAAGCTCATTCGCATTGAGGAGGTGGAAGTCAAGCAACTTCGTAATAAAACCATCAGGATGGTCAAAGTCCGTTGGGTCAATTGTGGCTGAGAAGAGTTGTTTTTGGGAGCGCGAGCAAACTATGAGGGAGGAGTTTCCCGAGCTTTTTCACTAAGGTAACCTAATATATTGTTACTTTTTCTGTTTTCCTGTAACTTTAAATTTCGGGACGAAATTTCTTTAAGTGGGGGTGATTTGTAACGCCCCAGGTTCAGGAAATGCTTTTTGGAAGGTACAGCGTGGCGTTAGAGCTATCGCTGGCGATAGGTCGGTGTTCTCGACCCTCTCAATGCTCTTGACGCCCTCAGCGTCTCAGCGCATGCTAGCGCCGGGCGGTAATGCATACCACGCGGCGGTAGTCCACTCGACGTTTGGGTCGGGGCACTCAGAGCACGACATTCTCGAGAACCGTTAGCACTCGACGGTAGCGGTGGCGTGAGGCGGTAGCCAGACGATTTATTTGCTAGAGCTCTCGGGTTGTTAACGCATGACATTAACCCTACCGCAGGCGGTAGCGTAGTTTTGTTGTTTCTGAGAGGCGATAGTTTTCTACCACGTGGCGGTAGCGTAGCAGTTATGACGTGTCCACGTGTCACCGCCCAATTGGATTTCTAAGCGGTGGCGTCCTCGAGAAGTCGAACGATTCGGCTACCGCACGATGGTAACTTCCTACCGCGCGGTGTTAGCTCTAGTAAACTGAATTCTTGGAGGAGTCAGGACTATCCACTGGTTTTATTTGGAGATCCGACGGCTGGTGCGTGCCTCTGTGGGTATATAGCCGGGAGTTAGGTTTTCTCAACTCATTTCTTCATTGGCACTCTCTTTCTAAGTACTAGAGAGAAGGGAGAGTGAAGAATGAAGAAGAAGGGAGAAATCCCGCCGCCATTGGAGTTCCGAAGCTCCGGTTCGCAAGCCGAGTCCGAATTTGTGGAGGTAAGGTCGTTGTGGTCGTGTCCATCCATCTAAATCTTGGGTATGGCACCGAAGAAATCGCAAAGAGTTTCGATTCTCCACTTGGACATGTGAAGTTCTCTTCCTTTTGCATAGAAAACCCTCTCCCGCGAGTGTGCGGTGAGCGTGAGGTTTTCTTTTGGGTAGATATGGATTATCTCCGTAGTTTTGCATATAGAGTTCAGAATCGAAGTATGAACGTAGGCATGTTGTGTGAAACCCATCCGGACGGGTTGGTCTGAATTGGTGATGTTTCATTATGCATGTATTGCCGGATAAGACTCTGTGCTGTTTGCTTTTTGGGTTTCTATGCGGTAGTTTGTAGCAAGGAACTTTGGGGACTAACCCCAAGGAGCACTCGAAAAACTGGTTAGAAACGCATTTCTGCCAGGTACCACGCTGCGGTAGTGTTACCGCCGGCGGTAGCTCTGTGAAAGAGCTGTTGTGAGGCCTGTCTTGCGGAGACCTAGGGGCCAGTGTGTGGGGATGTGTGCTCAGGGAGCCCAGCTTGGTGGCCTGAGAGCCGACCTCGTGCATAACCGAGTTATGTACTATTGTTTGATCGATATGTTGGGACTCAGGGAAGCTTGATCCGCACCGATGACTTAAATTGACATGGCAGTATGAGCAACTGGTTGAGTGGAACTGTACCCGCTCTATGTGGTTCGGTTAAAGAGACCTAAGGTACTTGACACTTACCATTGGCATAGATGAAGAGTCTTACGCTTTGGCCGGAAAGACTGAAATGCTCACGATGCATGGTTGTCGTCCTGGGGGCGGTGGTGAAGACTCGGATTGGACCGGAGTACCTAAGAATGTGCCCTGAGAGCACGGGGCATGTGGTCGTTCGTGCCTACGCCTGTGGTGAAGTGTGCTTAAATTGCACTTTCATTTATATGTTGGATTTTCCTAATACAATTGCAGGGAAGGAGCATCGCCGCCCCGAGTAAGGGATGAGGTCGTTATAATTTAGTCAGCTTTAGCTGACCGTTGTTTTGTTTTGCCACCGTGCGGTGGATTGTTCTTTTGTATGAAAGGTGAGCTTAGTGGCAAATAACGAGCTGAAGCCCTTGTTGTTGTGCTGGCCCTTGAAGGTCAAGGCAAAATGTTTTTCTTTTAAAACTATCATGTATGACTGGTCTGCGAGCTGATGTATGTAAAACGCTTTAATTCAAGTTGAATGTTGTAAGACCATAAGGCCAAGACTTTTGTGTATGTTTTTTCATTCCTGCTGTGCCTGTAGTGGACATTAATGTTATGTTTATGAGTTCTTCTAACTTATTTAAAAGTTTCCGATAGAATGCTCTGTGTTAGGTTTCGATAATATTTCATAGTAATTTGGTATTAATACGTAACTCCGTTAACTGTCCGTGAAATATGACGTGTGGCCCCGGCCGGACCTTCTTTTATATCTCATGTGACGGATGGGGGTTTTACACGCCGACCTCCACTGGGTACAAGAAACGCCACCGCCGCTTGATTCCACAATGGCACTGGAAATTGCCGAATCGGACGACTCCTGTTGCTTGCCCGCATGCCTGCATCTACTATTGCTCGCAGTAGATCACCCCCTATATATAATTATATGATATATATATCCATCAAATAAATAAACTATATATTCTAATATTTTACTATCGATAAATGTTATTTTTAAAAAATAGTGTGGGTCTGCCCCTACTCTTATATAATTAAAAACCTGATCATCATAAAATAAGAGTGTTTATATTGACAGCCTGTATGTGGCTATTGATAGCCTAAAGATATTTGCAGCCCAACAAATGGCTTTTGACAGCCCGATGGATACTGGCAGATCAAAATTTAAGTTTTTTTAAAAATAACAAATCATTGTTAATTACTAGATTAACTCAAAAAAGCAGAGATAATAGTTTATAGTCCTACTATATGATATTTTTATAAAAAGTTTAAAAATGTGAAACCTCAAATTAGTTAAATACGAATTTCACACGCATTTTGAAAATATGATTACTATATGACATTTGTAGGAAAATTATTCAACACAAAAGTTGTAAATCTCGACGAGAACTACAACTTTTATGTTGAACACTTTTTTCTAAAAATATCATATAGTAGTCCTATTTTCAAAAGGCACGACACCGGACGGATCTATGTGAATCGCACATCTTTTGAAAATATCCCTATTTTTAAAATGTATGTTTCTACATTTTGAGCTGCTATTAGCGGTTATATTATATATTTTTTATTATTTTACAGTACTATCAATAATCATACGGGGCTGCCCCTAAAATAAATCCTCCTTTTGATTGTTAGGGCCTATTTTACTAAATTTTTTTCCGAGTGCTACCCTCACGCGGTGCGGGAAAAACGTGGACCAACCATCGCACTTTGTACTTCGTGCATCACGTCTCAATTTATTTATTTTATTTTTAGCCGCCGTTGGATCCAACATTCAACGCCCAAGATTCACCCCGCATAAAGAGGAACCTACCCTGCTACCCATACGTAATTATTGCATCTAATTTAGGCCTCATTTGTTTAAGCGTTTTGGCTCCATTCCGTTTGCCCAAAACGAAACGCGCAAGTGCGGAGCATTTGTTTTTGCGCCTTCTTTTCCATCCGCACGAGAAATCCCGCGGCTTGAAAAATCTGCGTGCCGAAACCGTGGGCTGCTCCTCCTTTTTCCTCGCGTTTTTAGGTTGCAGGATCGATCCGCCGAAACCGTGGACAGCGCCGCAGCGATCAACCGGCACGATCGATCCGGCATCGGCGACAGGCGCTCTTCGAATCGGCGACAGTTCTCTTCCTGCGGATCGATCCGGCACCGGCGCTTCTCCCGTCACCGGCGATCGCAGTCGATCCGGCACCGGCGATCGCAGTCGGATCCGGTGGCGATCAACTGCGCAGTAACCACCTTCGGAAAGCTTCTCCCGTCAGTATTTCTCTCCGGCAAAGAAGAGCACAGGTCCTCTTCTCCGACATCTTGGCCGGAAAACGCAGGTCAGCTTCTCCGGCAACACTGTGCAGATCTGCCATTTCTGTTGGTGTGGAGCAATTGCCAGTAACAGCAGGTATACCTTCTCATTCCCCTCCATTATTTTAGCAAGTATATACCTGCTGTGAGTGTGTGTTTCCTGCTGCTGTGTGTTGATGAGTGTGTGCTGCAGATGTGTGTGTTGTTGTCTGTGTGTGTGTGAGTTCTGTTTCTGTGTTGCTGTCTGTGATGATGTGTGTGTGCTGCTGTCCGTAGGTGTGAGTATTGGATTTCTTCATTTGTGTGTGCTGATGTGTGTGAATGTTTGGATTTCTTCATTTGTGTGTGCTGATGTGTGTTGTTGTGTGTTTGTTTATGGAGTGTTGTGTGTGTTTGTTTAGGAAATGTATGTGTGCTCATGTGTGTGTAATCTGTGTGTGTGTTTGCTGGAGTGTGTGTGTGAGTGTTGTGTGTTTGTTTAGGGAGTGTGTGTGTTGTTTTTTGCTGGAGTGTGTGTGTGCGTGTGCTGGAGTGCTGGAATGTGTGTGTGCTGGAGTGTGTGTGTGAGTGTGCTGGAGTGTGTGTGTGAGTGTGTGTGTGCTGGACTCTGGAGTGTGTATGTGTTCTGCGTGTGTGTGTAATCTGTGTGTGTGTTTGCTGGAGTGTGTGTGTGAGTGATGTGTGTGTGAGTGTTGTGTGTTTGTTTAGGGAGTGTGTGTGTTGTTTTTTGCTGGAGTGTGTGTGTGCGTGTGCTGGAGTGCTGGAATGTGTGTGTGCTGGAGTGTGTGTGTGAGTGTGCTGGAGTGTGTGTGTGCGTGTGCTGGAGTGCTGGAATGTGTGTGTGCTGGAGTGTGTGTGTGAGTGTGCTGGAGTGTGTGTGTGAGTGTGTGTGTGAGTGTGCTGGAGTGTGTGTGTGAGTGTATGTGTGTGAATGTTTGTGTGTGTGAGCGTGTGCTGGAGTGCTGGAATGTGTGTGTGCTGGAGTGTGTGTGTGAGTGTGCTGGAGTGTGTGAGTGTGTGTGTGTGTGAGTGTGCTGGAGTGTGTGTGTGTGAGTGTGTGTGTGTGTGAGTGTGTGTGAGTGTGCTGGAGTGTGTGTGTGAGTGTGTGTGTGAGTGTGCTGGAGTGTGTGTGTGTGAGTGTGTGTGGAGTGTGTGTGCTGGAGTGTGTGTGTGAGTGTGCTGGAGTGTGGAGTGTGTGTTTTTTGCTGGAGTGTGTGTGTGCGTGTGCTGGAGTGCTGGAATGTGTGTGTGCTGGAGTGTGTGTGTGAGTGTGCTGGAGTGTGTGTGTGAGTGTGTGTGTGAGTGTGCTGGAGTGTGTGTGTGAGTGTGTGTGTGAGTGTGCTGGAGTGTGTGTGTGAGTGTGTGTGAGTGTGCTGGAGTGTGTGTGTGAGTGTGTGTGTGTGTGTGTGCTGGACTGTGTGTGTTTGTTTGCTGGACTGTGTGCGTGTGTTTGCTGGACTGTGTGTGTGTGTGCTGGAGTGCTGGAATGTGTGTGTGCTGGAGTGTGTGTGTGAGTGTGCTGGAGTGTGTGAGTGTGTGAGTGTGTGAGTGTGCTGGAGTGTGTGTGTGAGTGTGTGTGTGTGTGAGTGTGTGTGAGTGTGCTGGAGTGTGTGTGTGAGTGTGCTGGAGTGTGTGTGTGTGAGTGTGTGTGGAGTGTGTGTGCTGGAGTGTGTGTGTGAGTGTGCTGGAGTGTGGAGTGTGTGTTTTTTGCTGGAGTGTGTGTGTGCGTGTGCTGGAGTGCTGGAATGTGTGTGTGCTGGAGTGTGTGTGTGAGTGTGCTGGAGTGTGTGTGTGAGTGTGTGTGTGAGTGTGCTGGAGTGTGTGTGTGAGTGTGTGTGTGAGTGTGCTGGAGTGTGTGTGTGAGTGTGTGTGTGAGTGTGCTGGACTATGTGTGTGCTGGAGTGTGTGTGTGTGCTGGAGTGTGTGTGTGCTGGAGTGTGTGTGTGTGTGCTGGAGTGTGTGTGTGAGTGTGCTGGAGTGTGTGTGTGAGTGTGTGTGTGCTGGACTCTGTGTGTGTGCTGGACTGTGTGTGTTTGTTTGCTTTGTGTGTGTGTGTGCTGGAGTATGTGTGGGTGTGTGCTGGAGTGTGTGTGGGTGTGTGCTGGAGTGTGTGTGGGTGTGTGCTTGTGTGTGTGCTGGAGTGTGAATGTGTGTGTGTGTGTGCATGTTTGTGATGTGTGTGTGTGTGTGTGTTTATTTTTGAGTGAATATGTAATGTGTTTTTGTTGGCGTGAATGTAATTGTGTGCCCAGGCTAATATGTGTAGATTTTATTATAGGTAAATGGGTAAACATAAAGATGGTGGTGTAAGTGCTAATTGGGAGGCAAATGATGTATTAATTTTTTGTGATCTGTGTTTGAAAGAAATTGAGTTGGGTAATCGCCCAACTACACACTTTAGTCGGGATGGTTGGATTAACCTGACAACAAATTTCCATGCTCGCACGGGGAAGGCATATGATCGAACTCAAATGAAGAACAAGTGGGATCAGCTGAAAAAAGATTGGAAGTTATGGCGGGAGCTTAAGGGTCGTGAGACCGGGCTAGGGTGGGATCCTATTCGCAAAACAATTCTTGCTTCAGAAGATTGGTGGAAAGAACGTCTGAAGGTATGATTTTTTTTTAAAAAAAATTATAATTTTTTATAATGTATGAAACTGTGTGGTATCACATTATGTGTTTCATTGCAGGTTATTCCGTCTGCAAGGAAATTTCAGTTTGCTGGTATTTCACCTGAGTTGGAGGATAAGTTGCATATGATGTTCAGCCAGGTTGTTGCAAAAGGTGATCTTGCTTGGGCTCCAAATTCAAGAATCTTTGAGCATGAGTCAATCGACGAACATGATGGGTCTCCTGACCATGGCACTCAGGACATCAACGAAACTGAGGATACTGCAGCTAAACAAAAAAGATCAGCTAAGGGGAAAGGTACTAAGATTTCAGCAAAGAAGACAAGGAGTTCAGCAATGGATGAGTTAGTCGAGACATCCCGCATTATTGGGCGTTGCATGCAGGAGCCGCCTCGGCTACAGATATCTTCATCACTGTACACCATTCCTGAGACTATTTCAGAGCTGGAAACTATGACAGAGGTTATGGATGAGTCAAATGTGGACTTCTACCACTACTGCATCATCTTTCTGAGACAGAAACAGAATCGAGAGACATTTATGAGCATGCGGAAAGATCGGCGTCTCATATGGCTGCAAGCTTGTTATGCCAAAAACTTGCAGTAGTTGCATTTCTGTGATGTGATATGTCTGTGTGTTTATTTCCATATGTTGTAGTACGCTTTGTTTTTTTGGTGCACTTATTGCTGGACACAAACTATTTATGTGATGTGATGTGTGTTTAATATTATGTTTGCTAATATTTGTTTAAATATTATGTTTGTTTATTATACTGTCTCACAGGTGTAAAAAATAACATATAATGTATTTACCACAGATTTTCAATGACGAGCCCGGATCACAGTGACAGTTCGAATGAGGAGACTCAGCAGCAGGCAGCTGATTTGTTTTATCGTAGTACAGCGATCGGTGCACGACAGTTTTTAGTGCCAATGATGGTACCCTCGGAAGGTGGACCGTCTAGTACACCTTGTATGACATCAAGCCAAACCGGAGCTAGATGGATTGGTGAACTTTTGGATGGACATCCTCACAGATTTTTCAGCGCCTTTAGAATGTCGAAGGTAATCTTTATTGATTTGCTGACACTCCTCACACAACAGTATGGCTTGCAAGGATCCAGGAGGACTCTCCCACGTGAGGTGCTTGCAATTACTTTGCAGATTTTGGGCCACAATTTATCGATGCAAATAGCGAGTGAAAGATTTCAACATTCTACGGAAACTATTAGCAAATTCTTTGCAAGGGGTATAAATGCAATTAAAAGACTATCTTCTGATGTTATTAGGCCTGTCGATCCACATTTCAATGATATTCCCCGCAAATTTCAAATGACGCTCGGTACATGCCATTTTTTAAAGACTGCATAGGAGCTATTGATGGAACACATGTGGATGCTCGAGTTCCTGCAGATCAACAAGTTTCTTATATTGGTCGCCATGGCACAACAACGCAGAATGTCATGGCGGTTTGTGATTTCAACATGTGCTACACTTTTGCATTAGCTGGATGGGAGGGTTCTACTCATGACAGCCGTATTTTTCAGCATGCTCTTATGAACCCGGTTATAATTTCCCGTACCCACCACCTGGTGAGTCATTTGTAGCATAAATCTCTTTGTAATAGAAAGTATTGAACAACATTTTAGTCATACTTACCTTGAAATATATAATTTTGCAGGCAAATATTATGTAGTAGATGCCGGATATCCACTACAACGTGGTTTTCTAAAACCATATTCAGGCACGCGATACCATTTGCCAGATTTTAGAAGGGGCAATAGACCCATACAAGGGCGCCGGGAAATTTTCAACCAGGCTCACTCGTCGTTGCGCAGTGTTATGTTAGAACGTTCATTCGGCGTATTGAAAAAAAAGTGGAAGATACTAAGGGATATGCCGCCATACAATTTGGCAAAGCAACGAGACGTTGTGATTGCAACAATGACACTGCATAACTACATTCGCATGCATCCATCTCGCTCAGACACTCATTTTCGTGCTTGCGATGAAGACGAGCAATTTATTTACCCGGCGGGCCTTCAAAGAAGAACAGGACAGATAAACGAATCCTCAAGTGGAGACCATGTTAGAGGCATTAGAGTAGGGGTCGATGAGATGGTGGCGTTGCGTGACTCCATTGCCGATCAGCTGCTCAGAGCTTGAACATGTTTGTTGTTTCCGCATAGAAAGATGTTGTATTTCGGGTTTGCAAAATTTTAATGTTTAACAGTATGTTGGAGTATTTGGAGTACCTTTATATGTTTTAACTTAGCAGTCTGTTAGAGTATATTACACACAGATTTTTTAAAAATTTAAACCAATTTTGTTTTAAAAAAATCTCAAAACGCCACCGCAGTTTTGCCAAACAGTTCTCTGTTTCGAACAGTTCTGCAAACGCAGACTAGCCAAACAGAACTCCGTTTGCAGCATCCAGTTTCCAACAGCTCCCTTTACAAACCTATTTTTACAACAGCTCCTTTTACAACCGTCACCGCTTAACCAAATGAAACAGAGGGAAATCCGGTGACCTAACACACTTTGATAAAATGATAAAGGAGAAATTGAAGAAAGGTACATTAATAATTATTTTTATTATTGCATTAAAAAAAGACTTTGCAGCGGTCAATGCTTCACTGCAAAGCAACAGCGGTCAATAAATGGCCATCGGAGACTTTCAGCAGCCCTCTGAGATCTGATCCGGAAGCGCGGAAGGAGAGATGGCTGGTCAGGGCAGTGATGGCGGTGGGGCCGGTGGCTTCTATGGCGCCGGGGGAGGCGGGAAGGAGGGGGCCGGCGGATGGAATTTCCGCTCCGGCACGAGTCAGGAAGGGGGCAGGACTTACCGATGGGGTTCCGGCACCGCCCCTGATGGTAGCGGGTCTTTTGGTTTCGGAACCACGGGACCCACCGGAGAAGCCGGCAACGGTGGCCAGTACGCCTACGGATGGAGCAGCGGCAACGGCGGCGGAGGCGGAGGCGGAGGCGGCGGAGGTGGCAGCGGACCTGGGGCATATGGGTACTCCTTTGGCGGCGGTAATAGCGGCGGCGGCGGCGGAGGAGGAGGGAAGTCTTCTTCTGGTTGTACTATTATCTAATAGTACAACCATGTTCCTCTGATTTGTGTGCTTAATACTCCCCGCTCTACGCACGAATGTCTCCGCCGTGCGCTGTAATTTTACGTTAATGAATTGGCAGAGGAAATGTTCTAATTCTGTGTATTTAAATTATCTAATATAATGTAATTGTTGGGGGTTATCCAGTTTTTTTTTTGATCCAGAGAATCTGATCGCAGTAGGTTGGAGTTGGATCCGATGTGCATATAGTTCATGGAAAAACAGCTGCAATGACAAAAGATTTTTTTTACTGTGAAAAATTCAGAAGAGTGAAAAATCAAAATCATGTGCCTGGATTTATGTCGGGCTAAAATCTGTTATATATTTTGAGTTTACAAGCACTGACTTCGGGCCGTTACACTGACAATCTCCTGTTACACTGACAATCTCCTCTAAGGGTGACAAATCACCTCTCTGTTACACGCTTTAAATACAGAAAGAGAAGAAAATTAATCCAAGTCCGCAAAGTTTTGACAAGAGCGTTCTCTTAAGTGCTCCTCTGCGCCTTCTTCTAAAGCAGAGAATTGGTTAAGTCCTTGTGGCTTAGAAGTGAGTGTTGTTATGAAAAATCACGCTTTAAATACAGAAAGAGAAGAAAATTAATCTAAGTCCGCAAAGTTTTGACAAGAGCATTCTCTTAAGTGCTCCTCTGCGCCTTCTTCTAAAGCAGAGAATTGGTTAAGTCCTTGTGGCCTAGAAGAGAGTGTTGTTATGAAAAATCACGCTTTAAATACAGAAAGAGAAGAAAATTAATCTAAGTCCGCAAAGTTTTGACAAGAGCGTTCTCTTAAGTGCTCCTCTGCGCCTTCTTCTAAAGCAGAGAATTGGTTAAGTCCTTGTGGCTTAGAAGAGAGTGTTGTTATGAAAAAATGGCTAAGTGTGTAAAGCTTTGGAGTCCGCGGAGTTGTGAAGCGAGCGTCCAGGAGAGTATTTTTTTGACGTCTTCTCTTGCGCTCACAAATACATGCACGTGAGCGTTAAGTGTTTAGCATTGAGCATTGAGCGCTAAACGGTCTAGAGAGTGAGCAGAGCGAATTCCAAACAGAACAACGATCTACGTCCTACATCTTTGTCAGAAAACCTCAGAGTTCTCCATAGCCTTTAGACTTGCCTCTCTTCAAATCACGGTCAGAGGGCCATTTTATAGTTTACTGCAGGGTCATGCTGGTAATTGCGCCCGGATGAATTTTAAGGTGGTGAATGACGTCGCTCTATGTAGCTCATGAAATGACGAAAGTGACCTCCGGGCGGTTTGGACGGCCCAGGCATGTTGGCCGGAGGTGGCGGTTGTTGAAGCCAAAATTTGACTTCAACGAAAGTTCGAAATTAGGGGCGTAGCCAACACCTATTTGTCTCAAACTCTGACCTCCGACTGGTTGTGAAGGACCAGAAATCGACCCAAAACCGCAGCATGGAGGTCCCAGCGCTTACCCGGAAGATCTCTGAGAGCTTTCTCTCCAAAGTCAAAAGCTGAACTTGGAGCTCCTCAGAAAGTACATGAAAACTCTATTAAAATCCCCGGGCAAAAAGTGCTTCTGAAGAACTCATATGAGTCTATTTATAAGCGTTTAAGTTTGAACTGTCAATAACCAAACTGAACCGACCTGAAATTACTTAAATACCCTTGCTCGGGTCTGCCAACAGCCAAATTCTGCTGTTCTGAAGGGCTATACGCAGACCACTAAGGGCAAAAGGGTAAAATTACCTGGGGTAAAAAAGTAAAATCTCTCTTGGGTGTAGAAATGTAAAAACAGTCTTCCAACTATGTGGCGAGTGGGGAGGCACCCAGCGGCGAGACGAGCCCTCCTGCTCGTCTCACAGGCCTCCTGCATTATGGGAGCCCTCTCGCCGATAAGGGCCTGCTCGCGTCCCAAAAGGGCGTCTCGCGTACTGCAGAGATCCCTTGTCCCGCCTCCTGCGAGTGGACCACGTGGTCCCACTGGTATAGCCCTCTCGCCAGCTTCTCCTGTTCGCTCCTTGAGCCGCCTCTCGCGAGCACGAGGTTGTACACAATCCCCGCTCTTTTCGAGATTATTTTAAGCTCAAAAAGAAAGTCTAACCGAGGCTCATCATTAAACCGTATTTGAGGCATATTTATGAGGGAATCTTTGGTGAGACCCTCCACCGAAGCCTATAAATATAGGATTCCTACCCCGAATAGAGGATGCTCCCTTGCACACTTCCTCCTTCCTTGGCTTGAACTGTTGATCATGTCTCACAGACAGAGTTTTCGCGAGCGACTCGCGATGGTGCGCAAACAGAACAAGGCCAACGTGGTCGCTCTGACCACAGCTCTAGTTCGCGCCCACCCTCCTTACAGTCATCACCGTCTCGCCTAAAGAGGGTAAAGACAGGTGGCCCACCCTGCTCGGCCGAGGAGCCCTCTCGCACAGTCCTGGAAACCCGCCCCACTCCTCCTCCCGCATCTCCTAGAGAGAAGGAGACGAGTTCTCGCTTTTGTCTCTATTACCCCTTCATCCGCATCTGTTTTTTTAACATTTGCTTCTTCAGGGAGCCCCCACACCTCTACACCGACCAGAAAGTCCGCGAGATGACACCGTCGTCCACCGCGAAGATTCTGACTCAGAACAGCCTTCCACTCCTCCATCTACTTCTCCCAGCGAGAGGAAGGACGACCCTTCTCAGGCCGTCGGGACCTCCCGTCATCCTGGTAAAAAATCTTCTCTCTGGCTTCTCTGTCTCGCTCGGTACTCCCACACCCTCTTGTGGGAGTTCCCTTACTATGCCCCTCGATTCCTTGCGTAGGCGCCCATACCGACTCGCCTGCTAAGGAGCGCTTTAGGCGACTCGCCGTCTCGCCTCCTCCTCCCATAGACGGGATTGAAGACTACCTGGGCGACCCTATGGACCTGCTGGAGATGAAGCGTAAGACGGCCGAGTTGTTCCGGAAGCACGCGCGCATCATCCATTCACTGGAGCAGGATAAGCAGGCGGCTGATAGGCAAATTGAATGGCTGGAGAATGAGTGCGCTCGCTTATCTTCCAAGGTTGATGCCGAGATAGATGCTGATGGGACCGACCCTCAGGCCATCATCAGCGAGGTCGACATGCAGCTCCGTCTCGCACGTCGTGGGCTTGACGTCGTTCGCGCCTTCCACTCGCACAATAGACCTCCCATGCGCGGGGGCTCGCGGTGGCCGCTGGAAATGACTCCCGTATTAAAGACCGTCTGTCTCGCCCTTTTCTTCTTTTCCTCTAAGTGATGTAATAATTTCGTAATATATTATGTTTTCGTCTCACAAATAACCTGAGGTTTGAGAACATAGTGCCTGCTTTATGCGAGATGGTACATTTAAATTCTGTTGTTGACTTAATCTCTTAATTTCCTCGCCAGTGGGTTTTAGTCCTACCTTCGGTGCTCCCCGGCGAAGGTACTCTCGCTCTCTTGTCTTGTGTTTGATTATTTTTCATCTCACCACTCATCACCTTTTTGCCTGTTTTAGGGGAGCGAGTTGTACCAGTCAACCCCCCCTACAAGAGCAACATCCATCCTACCAAGGGCCTCAGTCTCGCCAGTGCGGCGGCTGAGGCGGCGAGAGGGTCCTTGGCTCCTGCCCCTCCAAAGAGGCCTGCAGGCGACACAGCCCCCTCTCGCTCTAGCCCTCCCAAGTAAAAGATGAAGAAAGCAGTGGTCGTCTCTAAGGGAAAAAAGAAGGCCCCGACAGAGAAGAAGAAGATGCCGGGGTCCTTGAGCCCCATCTCCGTAGGGGAGTCCCAGTCGCCCCGCTCACCTCCTCGTCAGGCCGTCTCGCCCGCCCGCGAGACAACTCTACCTGACCAGCCAGTCGCTGCTTCTAATCAACCGACTGCCACCACTTCTCGCAAACCTGCTTCCTCCAGTCGTCCCGCCCCCTCTTCTCATCTAAACTTCAATCTGGGCCCCGTGGTCCAAGATGCTGACGGCGATCCCGTTCTGGTGTGGGAGCGGGACGTCAACCGTGTGTCCATCTCCACCTTCCTTCCTTCTTGGAAAGAGCAGGAGCTTCCCACCAGCCACGCCTTCGCTATGGGGTACAGCCTTTACGGTGGTTTTGAGCCAGTCTCCCCTGAGAGCGAGTCTTCGCGAGATCTCGTCCTGAAGACCTCCCATGCCCAACTACACGCATTAGAGTTCTCGCATCGCACCTCGCGCCGCCTGATTTATACCAACAAAAAATGGAAGGACAGCAAGACGAGCCTGGCGACGGAGCGAGAGAAGTCCGATGACCTCGCGAAAAGGCTGTCTGTCGCCGAGACCCTCCTCGCGAAAGCCCAGGGCGGCGTGGTAAGCCTTAGCCTTATCCTTGGATTGTTCTTTTTTAAACACTCTCTGCTAATGACCGGGCGTTTCGCAGGATGCCGAGGCGGCGGAGCGGATGTACTCGCGCATGGCGGTCTTGGAGAAGGAGAATAAGGATTTAAAAGCTCAGATCACCCGTCTCCAAGACAACCCCCCGTCGTCGTCTCGTCGCGAACCCCTCCAGGCCCTTCCGGCTCATTATTCCCTGGATGAAGTTGAAGAGCAGTGCCGAGACGCCAACATCAGGGCGGCGGAGCTGGTCCTAAAAATGATGAAGGAGCTGGGGGTCGTGAAGGAAGACTCTGAAACGGTGACCGTTCGTGATCTGGTCCCCCGGCTCTATGACGAGGAGAATGAAGATTCTTCTTCCGGTGAGGAAGAATGATACACTGCCTACGAGATCCAAAATCCCTCTCCCCCTTTTTTGCTTATGTAAAACTTAACTTCTTTTTTGAGTTTCTTATTGCGATCATTGTGAAAATGTATTTATGACCCTGTGATGAACCGATATTGATCAGATGTACTCACTCTTTTCCTGTTATTTTATTTTACATTTTGCGAAACGATTTATTGGCATGCGGTCTATTTGCGAGACGGTGCTACCCACCTGTCTCGCCGCCTCGCTTTTACTCTTCTCACTTTGCTTTATTTTGTTTACTGCGAGACGACCCTTCGATGCGCTCATGTCCGTGAGACTGTGCTATGTCTTGTCTCGTCGCTTCATTGGAGAGCTGACTTTTTTCAGATCGCAAGTCATCACCGTCGCCCCGCTCGCCTTAGGGTACCCCCGACGCAAGTGGCTTTTAGTGACTTAACTTGCTCCCCTGTTATTAGGCCAAGCCTTCTGTCCCGCGTAAGTGCCCACTCTTCATGGGCGAGACCGTCCCCAAGGCCGTCAGCTGGAAATGTCTCCACTCGCACTGCTCCAGCTTTTGCCTCCCATAATTTATTTTTTAAGAGATTACGTAGGGATGCTCCTTAAGGTGGCCTCCCCGACCATTCTGTCATCGAATGAGCTTACAGCCCTGCCAGCTTGATGAGAGCCTGGGCCGCGGGTCTATTAGGGACCAGACCAGGCTCGGGGTGGTATGAAAGTCTCCCAGAACCAAGAACCAAGTCTCCAAGAACCCATCCTCTCCCCCACAGGCGAGCCTTCAGACCTGCTAGTTAATGAGAGCCTGCGCAGCGGGTCTACCTTGGGCCGAGCCACGCTCGGGGTCCCTTACCCCCACAGGCGAGCCTTCAGACCTGCCAGCTAATGATAGCCTGCGCAGCGGGTCTACCTGGGGCCGAGCCATGCTCGAGGTAGTGCAAAAGTATCCAAGAACCAAGAACCAAGTCTCCAAGAACCAATCCTCTCCCCCACAGGCGAGCCTTCGGACCTGCCAGCTAATGAGAGCCTGCGTAGCGGGTCTACCTGGGGCCGAGCCACGCTCAGGGTCCCTTGTAACGCCCCCAATCCGTCACATAGCATATAGCAGTAGGTTCGTCCGGGGCCCGACGCCATATACCACAGACAGACCGGGTGGTTACTCAATGGAAACCATCCAACTAATAATCAACGTCCTACACAGACTCATTCTTGCGGAAGCAATTATTAGAAGTTGTAAATTAAAGAACTCAACCACAAGTATGAATGTTCACTACAAAACCCAATAGGAATGAAGTACAATACACAAGTACAATGGCATTAAGGCCTTACAATTATTTACTCAAATAAAATGTGTCTTCCATACCACGGCACGCAGGCCGGTCACACATGAATAAAACAAGTAAACACTCAAAACTTGGCCTTCGAGGGCCGGCTCAGCAACTTGAGCTTTAGCCCGCTATTTACCGCTCAGCTCCGCAGCATCTGCAAGCAACAATCCACCGCACGGTAGCAAACAAAATCAACGGTCATCTATGCTGACCAAATTATAACGATCTCGCCCCAAACTCGGGGCGGCGATGCTCCTTTACCTGCACTTTATTAGCATAACCAAGCAGTATAGATAAACACTTCATCACAGGCATGGGCACACATGACCTCACACCCCGTGCTCTCAGGGCACATTCTCGGTCAACTGGTCAACGTCACGTCAATTTAAGCCATAGACGTCTCGGTCTCACCACCGCCACTCGGACAGCCAATCTTGCGAGCATTTTTGTCTTCCCGGCATGGGTCACGTCAATTTAAGCCATAGACCGTCGAAGACCCTCATCTATGCCAACGGCTCCCACCGAACGACATAGAGCGGGTACGGTTCCGCCTGACCCGTTGCTCACACCGCAACGTCAATTTAAGCCATATGCGCGGGTCAAACCTCCCCGAGTCCCGTTTCCATCACACACTTCACATAACCCGGTTATGTTCAAGTTGGCTCACAGGCCACCATGTTGGCAGAATCACGCATCTGCCCAGTTTTCCGGGTGCACCTCGGAGTTAGTCCCCAAGGCTCCCTGTTGCAATCTACCGCGTAGAAAACCCGAAAAACAACCATTCGCGCTGAGTCTTCTCCGGCCATTCATGCAATGCAACATCACCGATCCAGACGAACTTGTCCGGGTAGGTTTCACACATCATGCCTATGTCTGATTCTCGATTACGGACTCTACTTGTACAAAACAGGGACTATTCATGTCCGAAGGAACGCCTCAAATTCACCACAAACTCGCGAGAGCGGGCTTCCTATGCAAAGGAAAAGAGGAATTCACATATCCTAGGATGAGAATCGTTACCCTAGCGTTTTTCCTTGGCGCCATGAAAATGTATGCGGATGGAAAGCACCGCAATCTCCTTGCCTTTGTAGATCCGAAGTCGGCTCGCGATTTGGAGCTCCGAAGCTCCGTCGGTGACCGGATATAGCCTCCTTCTTCTTCCTTGATCTCCCCTCTCTCTAGATCTTTAAAAAGAGATTGAGTTTGAGAAATGAGGGATTTGAAACCCTATTCCCGGGTATATCCCAGCAGGAACAACCCCCAGCTATCGGATCCCAAAATAAGGAAACGAACGGCCACGATTCACCATTGAAATCCAAAATATGGGCCGAACACGGCCTGTGACACGCCCGTGTCCAGGGCCGTGTTCCCCATTCGCCGTCAAAACCGACGCGTCCCGAAAAGAACACGGGCACCCGACACGCCAGTGTTAAACTTGACACGCCCATGTCATACAGAACACGACCGTGTATTGTGCCCAACACCAAACCGAGAAGAACACTGGTCTTGGACACGCCTGTGTCCCATTTAACACGCCCGTGTCTACCTGACACGGCCCGTGTGTCGACCCCGTATATCAACCACGCCACAGCCCGACTTTAATCTGTGAAGGACACGACCTGTGACATGCCCGTGTCTCAGGCCGTGTTCGCTGCTCGACAAACGTCGACTCCAAAATTCATCGACCTCTCGCCCAGATTGTCGACCCGAGCACAACACGCCCTGGGACACGCCCGTGTCTCAGGCCTTGTTCACTGCTCGACGATCGTCGACTCCAAAATTCGTCGACCTCTCGGCCAGATCGTCAACCCAAGCACGACACGCCCGTGTCTCAGGCCGTGTGACCCCTGCAAAATTCCAAACTTGGCTCGAAACGCCACCCATTGCTCTTTTGAGTTTTGGGGTGTTACATCCCTTAACCCCCACATGCGAGCCTTCGGACCTGTCAGCTAATGAGAGCCTGTGTAGCGTGTCTACCTTGGGCCGAACCAGGCTCGGGGTAGTGCAAAAGTATCCAAAAACATAGAACCAAGTCTCCAAGAACCAATCCACACCCCCACAGGCGAGCCTTCGGACCTGCCAGCTAATGAGAGCCTGCGCAGCGGGTCTACCTGGGGCTGAGCCATGCTCGGGGTCCCTTACCCCCACAGGCGAGCCTTCGGACCTGCCAGCTAATGAGAGCCTGCGCAACGGGTCTACCTGGGGCCGAGCCAGGCTCGGGATAGTGCAAAAGCATCCATCTTCCTGTCGTTAGAATTTCACAGTAGGTAAAAGAAAAAGTAATTTAAGGAACATATTACAATAAAATTGACTTTGAGTATACAATTTTACTCTCCCTTCTCATGGGTAGAAGCGCTTCAAATCGTCGCCGCTCCAGGTGTGGCTCATGGTCCTACCCTCCACATCCTAGAGTTAGTAACCTCCCGTTCTCAAGACCCTCTCGACAATATAAGGACCTTCCCAATTTGAGTTGAGCTTACCCACGGCGGCATATCTCCCCGCAACATCGACTTTCTTCAGCACTAGACCTCCTTCCGTGAACTGTTTGATCCTGATATGCTTGTCAAACTATATCGCCAACCGCCGTTTGATTTCTTCCTTCCTGATCGCTGCGACATGGCGTAGCTCTTCCACCATATCCAATGAGAGGCATAGCCCCCCTTCATTTTCCAACCTCCAAGCCTCATCCCCGTCACCTGCGGCTGCAACTCGTGGGGATCGAACCTCAAACTCCATGGGCAGGACTGTCTCACACCCATGGGAAAGTTTGAAGGGGGTCTCGCCGGTGGACGTGTTTGGGGTTGTCCGCAAGGCCCATAATACTGAGGGGAGCTGTTCCACCCAACTTCCCCTCAAGTTCTCCACCTTTTTCTTGAGCAGGTTCACGATGATCTTGTTGGCCGCCTCCACCTGGTCGTTGCTCCTGGGGTGGTGTACGGAGGCAAATCTAAGGTCTATCCCCAGCTGAGCGCAGAATCTGATGAACTTTTCGCTGGCAAACTGGGGTCCATTATCTATTACTATCGCCTAGGGGAGCCCGTGCCTGCATATGATCTCTTCCCAGACAAAATTCCTGATGACCTGTGAGGTGACCTTGGCCAATTCCTTGACCTCCAGCCATTTCGAAAAGTAATCAATCATGATCAGGAGGAACCTCCTCTGCCCACTAGCCGGAGGGAAAGGCCCGACTAAATCCATCCACCAGATGGTGAAATGCCATGGTGTCGTGATGCTTCGGAGCCTTTGAGCGGGCAAGAGCTGGAGGGGGGCGTACAACTGACACTTCCGGCACCTCCTCGCAAACTCAGCCACATCCTTCCTCGGGGTCTGCCAAAAATACCCTTGCCTCACCACCCTTGCTTCCAACATCCTTCCCCCTGAGTGGCTGTCACACTCACCTGAATGCACTTCCTCCAGGATTCTCGGGATCTCCTCCCCGGTCACACATCTTGCCAGGAGCCTTGACAACATCTTCCGATGTAACCCCCCTTCCAGGATTAGATAGTGGGCTGCCTTGTGCCTGAAGCATTTTGCATCCTTGGTCCCCTCTGGAAGCTCTCCAGTGTTTAGGAAGGTCACAAATAGATCCAACCACGAGTGTTGCCGATCCACCTCCATCAACTCTCCTTCCTCGATAGTCGGTCGAAATAGCTCAGTCAAGGTCCCTCCTCCCCGAGGTCCAAACTTAGCCAACCGATCGACAACTATACTCTCTTCTCTAGGAATATGTTGGATGGAGAACGTCTGGAACCCTCCGATGATCACCCTCACCTTGGACAAGTACTTCACAAGGGTGGGCTCCCGAGCTTCGAACTCCCCTCGGATCTGTGATGCCACCACCAATGAGTCCATAAAAGCCTCCACATCATGGATCTCAAGTTCTTTTGTCAAATGAAGGTCGGCTATCACGACCTCGTACTCTGCCTGGTTGTTAGTCGCTGGAAAGTGCAGGACCACTGATTGCTCTATAGTGACCCCTTGAGGGCTTATCAACACCACCCCTGCTCCAAGGGAGTGCTTTCCCAAGGCCCCATCAACCATCATCTTCCACGCCTCTTGCGGCCGCGGCTCCTCGGCTCCGACCTCGACAATGTAGTCTGCCAAGAAGTCAGCCACCGCCTGTGCCTTAATGGAGAGCCTTGACACGAATGAGATATCAAACTCGCTCAATTCGATATACCACTTGGCCAACCTGCCTGAGTGCTCCACTCCCTCAAAAATCTTGCGAAGGGGATGGTCCATCACCACCCTGATCGAATGCGCTTGGAAGTATGGTCGGAGCTTCCTGGCCGAAATGATCAAAACATACGCCAGCTTTTCCAAGATGGGGTAGCGGAGCTCCGCCTTCTTCAGGATCCTGCTAACGTAGTAGATTGGTAATATCTTCTTCCCCTCTTCTCTGACCAGGACAGAGCTCACGACCTCTGCTCCTACTCCGAGATATAAGGATAGGTCCTCCACCTCCTTCCTTTGAGTACCCCGCAGCACTTTGAAGAACGATGAGCACTTTTCTCCCGACCTGGAGAGGAATCTACTTAGCCCGGCCAGCTTGTCTGTCAATCGCTGGACCTCCTTATCATTGCGTGGTGACTCCAGCTCCAGGATGGCCTTTACGTTATCTGGGTTAGGCTCCACCCCTGCCGAGGTTAGAAGATGTCCAAGGAACTTCCCGCAGCTCGCCCCGAAGACACACTTCAATGGGTTCAGCCTCATCTTGAACCTCCGTAGGATGGCGAATGTCTCCTCCAGGTTTCGAATGTGCGAGTCCACACACTTGCTCTTGACCATTAGATCGTCAACATAGACCTCCAGGTTCCTCCCCCCTTTGACCCTGGAAGACTCGATCCATCATGCGCAGGTATGTAGCCCCTGCGTTTTTCAACCCAAAGGGCATCATCTTATAGCTGAAACATCCCTACCTCGTGATGAAGGAGACGTCCTTGACATCAGGAGGGTGCATTCGGATCTGATGGTAACCTGAAAAAGCATCCAAAAAACTCATAATAGAAAAACCAACGACTGAATCAACCAGCGCGTCGATTCGAAGCAGGGGGTAGCAGTCCTTGGGGCATGATTTATTTAATAAGGAAAAATCGATACACATGCGCCACTTCCCTCTCCCTTTCTTTACCATTACCATGTTGGAGATCCAGCCTGGATATTGGATCTCTGAGATGAAGCCAGCCTCCAAAAGCTTCTTGACCTCCTCGCAAATGGGCTCCTCCAGCTTGGTAGTGATGGTCCTCATCTTCTGGCGAATGAGGCGCGTCCGGGGGTCCAAGTTCAGGCGATGGCAGGCCACGTCTGCATCGATGCCCGGCATGTCAGCCGTGCTCCAAGCAAAGATGTCGACGTTGCTCTGGATGCGAGCCCGAACTCGCTCCTAGTCCTCGGGACTCAAGCCCCCACTGATCCGGACCCTCTACACCTGGCTGGCGCTGGTGAAGACTTCCATCTCCACCACTTCTCCAGCCGGCTCCAACTGCGACTGCTCCCAGCCGGCTCTTGCTCCCTCCTCCTGCCCATACTCTTCCTCCCATCCTGCTTCCTCGACTTCCATCGCCTCCCCCAGGCTCTCACACTGCTGCTGCTCGAACTCCACGCCTCTCAGGTCCTCCCTCTCAACTCCTTCTCCTACTCCTTCCACCTGCCGACCCTCTTGCGGCTCCAACTCTTCGTCCCTCTGGACCTCATGCACACCTCCTCCTCTTTGCTCCTACTCAATCTCCTCCCTCGCCTCCTCCAGGCTCACTTCCTCAATCTCTTCCCTCGCCTCCTCTAGGCTCACCTCCTCCTCTCCGACAACCTCTTCCTGCTCCGCCATCTCCCTCTCCAGCTCTTCAGCCTCTGCCATCCAAGATATGGTGTTGACCGCCATTACGTAGCATTGTCTCGCCACCTTCAGGTCCCCCCTGATCCTAACCTGCACCCCTCCGTTGTTGAACTTAAGGCATTGATGAAATGAGTTGAGGACGCAGTGAAAGGCGCTGATGAGGGGGCGCCCAAAGATGGCGTTATATCTGCTTGGGGCGTCCACGATCACGAACCTGCAGTTCCGTAACACGCCCCTAACTTCACATGCAACCCTACTCCTCCTTCCACCTCCTTCCTTTCTCCTGAAAAACCAAACAATGGTCTGTCCGAAGCTAAAACCCTCTTGACTTCGACCTTCATCTCATCGACGGCCTTCTTGAAGATTACATTCAAGGATCTCCCGTTGTCCCCTAGTATCCTAGAGACCGTGAAGTTCTCTACTGCCGTCTGGATCACTAAGGCGTCACAGAACGGGTCCTCATAATCTGGCCTATCTGCTGAAGAAAATGTAATTTTTTCTTCCGGAGGGGGAGCCTGGGAGGTCGAGGCTACCCCCCTTCGGAACATGGTCTGGAGGCTCCCCTTACGAGTTGCCTCAATCCCAACTCCTCCGTGGATCACCCTGATCCCTCCCTAGGTTCCTATATCCGCCTGGTCCTCACACCTATCTTTCGTCTCCCCATGTTGCCCCTCCATGATCCTTATCGGCGGATCCTGCTTCCCCAGCCCCCTGACTTCTCTCATCTCCAAGAACTCCGGGCAGGTGGCCGTTGCGTGACCCTCCTCCTAGTGGAAGTCACAGAAAAGCAACGCCACCCAGCCCCCTCTTCCTTTTCCACCTCCTCTTCTTCCGGCTCCTCCCCGAGCTCCTATCCTTCCTCCTCTACCTCAGCCAACCTCCATTGCCTCATGTTGCTGCGGGAAGTGACCCCTCAGCCTATGCCTCCACGCCAGCTGATCAAACCTCCTCGGCTCGCGGAAGTTGTCTCTTCCCTGAAAGTCTCCTCCTTGCACCTAGGGGCGACCCTCCGGAGGCCTCCAACCTAACCGGTTGTTCGGCTCCCGGGCCCCCCGTCCTTGATGCGTTCCCTACTGACCCTGTCCTCGGGGCTCCTCCCTCCTTCTTTCTTCTCTCTGCTCCCTATGCCTTCCTACTCCCGACTCCTTCACGTCATCCTCTGCCAACTTGGTTAGCTTCCTGGCAAAAGCCGGATTGGCCCTATCGAAGTCTATCTCCTTCGCCGCCCTCTCCATGAGCTCCTCAAAAGAGAGGGGGGGGGGGGCACTCTCTTCAGCTCAATGCTAAGGAATCCAGGCCTCAGCCCCAGGGTAAAAGCGAGCATCATTGCATACCCTGGGACCTCCTGGACCAGGAGGATTTCTTCCTGAAACCGGTCGACATAATGACCCAACGTCTCGTCTTACATCTTCCTTGCCGCAAACAAGCACTCTGCCTCCTTCTTACGCTTCTTTGATGTCGAGAACCTCAACAGGAACCCTCGACGCAGATCCTCAAAACTGTAGATCGAACTTGTTGGCAACTGGTGGAACCAGTCCCGTGCCTTCTCCTTCAACGTGATGGTAAACAACCGACACTTGAAGGCATCCTTCATTTGCCTTATCGAAATAATATCTTCAAACCACTGTACGTGCTGCATAGGGTCATCTTTCCCCGAGTAATAGGACATTTCGGGCTCCTGGAACCCCTCCGGCACCGGGGCCGAGATGATGAGCTCACTAAAAGGGCTCTCGCTACCTTCCTGCCGAGAGGGCACGTCTTGCGGCCTCGGCTGGCTGGCCCAATCCGCGAGACCATGCCCAGGGAACCGCCTCCCTCTCACTAACTTCTGCCGGAATCTCCTTCCCGGGACGCTGGCCTGGGAAGAGCTCTCGCGCGGTCACGTCCCTCTTGCCAACCTCCGTTGGGACCTCCTTCCCGGGGCGCTGCCCAGGAGCGGTCTCGCCCAAGAGCGGGATCACCTCCACCGGGACCTGAGGCGTTGCCCACTCGCACCTTGCCGAGAAGGCAAAGCTGATGGTCTGCAAGACCTCTCGCCTGAAGTCTTCTAGCATCTTCCTTGTCACTTCCTCTCCCCGGGAGGGGGAACCTCCTGAACCAAATTCTTCACCTTCACCTCCTGTCATGTGACCGAACTCAAAACTTTCTTGTATCGTCTACCTTTTACGCTCACCGCACCAGAACTGTTGAAGCCAAAATTTGACTTCAACGAAAGTTCAAAATTAGGGGCGTAGCCAACACCTACTTGTCCCAAGCTCTGACCTTCGACTGGTTGTGAAGGACCAGAAACCGACCCAAAGCCTCGGCAGGGAGGTCCCACCGCTTACCCGGAAGATCTCTGAGAGCTTCCCCTCCAAAGCCAAAAGCTGGGCTTGGAGCTCCTCAGAAAGCACATGAAAACTCTTTTAAAATCCCCGGGCAAAAAGTGCTTCTGAAGAACTCCTATAGGTCTATTTATAGGCCTCTGAGTTTGAACTGCCAATAACCAAACTAAACCGACCTGAAATTACCTAAATACCCTTGGTCGGGTCTGCCAACAGCCAAAATCCGCTGCTATGAAGGGCTATACGCAGACCACCAAGGGCAAAAGGGTAAAATTACCTGGGGTATAAGAGTAAAATCCCCTTTGGTGTATAAATGTAAAACAGCCTTCCTAATATGTGGCGAGTGGGGAGGCACCCAGCGGCAAGACGAGCCCTCCTGCTCGTCTCGCAGGCCTCCTGCATTATGGGAGCCCTCTCGCCGATAAGGGCCTACTCGCGTCCCAAAAGGGCGTCTCGCCCACTGCAGAGACCCCTCGTCCCGCCTCCTGCGAGTGGACCACGTGGTCCCACTGGTATTATCCTCTCGCCAGCTTCTCCTGTTCGCTCCTTAAGCCGCCTCTCGCGAGCCCGAGGTTGTACAGTGGTGACTGGCGGTGCAGGCGGGCAAAGGCGATCAGTTGTCTTGAGCCCCCACGTGCTGGCTGCCCACATGCGCGTCATTCGTGCGAGCGTGTGCTTGACTTTACCATCCTTTCGGGGTGCTTCTAGGTCTCTAGGCGAGCGTGACTCGTTTATTCAGGTTGCCCCCCCTCTGTGTAATCAGTTCAAATCTTTCTGATTTGACTTAAAACTTTCCGGAGGAATACCATCAAATACCCCCAAATTTTCGTGGATCGTGATCCACAAAGCGACGAGTCCAGAATTTTTTAGCCTCGATTATGTTGCATTGGGGGTCACAGACTTGAAATCATTTTAGTATGCGCGCGTCACAAGTTATCTTTGTTTGTGGTTTGAAATGTCCCCTTGGCTGAGTCTGGACGTTTATGTTGATGTCTTGACATTTCTCTGGGTCAACCTTGCAAGATGATGATCCTGCAGTTGCTGTTAGGCGGGAGATCTTGGTTGATGTCAACTCATGCATTGCTCTTGTTTTTGCAGTGGTGAGCGCGACTTGGCACCTTACTTTTGTGTGTTTAGTTACCCATGCAACACATTATGGAAGCGTTCTCTTGTTTTGAGCTTTGTGCGCTGCGGTGATCATGATGTATCTTGTGCTTTACACTCCTTACGTGTTGTGCACTATCTTTGACCACTATCTGCGAGCGTTGATGTCAGGGACTCGTCATTTGAGTGTGATGAGTGAGGTTATCTGCCATCTTTCTTTGGCGGCGCGGGCAGACTCGGAGTCCGCTCTTGTCGGACAATGCATGAGAATTCGGGGGCCCAAGATGATTGCTTCAGTAGTTGGTCCTTTCAGGGAGGATGATCACGTCATTGTGCCCTGCCTTGCGCTTGGCAAGTGGTTCTACACAACGTAAAGGCAGTGAGGGTGTTTCGTACTCTAAATAGGTGGTGCCTCGAAAGGTATTGTTGAGGTTGACATCGGGAGATTACCTGATTGTATTCGTGTCGCGTGTACTCTTTGTCTCTCTTTTTAGAGCCTTGGGCGTCCCACTTAATCGAGAGTGCTTTACCTTCCATGCCCCATGCTTGAAAGCGCGTTTATGATGCAGCATATTGATTTTGTGATTGTCGTTGGGCGGGAGCGCTTGGAGCTGACAATGAGGTGTAGTGTAATGGGACATTTGCCCCCTTTATCCAGATGGCGTCTGAGGGCTCGGAGTCCGCCTTTAACTTCGGCGCAGGAGGACTCGTGGTTCGTTCTGACAAAAATTCATCAAAGGATTTATAAAATACTTTTGTCTCTGGAAAGACTCCTGATCCATTCATTTGAAGGTAGTGAAGAGTATTCGTCTATTTTGTGCATTTTAAGGACATGAGATCCGTCCAGTTGGAGGTGACGAAGAACCTTTGTTTGTTTATGTCTCAGTAGGCCCGTGGTCCGTTCGTCTAGCTGGAGGCGGTGAAGAACCATTATTCATTCGCGCTTCAGGAGGACCGAGGTCCGTCCGGGAGAGGTGGCAAATAATCTTTGTTCGTTCGTGCCTCAGGAGGACCTAAGTCCGTCTGGGTGGAGGTGGCGAAGAACCTTTGTTCATTTTGCTTTAGGAGGACCGTGGTCTGTCAGGGTGGAGGTAGTGAAGAACCTTTATTTATTTGCGCCTTAGGAGGATCAGGTTCCGTCCGGGTGGAGGTGGTGAATAACCTTTGTTCGTTCGCGCCTCAGGAGGATCAGAGTCTGTCTTGGAGAAGGTGCAGAAGGACTTTTGTCCATCTCGCCTGGGAGGTGCAGAAGGACTTTTGTCCATCTTGTCTGAGAGGTGTAGGAGGACTTTTGTTTATCTCGCCTGATTGGTGCATAAGGACTTTCGTCCATCTCACCTAAGAGGTGCAAAAAGACTTTCACACATCTCGCCTTAGTGGTAGAAGGTATCGGGGTCCGTTCGTCTTTCAAAGATTCATCTGCTGTGAAAGGGAAAGTAGATGCTTTGTTGTTGAAAGAGAATATACACGCGTTTCGTGGATTTCTTCTCACGGCTTATTCTTGCGAAAGTAGGGAAAACAATATATAACATGGGGAGCATTTGCTCCCCGAGCCGAGATTGAGCTCCGGGTGGTCCTTCATGACCTGTATCCTGGCCGGGGTGTGATTGATGTAGGTAGTAGAGACATGTTGCCTCCTGATCACCACGCACGATGCCTATTCCTACCGGTGTGACAAACTTCATAACCAGGTGCAGATTGGAGGGGATTACCTCGAAGAGCGTCTGGAGCGGTCGATCGAGATTGTGTTGTATGTCAGGCTAGAGTCAACTACCATAAACTGAACGTATCAGGTAACCTGCCTCGGGATTTCCCTAGGGGTGACGGGGAGAGTGATCGTTTCTCGCACCAGAATCAGGAGTTGTCAAAGTTGTATTGTGTTCCCGTTGCTGGTTCAAGGCGCTTTTGGGGGATCTTCAAGTTGAGTAGCATGGATATGAATAGGATGTCCACCGAGCTTCCTCTATCGATCAGTATCCTCCTAACCCTGAAGTAGGGATTACTAATTCTTGAACTGATAATGAGTGGATCCTGATGAGGTATGCACACTCCCTTTAGGTCTTTATCCTTGAAGGTGATGGCTCTATCCTATACCAGCTTCACGTCTTTAGGATCCTTTACTGGTTGAGCGATGAAGAGGACATGATTGATGGGGAAGGGTAAGCCGGCGATGGTTTCAACATCCCTGACCATTTGCCTACCCCCTGCGCATCTTGGTGTGCTAGGGGCTGCTCTCGTTAGGGTTGGTATGGCGGTGACCGATTTGGAACTTGGTTTTGCAAGTACCTCTAAAGATGACCCTGTTGGATGAGTCATTTAATTTCCTCTTTTAGTTGGGTGTAGTCTGAAATAGGAGACCAGTTATTAAATACCTCAAAGTTTTCTCTATAAGGGGGGGGGGGGTGTGAATATGAATTAAAATTTTATTTCAAATACTTAATTTAATTCACAGAATTTGCATATATATCAACAATCAACACGAAATATATGCATATATATAAAATCACAGCACAGAGTTTAAAATAAATTAAAAAATATAGAAGACATAAAGATTATAGTAGTTCCCCCTCAATCTAGGTACATCCACTCTTCTACCCCCTTGGTAGAAATTCACTATCATAGTGTTTGAGTCTTTTGATCAGGAGACTCTTAGAACCAACACCAGATCTTTTGATAAGAAGATCTTGAACCAATACAATCTGAGTCTTTTCTCAAGAAGACTCTGAGAATCTCTCACTGAATCCTTTAAAAAGAGATTCTCAAAACTCTTTTCACAAAATGTAAAAAGAAAATGAAAGAAGATTTGTGATACAATTAATCTTCTCTATGTGTCATCTTCATAGATTTTTGCGGACTAGTAGTGATAATATTTAGAACTTCTGATGAATCTCTGAATATCAAAATCACAAAGATTATATGCCTTATTTTTAGATTATCCTTGAATCTTATCTAAATCTGATGCGATTTCCTCTTCAGAAGATGAACTAATTCTTTTTTGTAGATTCAACAACTATATATTGACATCTTTTAACATTTCCAATATTCTGTTATTCAAACCTCTTCTTGAATTAATTATAATTAAAGGATCAAAATGAACTCTGTTAAGAAATTCAGTCGACGTAACATCGAGTTCTAACAAAAGCAACATCGAATTCTGACTATTTGTAAGATTAACTCTATAGTAGACGTTCTGTCGATATCATGTCGAAGTATGCGTCGATATAATACTTTCAATGTCGTTGACTTAACAAATTTAGTTGCACTGACTTCTATTTGAAGTAGCGTCGAATTTGAAGTAGCGTCGAATTTGAAGTAGCCTATAATACAATGACATCGCAAGACTTCTAAGACAAAATTACTCTCACTATACATCATGGGTAATAAATCTAGGATGTAAAATCACTAAAATTAATTTGTTAAAATGAATCATAAGGGTTTTTCCCAACAATCTTCCCCTATTTAACTTAACAAATTTTGCAAAATTTCAAAAGTGATTTTACAAATATACAACAGTAAAAATACAAAGTTTTGATTGAACATGTACTAATGACAGATAAAAATCATAATATATATATATATATATATATATATATATATATATATATATATATATATATATATATATATATATATATATATATATATATATATATATGAGACAACTGAATATATGAGGCTTCCATAATCATCATTTCAAAAATGTCAACATGGATTTCAATATATATACCTTCAGAATATCTATGCATTTACAACTTTTTGTCTGACTATCTACAGGCTTTATCAGCAGATTCAGAAATAAACAACTGAAGCAAATAACTGTAAATTAAAGTTTCTCCAACAACTTGTCTTTTGTCTACTCAATATACTGCATTAGACTTTTGAATCTCCAATAATCAGATTTATCTTTAAGAAACTCATCTACTAAAATTAATTTTTTCCAGTCTTTCTGAGCATTCTGATATACTTCATTCAGTTTAATTTTTCTTTTTTGCCAGTTCCCCTATATTCTTTCTGATTTATTTCATTTCATTTTCCTAACTCACAACACCTTTACTCTTGATAAATTTTGCTGCTGCATCAAACTTTTGCTTCTTTGATCTTTTGGGAGCAAGATGTTTTGGTAGTGGTATAATAAAAATATTACATGCCATTATACATGTTGACCACATCTAGTTCTTCTAGTGGAATATGAATGGCGTGACGTAGAAAGAATGATGTTGAACTACAGCTTCCTACACATGTCTTAAGAATCTCTCCAGACCCCTGAGCACTAGTTACAATAGAACTTCTTGTTTTACTTTAGTAGATAGAATACTATCAATAACAGACTTATTTCTTTTTCTTGATGACTTTAGTCGCTTTTCCATTGAGATATAAGAAACAATCACTGCTCTTTTTGAAAATACTGGTGTTTCTTCTTCATTATCACTGACTTTTTCTGAGTGAATAGTTTGAACAACTAACTCGCCCTGACTTTTCTATTCTACGTCTAACTCCCCTTGACTTTATACATCAATCTATTCTACAACTAACTCCTCCTAGTTTGGTGCACAATTTTGTTCAAATTCAGCCAATACATTCTCATTTTCAGCAATCTTGAATGGATCAGGTCTATGCAATAATGATGTAACTTCTATAAAATCTTCTTCCTCATCCCGACTCTCCCTCTTTTTGACCTCACACTCAAGAGAGGTTGAGAATGACCTTGTAATGTTGGAGAAGAGATCTTTGATTGCATAAACTGTACTGAAGTAGTAATCAAATCTAGCTGAAAATGTATATCATCCACTGTGATTTTTATTTGAGAAGCATGCTCTTTAAGCTTAGAGGATAAAGTAGAAGTTACTAATTCTTCTACTTGAGTGATAATAGTTGAAGAAATGACCGAGTGTAGATTTATTGTATTAACGTTAACAGGAGTTGAGTGTAATGTTAAATCAGCCCGAGCTTCTTGAACAATTTGCTTTGGTGGCAATAAGATTTCCTTTGAAATGGGTGGAATTGACACATCATTAATGGATGAAAAAATAACATTTTGTAGAGAAGATGAAAGTATGGATTCCTTTTGAGATTCAGGTTTAGCTATTTGTCTAGTCCATTTCGTGAAAAGGGAAATTGACAACTTCTTTCCTGGAGGTATTGGCATTCCCTTGGATAACATAGATGTTGAAAATTCTTCAGCAGAACTTGACTCATTATTGTCATGTAAGCATTCTTCCCCTGTCTATATTTATATTCAATAAGCTTTATTATCATTTCTCCAAATTGATCCTTTTTCCAAGCACCAGAACTCCCATTAAATGTAATTGAATTTTAGGAATTGTATCATGTGCTGAAGTTTTACAAACCAATATTTTCCCAACTATATCTGTCATGAACTGATATTATTCTGATATATCTATTTTCTTAAGAACAACGACTTGTCCTTTGTATACTTCATAATTCTTAATAAATCTTTAATTTCTTCTTCAGATAGTTCAGAAAAATCATTTCTTGACAAGAGATCAAATAATTTTTGTATAATTTTTGTTGTTATAAGTACCTTATGTGCAATAATTGTTCTAGTCAATAAACCATCCTCTTCTCATTGAACACCTGTAACAAACTCTGTAAGTTCTATCTCAAAAAGTCTACATCATGCTGAAATAAGCTTATCAAGACCATAATCAGTGAATAGTTTGAGAATTCTTCAAAACTTTTCAAATGCTGCACTGAATGAATCCAGATCTACACTGAATCCTGAATTCGTCTTTAGCGTCATTATATTTCCTGCAAATGTTCTTGCCAAACAATAAAAAACGTGAAAGCAAAAATAGAGAGAAGGGAAGATGAAGTGTTTTGAAAAGAATACGTATTATATAAATATAGACGAAATGTCGACAAATTAGAGCATCAATAGTTTAGCGCGCATGTCTGTGGTCAACATTACATCAAGTTATATTCAACGTATTAAGACTTTAGTTATAATTGACACAAGCGTTGATATATATATATATATCGATGTTGAGTCAATATGATTCAGAAATCTTCATAGTCACCAACTCATAGACATTGCGCTGAATAGAATTTGACATTTCGTCGACTTCTACTCAACATTACGTCAATTACAGACTTAAATTTTAAGTCTTTTGATGATTTTCCCAATATTAATTCCAATAAATAATGTATGTTTATATCATTCATATAAGAAGATTGATTTACAACAGTTTTCTTTGTTCAAGAGTTAATTGGAACCCAGATTGTCTTAGATCCATTAATTATTCTACCATTAAACGGAGTAACAAATGTATATAAAGGTTTATTAAAATAGTCCTTTGGATAATAACTGATAGGTCTATTTATCAAACAATTTTTGGTATCATGACCTTTTCATAGGCAATTTGTACATATATTCTCATGATTATGATAATCACAAACAATGTGTATATTAAAACTTTTTGTGTTGTATGCTTGATATTTTCTTTGATATGATCTAAATTCAACTTTTTGAAATTGTGTTTTTGATAAATTGGGTTGATGTTTAGTTGACTCATATTTCTTGTGAGCAAGGTTTCTGGTTTTCAAAGATTGTATTTTCTATGATTTTTTTCATAATTCTCATATTGATTTTTTATGAAGTTTCCATGTTAAACTTGGGCTTTTTTATCAAATCATGCTCTCTTCCATTTATAGGTTGACTATCTTTATTTCTATCCAAAATTATTGATTTTTTGCATATTAAATCATTTGATACCTAATTTATTTGATTTTCACCTGATTTCTTTCTTTCAAAATGATATCTAAATCTTTTATCCTAGCTAACTTAACTTGTATTTCTCTATTTTCAATAATTAGATTTGATCTTTGTTTCTCTAATTTTCTTAGTTCCACCCTATAGTTATAATTTTATAATAATGACCTTCATATCTTAATCCATCTAATTGTTTCTTAAGTGTTTAATTTGTTGTTTAGATTTTAACTGATCTTCACAGAACTCTTTAAAATCTAATTTAAATTATTCAGAAGAAAAGTCAATATTTTTAAGTTGATGACTCTTTACAGTCAAGGAGTCTTCAAAGACTTTTTCCGTTAATAACTCTTCTTTTAATAAAGAGTTTTCTTTAATTAACTTACTTATTTGTTTCTTCAGGTTATCTATCTCAATTTTTAAAAACTTATCATATTTTATTTGTTCATTATCATCAGGATAATCTTTATATAATTTCAATTTCTGTCTTAATAATTTAATTTCTTTTTCTAATTCTACTTGATCTATAAAAAAAATCTATAAAGCATACTTTTAAATCATCTAAAGTAAAATCAATATCATAAAAATAATCATGTACCTCATTTGTATCATGATTTGATTCTGTCTCTAGAGCCATGAAACAAGCTTCTTCAATAGCAGTTTCTTCTTCATTATCTGATAAAGAGCTGGATTCAGAACTTGTACCAATCTAGTTTTAGCAATGAAACTTTATCCCTTCTTCTTCTTCTCCTTTCTCTTCAGGTATTTCTTCTTTTGATCCCTGAGAGTTGGATTCAGAACTTGTACCAATCTAGTTGATCTCTTCTTTTTTTGATTTGAACATTCTGTCCAGGTTTTCTACATGAAAAGCGGATTATCTTCTTATTAGGAGTCTTGTCAAATTTTAGTTTGCTTGAATTTCTATCTCCTCTCCTAGAGCTTTCCGACTTTATCCACCTTCTGAATCTCTTTGTTAGAAGAATGAACATCTCATGTTCTGAAACAGATGGTTCATTCTCAGTAACTTTTAAAACAACTGATTTTTTCTCTAGATGTTAAGTTATTCTCCTTAGCTTATGTTTCTGCTCTACTCTTCAATAGTTGTTCATATGACTTCAACTTTCCAAGAAAAGCATCTGTTATAATTTTTGTGTGACACTTTGCTTCTCTGATGACCCAAATTCTAGAATCTCGTGTACTTGGGAAGTACATGAGTAATTTGTCATTTATCTCAGTGAGAGATATATCTTTATTCAATCCCTTCAGCTCATTGATTGTCATGCTGAATCTGTCATACATTTCTGCTACGGGTTCATTAATTTTCTTTTGAAAATTCTCATAATGAGAAATTAAAAGTGATCTTCTATCTTTTCTCTCATCTACACTTCCATCAAAAATTCTTGTAAGTAATTCTCATATTTCTTTTGTTGTCTAACAATCATCAACGTTTTGAAATACATCATTAAACATAATTGAAATACGTATGTTTATAGCTTTTGCATCCCAATCTTGTATTCTCTTTTTCATGTCTGTCCATTCACTTCTAGGTACAGGTTCTACAGTTGTATTTCCCCCTACATCCTTCCTTTATGGTGTACAATCCCGTATTTGGCAAGTGGGTCCCCATGGTGGAGTCGATGCCAGAAAGGGTCGATCTTCCGAGTGTGTGTCGGGACCTCTGTGCTGTAGCTCAGGGTTTGTTCCTAGTTCAAAGTCCTTGGCAAGAAACTCAATTCGGGATAAGTAGGTGCATGCTACCCCCTTTGAGTGTGAACTCTCTTTGGGACTGGACGACGATTCCAACATACGACATTGGTGTTCTTGTCAAAATTGATTCAAATATACCCTCATCAATAAAGTTCATGTATAATCTAATTCTGATTTTCTAGAGTGTAAACTTTTAAAGATTACAAACTAGTGGCCTAGTAGATACAAATCTTTTGAATGTATTTAAAGACATTTTTGAAAATCTAAATGAATATATACTAATGCAACTAAGATGATCTTTTGATCAAGATGTTAACCTTTTATTGATTAATTTACTCTAAATTAACCTAATAACGATCAACTTTCCTCTGATACCAATTAAAATAGGAGACCAGTTGCTAAATACCTCGAAGTTTTCTCTAGAGGGGGGTTGGGTGGGTGAATAGAGATCAATTTTTTGTTTCAAATACTTTGTTTAATTCACAGAATTTGTATATACATCAACAATCAATCAGAAATAGATGCAGGTAAATAAAATCACAACATAAAATAAAAAATAAATACAAAAACACAAAAGACACAGATTATAGTGGTTCCCCCTCAATCTTGGTACATCCACTCTTCTACCCCCTTGGTATGAATTCACTATCATAGTGTCTGAGTCTTTTGATCAGGAGACTTTTAGAACCAACATTAGATGTTTTGATAAGAAGATCTTGAACCAATACAATCTGAGTCTTTCCTCAAGGAGACTCTGAGAATCTTTCACTGAATCCTTTGAAGAGGGATTCTCCAAACTCTTTTCACGAAGTGTAAAAGGAAAATGAAAGAAGATTTGTGATAGAATTAATTTTCTCTCTATGTCCTCTTAGTAGATTTCTGAGGACTAATTGTTATTATATCTGAAACTTTTGATGAATCTCTGAATATCAAAATCACAAAGATTATATGCCCTATTTCTAGATTATGCTTGAATCTTCTCTAAATCTGATGTGATTTCCTCTTGAGAAGAAGAACTAATTCTCTTTTGCAGATTCATCAATAATCTAACAATCAACTGATTGATGGAAGAAATTCAATTATTGATGATGATCTTTCAAAGTTTCTCTGTCGAAATCAATCTATCACGATCTGATATGAATTTCTTAATCGTTTGTAGTTAGTAATTGATGTAAAAAATCAATAATCATTCATGGTCCTCTCTATGACTTCTGTTGTATCTCATCACACACACACACACACACACACACACATATATATATGTCAACATCTTCTAATGTCTTCAAGATTCTATTATTCAAACATCTTCTTGAATTAATTCTGATTGGAGTCTCAAAATGAATTCTGTTAAGAAATTCAGTCGATGTAACGTCGAGTTATAATAGAAACAACATCGAATTCTGACTATCTGTAAGATTAACTCTGTAGTTGACGTTCCATCGATATCATGTCAAAGTATGCGCCAATATAATCTTTTGAATGTCGTCGACTTATCAAATTTAGTTTCTCTGACTTCTATTTGAAGTAGCGTTGAATTCCAATTGAAGTTGCCTTGACTTCTAGTTGAAGTTGTGTCGACTTCTCGACGAATGTCGACAATTTATGACTTTTCTCTTATATTCAGTATGTCTTTCTTATGTCCTTTATATCAATGACATTGTAGTACTTCTAAGACCAAATTACCCTCACTATACAATATAGGTAATAAACCTATGATGAAAAATCACTAAAAATAATTTGTTAAGATACATCATAAGGGTTTTTCCCAACACAGTCCTTCGTGCTGTGTCCATTCCCGCAGTGGAACTAGTAATACTGTGCCTGGTCCCTCTGGTTTGGAGGTAGTGGCTTAGGTTGGCAAAGCATACAAGAGTCCTAGAAGGCCATGATTAACTGCGTTCGAGCAATGTTTAGAGGAGTGAAACCCTGATGATGGCGAGGGCCTTACTCCCGGCGAGGGTGGTCGCGGTGGTCGTCGCTCCTGCGATGCACTAGAGGTGTGGAATCTGACTCCCTCTTTTGCTTGGAGGTCCCTTCAAACTGTTGGCGGTGGGCCTCAATAGCCATGTTTGTTGTGATCTATGCCTCAACCCGGTGGTCAAGGTCTGCGTAGCTCAACACCGTTTCCCACATTAGGGCAGAGTAGAACCCGCTTGGGCGGAGCCCTCTGAGGAAGACGCCGCGAAGGAGCTCTGGGTCGATGCCCGGAATTTGCCGTGCCTTGGAAGTGAAGCGGAAAAATAATTCTTTAAGTGACTATCCTTTGTTCTGGTGAATGTTGGAGAGGTGAGAGGGATCCCTGACGATCCGCTGATTTGCTATGAACTGGTCAACAAAGAGACACGTGAGTTCCCAAAAGTTGATGTTCTCCCATTTTAGTATGGAGTGTAGCCATGTGCGGGTTTTTCCCTTTAAAGTCATAGGGAACACATAACACAACAGTTGATCTGGCGCATTAAAGAGACACATGATTGTTTTGATGTGATTTACATGATCCGGGGGATCCTCTATCCTATCGAAGGCCTCAACGTGCGCTGACTTGAACCCATGTGATATTGGATGCGGTAGGACCTGTAGAGCGAGCAAAGACCCCTGATTGAACTTGCGTCACACATTCACAGGGTTATGCCTTCCGTAGGCGTATTGCTTCTCTATCAAATTCCTTACTTCTTGGTGAGTGAGCCTCCAGTTGTACTGCCTGACGTCCACCACTAATGGGCGTGGGTTGAGTTGTGCATTTGCTAGCGGTTCTGTCCTCCGGCCGGTGTGCGTGGAACTTGCTTCATCAAAAAGCTCGTTGGCGGGGGGGGGATCCTCAGGGCGATCCTTATTTTGAGGATAGACATACTCATGTATGGCAGCTGGCTATGACACGCATGCGTTACCTAGGTTGGCAGGATTGGAGACTCCTAAATCCCATAGAAGGGTGAGTACTTCTGTTTGGCTTTTTTCCATCAGTCGGACGCGTTGCTCCACCGAGCTTATAGGTGCGGTAGTAGCGCCTTCCAATGGTAGAGCGTTGCTTGCAGGGGAGTCGACAGGGGGCCAGTTTGTTGCGCTCTTTCGAGGCAATTGTTGATTCCAGAGAGTTGTAGAGTTTGAGATACATTCCCACAGACGGTGCCAAATTATTGTGGGTCACCCCGTTTTCCCCGGTCCCGAGAATCAGATCGCCTTAGCTCAGAGTTAGATCGGGCGCACAAATAGTAAATGAAAAATAGCTTTAATGACAAGAGGCTTTTTACCATAGAAATCCCAGAAATGGTGAAAAATCACGTGGCCGTATCTGTGGCAGGCCAAAATCCACTATATAGTTTGAGGTTACAAGCACCGTCAATCTCATCGGAAGGCACATGCCATCTCTCCGCTATAAGATTTAAATAAAAGAAGGGCACAAAAATAATCTAAGTCCACGAAAATTTGACGAGGGCCTTCTCTGAAGTGCTCATCTGCGCCTTCTTCTGGAGCGGAGAATTGGCTAAGTCCCCGAGGCTTGGATGAGTGTGTTCTTCTGGGAAAATGGCTAAGTACGTAAAGCTTTGGAGTCCGCAGGGCTGTGAAGCATGCATGCAGGAGAGAGTTCTTTTGACGTCTTCTCTTACACTTACAAGTGCATTCACGTGAGCGCAAATCATTGACCGTGTTGGAAATTTGCTCACACTATTCCTAAATTTGAAGAAGCATATCATGCAATGATAAGTGCATCCTGTATTTGATATTTATATGTTTATATGTTTGTAGGCTCAATAATTATTATTGCTAATTAAACACAGTAGGACACAAGATAAGTTCATACCAAAATTTAAGTGAAGTATAACTCGAAATTAGTCTAACTGCTGATTTGTGAAGTTCTGGTTAATACCGTTTTGATGGGTATAGAGAACAAAATGATAGATTACCGCCGTGCTGATTTGTGAAGTTCGAACTTTGTGGAGGTTGTCATTGACGTTGCAATGGACGTTCTTTGGAGTGGAAAGGTGCGGTGTCAAAGACATATGTGTGTGCAATTAGCCTCGACAATGTTTTCTCTCCAGTGGTGGAATTGTTCTCCGATGATGGTGTTATTCTCCGATGGTGGTATAGTAGAACGTCGAACATCGACGTTGAAGTTTCCGATGAACCTTGTGCATTCGCTAGGTGAATTACAGTCCAGATTCAAATTTTTCACCGCGCATCGTGCGTGTCTGGAGCATCCTCAGCATATTCGTCAGGCGGTCATTTCTTTACTTGATGTTGTATCTATTTGCATTTATATTGTTGATTATATATTTATGTGGCTATTGTATGTTATTGTTACCTGCATTTATTATAGTTGTGTTTACGCTTGTGTACCAGATTTTACAACAAGGTGCATCAAAGCTAGGTTCTGAGTAGTTGACCGATTTGATGTTTCAGTTTTTGGTTTGGGTCAACGGTAGGTGATGATATTGGTCTGCTCTCTATCTACCCAAATCTGATCAGTGAATTAATCTGATTGCCTAGAGGTACTGCGAGAAGCTAAGACAACGAAAAACACAGTGTTGGCTAGATATTCTGTTGTGAAGTTTGATGGTAGCGGGAATTTTCGCCTATGACAAATTCAGGTCAAGGATATGCGGTTTGAGCAGAGGTTGATCCAAGTGTTGCGGGGGCGTGATTCTTTTCCCGCTCCGATGAAGGATACTGAGTGGACTGAGATGGATGAGCGCGCCACCAACGCTATCAGGATGTGCGTCAATGATAATGTACTGTTCAATATCGGTGTCGAAGATTCTACGGTCAAGCTGTGAGAGAAGCTTGATGAACTGTATATGAGCAAGTCGTTGACTACAAGACTGTTACTAAAGTAGCGTCTGTATGACCTGAAGATGAAGGAAGGTGGTAACTTGCAGGAACACTTCAGCGTGTTCAATGACCTTCTTAGACAACTACATGTGGTTGATGTTAAGTTGGAGTAATAAGATAAAGCCTTATTGCTTCTTACCTCGCTCCCGCATCGCACAAACATATTGAGAGCGCGCTACTGTATGTGAAGGATACCATAGGCACGGAGCAGATCACATCTACGTTACTATCTAGTCAGATGTTGTCGGACCCCACTCATGGGGGTGAACATGCTTTGGCAGTAGGGGGACGACAAGGGAGGCTGTTTGAGAAGGGATCTGGAAATGCACATGCCAGATCCTCATCGAGGAAGGCAGTGACGTGCTAACACTGCAGACAGAGTGACCATATCGGGAGACGTTGTCCGCAACATGCGCGGAGTTCTATGGGCGTCCAGGGTGTGGGCAAGGCGACAGTAGCTACAACAGATGATAGTAATGCGTCTCTCTTCATCATTGAGAGTCCATGTGACTATGATAGTTGGATATTAGATTCTGGGTGACGACTCAACATGTACGGTCACCATGACAGGGGCAGTGAACATCAGGATGCATGACAAAGCAGTGCGTAGGCTTGAGCAAGTACATCTGATACCCATACTGCACAAGAATTTGATATTGCTGGACAGTTTAGACTCCAAAGAATGCAGTTTTGCGATGAGAGGTGGAGTTCTGACGGTGATGCGAGGGCGCACCTTTCTCACGCAGGCTATGCAGTGCGGTAGTCTGTATCGGCTGATGGGGACCACGATGTGAGGTGTGCGCCCATGATTTCTGCGGCCGACATTGTGGATGGTCGAGGTGGTGCAGGGAATTCCCCTTGTAGTCTGACTAGGAGAGTCAGATTTTAGTGATCGAATTGCATCGATATTCGAAGGTTGAGCCCGAGCAGGAATGAGTTGACTGGAGCAGGTCGGCTGACACCTCAGACTTGAGGTGGTGCTTTGTGCAGACTAGTGTTTCTTAAAGATGTGCTACGTGCAATGTTGCCTAGTGTAGATGGTGTTTTGTACATAGAGTGTTTTGGGCAGGTGGTGGCTTCGGATGCTGAACCAAAGTGATGATTGTTGAGATTTGTTGGTTCGAATCCGAACCGGATACAAATCCGATCTTGAAATTGATTTTTTCCAAAAGGTGGCCATCTAAATTTTTTTTTCCTTTGTTTTGATTTTCCTGTGATTTGCTTGGATTGGTGGGAGATTTTTTACCCTTATATCTCAAGCATGAGAATATAAACCAACTAGGGGTGAGGAAAAAGATAGCAGCATGAAGCTTTGGGCAAGCAACCACCCACCCGTGAGGAGAAAATTTGAGCCACCTGTGAGAAAAGGTTGCCGCTTAACTCCCTCTCTGATTCCCTCTCTTGCTTGTATATTTGGAGGGGTCGTCGATCTTTGGTGTTGTCGGCAGTCTTGGAAGAGACAGCCGCTGACGTTGGGAGAGGGTGTTGTCGTTGGGCTTTGTGGAGATTGCCGTCAACATTGCAATGGACGTTCTTTGGAGTAGTGATGCGCGATGTCGAAGGCGTGCGTGAGTGCGGTTAGCCTCGACGGTGTTTTCTCTTCGGTGGTGTCGTTGTTCTCCGGTGGTGGTGCGGTTGAGCGTCGAACATCAACGTTGAAGGTTTCAATGAATCTTGTGCGTTCGCTAGGTGGATTGCAGTCCCGATTCAAATATTTCGCCACAAATGGTGCATGTCCAGAACATCCTCAATATATTCGCCGGACGATCATTTGTTCACCTAATTTTGTATATATTTGCATTTATACTGTTGATTCAATATTTACGTGACTACTATATGTTCTTGTTTACTACATTTATTATAGTGGTGCCTGTCAATGTATTCTAAATTTTACAATAAATCCAGTGAGAAAATGAAAAATCCGGTCGAAAACCAAAAATTCGGGCGGAATAATGTAAAATCCGTCCGGAATATTAGTAAAGTGTGCTGATATCTTCACCGCAGTTTTGATCAGTCGTATCGCTCTTTCTCTTAAATTTTCGTTTTGAAATATGTCTTGTATATGCATTTTTAGGAAAAGTTTTCAGCACGAAAGTTGTAGATCTTGACGAGATCTACAACTTTTGTGTTGAACATTTTTCCTAAAAATGCATGTACAATGCGTACTTTGTAAATACGTTCAAATTTCTCGTCTTTTGAAATTACACTTTGTACATACATTTTTAAGAAAAGTGTTCAAGACCAAAGTTTCCTTGCAGAGATAAAAATGTAATGTATTTTTAAAAAACATGAAAAATTAGAAAAAAATTGCGGTACTACTCAAAACTACAATGCAAATATTAGGGCGGTTGATAAATCAGGCCTTAGAAATTGAAGGTTCGCATTCAAGAAGTAGAAAGAAAATTAAAGTATGTTATAAATGGAAGAGCTTATAAATTTTTCTACATTCTCCTTAGTGATAACTATTTTCCGGCGATAAGCAACAGGTTCCTCGGCCAAGCGCAAACGTGAATCCATCTCCCCTGTTTTAGTTCGCTTTGCCCGACGCTGCCTTGCCGGAACAGCGAATCCATCTCCCCTGGTAGGTATTCTCTTCAGCAGAATTTCAGTCCCCTTTGCACAATCTCGAGCTTGTATTGGGTTATTGACACCAGTCCTATTGCAGGAATCGCTAGAATCCTTGTCGCCATTTGATCACGAGCTTGTCTTCTTCTTGTTAGGTACGACCTGAACATTGTCCTATTGTAGATCCAATGTGTATTTGGAGAATTTTCTTCAAGTTGTATGCCTCACTTTAATTTCATTATACAAGGGGATTCAATGCATATCATCATCACCGAAGAGGCCAAGGGACACTTACGAAGATAATGTTAACCTTAATATTGCATCTCCTTTGCCCGCATATGGTAATGATCTAATCTGTTCCCCTTAATCTTGGTGATATTGTACGTAACAGCATTCATGAGTTAGGGTTTATACCATGTTTTTTTTGTAGACATGACAACACATTTTCAGACAAATACAGTATTTGCGTCAAGGAATTATTTAATTGCGTGGGAGCATTTGTCGGTTGGTCGCTTATGGAGCATTTGTCGGTTGGTCGCTTATCTTTGTTGCCACGATACTGAGTTTTGATAAACTAGTTGGTAGATTGCGCCCCCGTGTTATCCTTGGTTGTGATAGGATTTGTTGGTGAGAGTCAGAATTGTAGAAAGAGAGAAATAGAAGAGAGAAAATTACCCTCAATTATATTATTATCCAAAGAATAGGAATACATACACTTATATAACGGTAGATAGAGGGAGAGATATCTACATTTACAATGTGGGACTAAAGAAACTATACATGAGCCAATACACATGGGCCTCCCAAATGAGATAATTATATTTTGTCTTTAACACTCTCCTGTAAGCTAGAGCGTACAAGTCATAAGCGCCAAGCTTGGATAAAAATTGATAGTACAAAGTCCGAGAGAGAGCGTTGGTGAAGATATCAGCAATTTGACTGGAGGCCGAGACATGTTCTAATACTATTTTCTTTGATTGAACCTTCTCCCGAATGAAGTGACAGTCAACTTCAATATGCTTCGTGCGCTCATGAAACACCGAATTCTTGGCAATATGTATGACCTCTTGACTATCACAAAACAGGGTAGCAGGAGAGGAGAGTGTGAGACCCATATCGCTGAGCAAGTCCTCTAGCCAGGTGACTTCAGATACGACCGCTGTCATAGCACGATATTCAGCCTCAGCAGATGAGCGAGTTATAACAGTCTATTTCTTGCTGCGCCAGGTAATAAGGTGTCCACCGAGTTAGGTGAAAAAACCAGTTGTGGAATGTCTATCATCAAGTGACCCTGCGTAGTTCGCATCAGAGTAGGCAACAAGAGTTAAGGAAGTCGATGGCTTACAAACAAGTTCTTGTTCAGGAGCCTTCTTTAAATATCTGTGGATTTGCTCGACGGCTCGAAGATGAGAAGTCCGAGGGGTATGCATGAATCGGCTTACAACTGCAACAACGAATGAGATATCAGGCCGCGTAACTGTGAGGTATATTAGTTTCCCCACCAAGCGTCGATAGTAGTCTGGATTGGTCAGAATAAGATCATTCCCAGAGTCATGATTCGACAGCTGATGATTCATATCCATCAGAGTATCTGTAGGCTTGCATCCCGAGTAGCCCACACTTTATATAAGATCTATGCAATACTTCCGTTGAGATAAGACTAGTCCATCAGGTTTCCTTGCAACCTCAAATCCAAAGAAGTATCGCAGATTACCCAGATCTTTTGTCTGAAAGACGGAGTTCAGGCGTTGTTTGATTTTCTGGATCCCGATTGTGTCGTTTCCCGTAATCAGAATGTCATCAACATAGACAAGAAGAAGAATAATGTCTGTTGCTTGATGACGAGTAAAAAGAGAGAAATCAGCAGAACTCTGAGTGAATCCCATCTCGCGAACCACCTTACTGAACTTATCAAACCAAGCGCGAGGGGATTGTTTGAGACCATATATAGACTTCCGAAGATGACATACACGAGACTCCCCCGTGATCTCAAACCCAGGTGGCTGGTGCATATACATAGTCTCTTGGAGATCGCCATTGAGAAAAACATTTTTAATATCCAATTGATGAAGGGGCCATTGACGGTGCACAACAAGAGAAATCAGAACCCGTACAGTACTTAGTTTTGCCACCGGAGAGAACGTTTCGTTATAGTCGAGGCCATATTGCTGAGTGAATGCTCGGGCCACCAGACGGGCTTTGAGACGATCCACCGTTCCATCAGGAGCATGTTTGATTATAAAGACCCATTTGCAGCTAACACAAGACTGATCAGGAGGGAGATGAACAAGGTCCCAAGTCCGGTTAGCCCAGAGAGCTGTCATCTCGTCGTCCATGGCCGCACGACAGCCCGGATGTTGTAGAGCATCCTGCAAAGAGTTAGGAATGAAAATAGTGGAGAGAGAGAGGGCAAAAGTGCGAAGAGGTGGAGAGAGGCGATGAAGAGAGACATAGTTTCCTATGGGATGAATTGTAGAGGGTGGTGCTTGATCGTCAACGCGCAGAAGAGCATCAGTAGTAGGGGGCTGCTGTCGGGCTACAATCCCGGACGAGCGTCGAGTATAGACACAGAGAGGTGAAGGAGGAGGGAGAGGTGGTGAAGTTGCTACTGGAGGAGCGGAAGTTGTAGGAGGCAGAGATGTAACGGGAACAGCTGGACGAGTAATAGTGGACTGAGGTGGTCGAGAAGAAGCTTTCATCTTCAACAAATATAACATCCGCGGAGACGAGCACCTTGTTGAGTATGGGAGAGTAACAAACATACCCCTTTTGGGTACGCGAGTTGCCAACAAAGATATATTTGGTGGCGCGGGCGATAAGTTTGCCACTTGGTGGTCCGAGAGAGTGAACATAACAGACACAGCCAAAAGTTGGAGGCATGCGAGAAAAATGGGACTTGGAAAGAAATAGGAGACTGAATGGAGAAGCAAAGTTAAGCATGGAGGAGGGCATACGATTAATGAGATAGCAAGCAGTAGAGACAACAAAGTTCCAATATTCAGCGGAGATCTTCATTTGAAGCATGATTGACCGAGTGACTTCAAGGAGATGACGATTCTTCCACTCGGCCACACCGTTTTGCTGGGGTGTTAACGCACATGAAGTTTGATGAATTATCCCGAAGTCGATGCATAAAGTGGAGAAGCTACGACTAGTGTATTCATGAGCGTTGTCAGTGCGAAGCGTTTGTATAGTAGTAGAAAATTGCATACGTACTTCAACAATAAACGCACGGAAAACAGAAGTTAGCTCAGCACGATCATGTAGTAGATAAAACTATATTAAGCGTGAATAGTCATCAATAAAGGTTACAGAATACCGATAACCAAAAAGACTGAGAATTTTATAAGGACCCCAGATATCAGAATGAACTAAAAAAAACGGAGTACTACTCCGGTTACATGCAGCAGGGAAAGAGATACGATGCTGCTTGCCAAAGATACATGACTCGCAAGAAAATTCCTGTAAAGAGATATCAAGAAGGGCCTTCTTGAGAATCTGAAAAGGAGCATGACGAAGATGACGATGCCAGTTGACAGATGAAACAACAGATAGTGAAGTGGGAAGAACGTCTAGGAGATAAAACCCATTTGACAGCCGTCCTCTACCAATGATAGTCTGTATTCGACGATCCTGCATGACAAAAGAAAAAGGAGAAAAAGTTAGACAACAATCAAGATCTTGAGCAAACCTACTAACAGACAGTAGGTTGAAGGGAGATCCCGACACATGAAGAACCGAGGTTAAGGAGAGAGTAGGAGTAAGTTGCAGATCAACAACTTCAGATACAAGAGTAGTATCGCCATGTACCACAGTAATAAACTTGTGATACTCAGTGTGCATGTACTGAGGAGGTTCGCGACGCCAGTTCGTCGCAGTGGTTTATTCCACCACCGGGGGTGAATCTGAGTATGGGGTCTTCCTTAGTGACCCCCAGCCTGAGCCCCTGCCCGAGGATGATAACGTCATCGAGGTCGAGGGCGAGCAAGCAGATCACTTAGTCCGTGTTCTCCACTTTAGTTTGGTTTCCTCTAGCGAGACCACTGAGTTTGATTCTCGGAGGAAAGAAATTTTCCGCACTACCGCCCGCATTCAGGGGCACTTTTGTTCCATTATTATTGTTAGCGGAAGTATGAAAAACTACGTCTCTCAGTGCATGGTAGAAACGTTAGGCCTCGTGACACGCCCCTTAGAGCAGTCGTTCCTCTTATCTGGGATTAGTAGTCAGTTGACTATACTCATTACTCATCATTGTCAGGTAGAGTTCTCTATCATGGACGTGTATCGTGATTCAATGTTTTGTGATGTCACCCTCATCGATGTCTGCCACATACTTCTAGGACGACCATGACAGTATGACCGACATGTTCTGCATGATGGTGTAAGGAACTCCCATTCATTCGATCACCATGGGCGCAAGATTATTCTTCTCCCCCAGAAGAATGGTCCCGTTCCTAGGGAACCTAGGAGGGCCTCGCCAGCATCTGTTTCGCTATCCTTAGCTGCCACTACACCACTCCTATTTAGTACTGCGCTTCGGCTAGTGCATACTGCCTCTGGCAACACTCTTCACCAATAGCTGGAGAGAAGAGGAGAGTAAGGAGAAATAAGTAAGAAAAGGGGAATATTTAGGGTAATACCTTATGAGCAGAACACTTCTCTGTTACCCATATCCTCTCAATCTCTCGGTCTTCACCCGCTCCCCGCTCTCCATATGGACGCTCTCAAGCTCTCTGACTACCCTTCTTTCCCTCTCGCTCACTCCTCCTTTATCAATGACTGCATCTATGTTTCTCTCCCATCAGATGCCACTCGCTCCATTTGTTACTATCTCCAGCTCCGCTCAATAACTCCAAATGAAACAATGAAAACTAACAGTGAAATCTTTGTAGTTAAAGTGACAATGACAGTCACCGACGCAGGAGGAAGTGGAGGTGCCGACAGGGAAAAATCAACTTTCTTTTTTAATGCTATTAGACAGGAGCCTTTTTGGATTGTGGATCTTTGACCGGGAAAATGAAATTGACTGGTTATGGTCATTAAGATGCGGCGGGGAAAGCAGACCCACATTGGAATAGGTGTGGGCGGCTGACGATGGGAGTAGAAGCTAAGACAGAATGATCGATGCGGCAGTTCTATGGGACACGCCACTGGTTGCAGATCGTGTGCTAAACCTGGGTGGAAGCTTTAAGGTCAGAGTGTTTAGAATGAAAATGCAGATGCAATAATGATAATATAAGAGCACTTGTCAAGTAGATAAAAGATCACTGAGAAACAGGTGATCTAAAGTCACACTGTGATTAAACATTAAATTAGATTAGAGGAGAGCACAAAGTATGAGAACTTCAATATCTTGATCAATTAGGAGTACTTTGGTAAAGTAAACTCAAAGATCAAAAATCATTTTAGAAAATAATGTACAACCATAATATGAAGCTATGGAGGTCCACAAGATGACAGAGACAATAACTACATGTAAAAGCAAATATATCACTAAGTGAATAGGATAATGCAAGCCTTTGCACAAAGTAAGATTTCATTAATGGTACGAGATGAAATGCTCGTATCTTAATGAATAGTTTGAGTTATGATTGCAATATATCAATGGAAAGTTATTCTAATGAGCTAGTAAAAATGATTTTCAGAGTACAGTTACAGCTTAAAATAAATAATTATTCATTGCTTTAGTATTAGTGCACATTTGAATTAACTCCCAAACGCTTGGCTTCTGGGGACTTGGTGTAGGAATTGCAGGCTGTGAAGGCTCTATTTATTGCTAAATGGAAGAGAGTGGAAACCGACAAATTCAACTTGGGCTAATGCGAAATGGTATGGAGGTGGAGCTCTAGTTTTGAAGGCCTTTAGTGTCAACTTACCATTGGGGAGACTATCCTCTGAAATGACTACAATGGTAGCTTCATGGTTCCCAAGGAGGCTACAAATGGTTTGTTGTTGGCTAGGTTGTAACTCGTTGGAAGCTTCACTTTAGGTGGAGATGAAAGCGTGAAGATACTACTGTCGGAGTTACGGGTGTCTAGGCGGAAATGCGGAATGTGATCGGAGTGGAGAGCTACCACAATATCAAAGATTTAGGAAATCAATTATTACTTCATAGTTCATTCCAATATCTCATGCATTTAAATTGGCTTATATGACACTAACTGATTATTAATGCCTATCTTACCAACTAACAACCCCCAACGTTCAACTACCAACCTACACATTATTAGCACGGAGAGAAAAATATGAAAGATCTACAATGACAAATGGAGTTCCACACTCGCAAAGACCCATAACATAAAAAAACTTATAATGTCAACTGGTGTAATGTTCCATAATGTCACTGTCCTTGTCCAAAATGAGCTTGCCCTCAAGCTCAGAGGGCGTTGGCTTCTTTGCCATCTTGATTCTATCATCGCTTGTGTCATCGAACTCTATCATAAAAGCCTTTTATAACAATGTCCTCAAGTATAGGTGTCACCACAATTATAACATAATACTTTTGATCGACGTTTCACCATCTCTGCGTGTGATAGTCGCCATATATGTGGGGGTTGGATACCCTTCGATTTACATACTCGATTCCCCTTGACCATGCTTATGGTGAAATAGCTGTCTAAATCCATGAGTAATTGATGTTTACAAATCTTGTCCAAATTCATAGCAGTAACTAAGTTTGGTGAATTTTTAAACTCGATATCTAACCACAGTCATTCATGAAGTCCTACCGTGAAGACCACAAACTACTACTCCGTATAGATCGACGTTGCACGGGCTAGGAGAACTTGAAATCTCTCAATATAATTGTTGTCAGACATTATTTGTTGCAATGATATTAGTTCCCCTAAAAGGATTGCTTTGCAGTGGGATATTGAAGTGCATGTTGCAATTTTTTAAAAAATATTTACAATTCAGTTATGGGCTTTGCACCATGTTATTATTGAATCTTATTATGTGATCTTCATTATGTTTTATTATTAAGTGTCAGTGACTTAAATACGTATGCCTCTTGTATCTCTTATTTAAAGGCTCCTTGGGCTAGTGGAATTGTATGCCAAGAGTTAATTCTATATCCTTGTCCCCTTGATGAGATTGTCGTAGTTCTCTCCTCTTGAGTTCACCCCATCTAGGTAGTTACTGTTCCGGCTCCATTGTTTCCCTCATTGTCATCATATCCGCCTCCGACCATCCTTCGACGTCTCTACCGACGTAATGGGCTAGGCCCATAACAACTTGGTATCAGATCCCATCATTCCTCCTTCCCACTTCCTCCAAGGCCATTGTTGAAGCAATTTTTGTCGCCACTGTCATCTTCAACAGCTTATTCCTCGATGACCGCCTTCAAACCTTTTCTTCGTTTTGTACACAGTGTCGAAGTAGTCCGAGGACACCAGCCTCTGTCGCCTCACACAATTTTGGCCAGGGCTGTGAAGCCACTCTTGAAGGCACCGAAGCCCTCGTTGTTTCCAAAAGTAGAAGCCTCCGTGCATTCTTCCTCAGGCGTGCGGGTTTCGCCACACCCAAAGGCCTTCTCACGGCCATAGTACACAAAGCCGAATGATTCTCGCAGCTTCTCCCCTGTCCACAGTTGCGCCTTCATCCTCGATCTACAACACCACCACTCCCGCGGATCCTTCAATGACGACCCCACCCATGATGCCCCACCACATCCCCCAATATATGCCCCAAGTCCTTCCATTTATAGTCAACCCCTTATAAATTCCAACACCAAATACAGAGAAATCAACCATTCCACTTGAACTCTCCCGACTATACAGGCAAAATTCCATGACCTTGTCTAGTTGTTTGTTTAATCTGAGTTTACCAACTGCAATTGTAAAAACTCCGTCCATATGGTTCTGTTTGAGCTGGAGCAGCGGGGTCCAGCTTGAGTTCTCCGTCTCCCTTCCAATTGGTCGAAAAATAAAAACCTCACCATTAATCTTGCCCAGCCTGATAGGGTTTTACATCTTCTTCAGCTTTCCTCACTCGAGGAACCCTCGCCCGCCAGCCCTAACCCCAAACCTCTTCGACGACCGTATCAGCCCATGACGACATCGACACCCCCTCCAGGGGCCTGTTCAATCAATGCAAGTCACTGTGGACCTCTGTAGACCCATATGCCCTCCATATCCATGGATTTATTTGATTTTCTCGCCTCCTGCTACACCAACAACTATTCTAAGCCATCGTTTGCTTGTGTGAGCTGATCTTTACACTGTTGCAGCTGGTATTTGATTTGTAAAATCCACTTAATCTCTCACTTAAGAATTATTAAAATATTGTATTTGGTTCTCTTAAATAGTCTTGAGCTTGAACAAATCTCCTTAACTATTCACAATTATCGTTATTTATCATAACTTATTTTGTGCACTCTATGCCTGTGGAATTATTGTACCTTGTTAAGATTTAAGCCGAGAGCATAAGGGAATTGTCACGACCCGTCTCAACAAAAGTTAGAGTCCGCTTCGGGCGGGTTGTGATGCCACAGACATGAGCGGAAAGAAAACCATGTCTGCTAAGGCGAATGCAGAGAATATTGATAATTAGTTTTAAAATAGTTAATTTGGAGAAAATAGTTTGATTTTTATGCAGAAGCTTTTAGAGTTAAAAACAGTGAGAATTTTAAATGCACATGTATTTTGTAAAATTCATGTTTTTCAGTTAACTGCTACAGATTTCATGCAATTATGATTCAAAAGAGCATGAACATGCAAATGATGCTAAGTTCTAGTACATATAATATTTATCCTAACAGTTGTTCATGATTTACTGATCATATTTATTACATAAAAAACGTCTGGCAATAAAAGAAATGAAACATAAACATAGAACCTAACACGGCGGGAAGATCAATCTCTGAAAATAGAAGCTTGACGCAAAACGGTCCCAGGAACCTGGTGGCGCAGCACGAACGCTAAGACAAATACAAAACAAAAGGAAAAGTCTCGTAACATTAAAATAATCAGGTAAGCAAAGTAAAGTACAGAACAGTAAAAAACAGAAATATACAAGTACTATTTTTCATGAAACGATGCTAACAAAACAGTCAAGTAAAAAAGTCAACAAAAATTTCTGGAATCAAGAGGCTACTCCAGCTGATAATATATATTTGCTCATACAATACCATAAGTAGCAAATATTGAAATGTGTTGGGGTCAGTAGCAAATTATCACTACACTATAAGTAGCAAATATTGAAATGTGTTGGGGTCAGTAGCAAATTATCACTACACTAACATAGACATGATTCGATACATAACTTATAACTAGATCAAGAGCAGACTAAGAGATTTACCTGCCTCAAGAGTGAGGGGAGAAGAGACACCACGCAGAGTCAAAGACGTGGCGGCGCTCGACTACGGGAAACTCTAAATTGGAGAGGGCTTCCCTCACGAACCGTCAATTGAAGCGACGAACGACGCCGAAAATCATAAATTCCCAAAGGTTAGACGATGATGATAGGGACAAAAATCATGAATCACAAATGTACGCAAATTGGGGCACAAATAAATCATTAAGGTTATAGAAAAATCTGAATAAAGGTGGAGGGGGAGGAATCTTACCCTAAAGGAAGTCAAATCTGGGCTCAAGGAGAAGAGAGAACTAAACCCTAGGCATTCTGCTCGTAAATCTCGGCCAAGACGACGAGGAGAAAGGCTGATGTTGCTGCCCTAGGAGAGGAGGCTGCCACGGCTTGGGAAGGAGAAGTTGTGGTCGGCCAAGGCAGAAGAGGTGGTTGCCGGCCACAGAAACTGCCGGCTGGGGCAGAGGAGCTGTCGTCGGTTCAAGCAAGAGGAACATGAGGCGTCGGCCACAGTGGAAGGAGGAGCCGGATTTGACTTCCTTATCTGGAGCGGTTTTAAAAAGAGAAGGAAGATGGAAAGTTTTAAATTAAATCATAATGGCAGAAAGTTTTAAATTAAATCATAATGGCAGGAAGATGGAATCACGTCGGAGGCGGGATCTGGAGCGGGGCTTCGTGCGGGAGCAGCGGTGGAATCTGGAGTCGGGCATCGAGCGGGATCGGGAGAAACCCTGGGCCAACAGCTTAAATCGAAGGAGTGTGTGTGTGTGTGTGGGGGGGGGGGGGGTGGTGCTGCTAGCTATATACAATCCTGCCATTATGATTTAATTTAAAACTTTCTTTTTTTTTAAAACACGGGTTGTTACAGGAATTTCCTTCTCGAAATTTGGTTAATAATTTTATACAAGTTATCTACCCTGATATTGTGAGCGTAACGAACTGTGAGAGAATTCCCTCATTGTCGTCGCTGAGTTTGTAAACCGGAGTACTTCAGTTAGCCATGGTTGCCGTTGAAAGGCGGGGCGTGGTGGCCAATTAACCCGATCGAGCCGGACTACAGTCCAAGCATGCCAACCAAATCATTCCCGGGCTAACCCTTGTCGGGACTTTGAGCACTTTTGAAAGGGCTACGTTGTTGAGGCCGGGAATTGAACCCGGAACTTCCTTTATCAAGCCCTTGAGACAACTTAGTTGGGTATCAGGAGCTCTCTCAAGGCCTTGATAAAGGAGATTCCGGATTCGATCCGCGGCCTCAACAGCCTACCCCTTTCAACAGTGGTCAAAGTCCCGACAAGGGTTAGCCCGGCGGTGATTTGGTTGAGATGCTTGGAGTGCAGTCCGGCTAGGTGACATGATTACCTGTTGGTCCCCACCTTTCAACAGTTGCAAATAATACAGATCCTTATAAAACAGATCCAATAAATAGATCTGCTGTGCCATGATATTTACAGATTTTGTGCAATCGCAATTTATTTGACTAAACAGTTCGTGTAGATTTACTTTTTATGCATTGATTAATTTTATTTTTTCTATTACTTTGCATGCATATGAGTTTATATAATTTGCGTGCTATAAGAGATGAGACATTTCTCTTTATCTTAATCTTGGAGTCAGCCTAGACTCCTAGTGATAAAAGAGGGAAACAACCATCAATTATATTTTTGCGATTCCCGTTGTTACGCGTCTCTTTTGGTGGTTTGTCAGAGAGCGGCAAGTGGAGGATACAAGGGTGTTTACCTTAGAAAAAAATGGCGGAGGAGATGAAAGAAGACAAACCCTAGAAGGGAGGGGTGAGGATAGAAGAACCTTAAAGAGAGAGAGAGCAGGAAGACCTAAGAAGGGAGAGTTAGAAGAACTTTCATTTCCTTTCTTACTTGATACCTTCATACAAGATCAAGGGTCTATATATAATAAGACCCAGGGGCATACTTGTAAATATATCAAGATGTTCATAAATATTAAAATACATTAAAATACATAAAATATTCTAATAAAGATTCAACATAATAAAAACTTCCATACAACATAATACTAATATAATAAGATAAATGACGGTGAACCCGTTAACACCCGTCTTTCGAGTTCTTGTCGTAATCTTTCCTTCTTGTTTCTCGGTTATTGTTTGTATAATCCTTCTTGATTCATTTTTGTGTCTTCTCTTAGGGCTCGCTCGTTTGGACGGAATTGGACTTCAGCATTTGAATTGAATATTGGTGAATATTGTAGAATAAAATATTTGTGACTAATTCCAATTTCAGTGTTCGCCTAATAAACAATATTAGTGAATATTGTGAATTTGATCAATTCTTTTGTTAGTTTTCAGTTTAAGAATTGGAAAAATTATGAAGAAGCTCATATTTTTTCACATATATTATAAAAAATGTGCGTCTTCCTCTAGATGCAAAAAAATACGCACCTTTGAGAAAAATAAGTGCTTGCGCCCAGGCGACAAAAACACGCGCCCGGGCAGAAAAAAATGTGCGCTCCCGGGCGAAAAAAACGCGCGCCCGGGCGAAAAAAAACGCGCGCCCGGACGAAAAATAACGCTCCCGGGAAGAAATATGCGCGCCCAGGCGAAAACGCGATCCGGGAGAAAACACGATACCGGGCGAAAAAACACGCTCCGGTCGACAAAACGCGCTCTCGGACGAAAAACGCGCGCTCGAAGTGAAAAACATTCGCTCGGGCGAAAAACATGTCTCGGTCGGAATTGTCCAATTCACATTTAGATTGAAAATAATTGTATTTAGTTCAAAATGAATTATTGAATTCCACGCAATTCATTAAAATTTCAATTCCAACATCAAGTGTGCAAACAAACAAAAAAATTGGAATTAGACCTTCAATTCCAATTCCAGGAGACCAATTCTGTGCAAACGAACGGACCCTTACGGATAGCTGAATACCTCTTAAACTCTAAGAATTCATATCATGTAAATATTTATGTGCATGTTGCATTATTTTCTATACCTAGCAATAGATTTCCATTCAAAATCATGCACTTTACGCGTTATGCATCAAATGTGATAATGTGTTAATGTTTTAATTATTTAGATGTTTGTTTGCACGTAAGGCATAATTCCTGCATTACCAGTCCATCATAACCCGGTAGCTGCATTGAATTCGTTTTAGTTTAGCTACTTGGTTTGCTAATGTAAATTTTTTTGTGGGTATAAATCTTCTACCTAAAACAGTTTTGTTCTTTTCTTTTATATACATTTTAAAATTTTGGTTTGGATCTGTAGGTCAGTAGGGCCTTGGGTTTAGGTATTTGTTTCATCAGTTGGTTAACTGTGCCACCAAGCTAATTTATTTGGGGGCAATCAGGTATCTTAATGGCATAAAGTAGGGTCGACAGAAACCTATATTAGAACAAATATCAATATTAAACTGTTATGAAAATAATTGCAAGACTGAGAAAATATTTGAATTAGGTATATTTACCGGTATATTCTACCCTCCTTTCTTACTCGTTTATAAAATTTGAAAATTGAAATTAAGCATATTTGTGTAATAAATAGGATTATTTACTGTGGACATCCTTTTTAAGTTTACATTGTTAACTTACATGTACAAAAAAAAACCTTTGGAGGAGTTCTGGTGTTTTTTTAACATATGTTAACAATATAAACTAAGAGGGAAGATTTTGTCCATTTTGAAAGATAAAGGAGAGGTCTCTGTGATTAATTATGCTAAGTTTTTTTGGTAATTATTCCAAACTATTAATTATCCAAACCTTTCTTAGAGTTAGCATAATTACATGTTGCACCTTTATCTTTTGAAATTACAAATGCTTCCTCTCTAGGTTTACATTTCATAGCATGCTTGCACAAAAATAATCCTCTGAAAGAGAGCCGTCACATGATACAGTTTAAATTTGGAGGGAAGATTTGAAAGCATCCACAGTTGGGCGGCAACATAGCAAGAGACAAGAGCATGATTTATGTCCTCTGCTTCACTGCAGCAGGGTCACAGTGGAGACAGTTTGCTTGACAAGTGACGGAAGTTAGTAGGTGGGGAGAGGAGGTTATGCGCCGCCCGCCATGAAAATATCATAATTTTGTTAGGAATCTTAATTTTCCAAATAAAACCGCAGAGAGGCGGCGGGTTAAAGGTGAATGACTTCTTCGCCTATGGACTTCTTCTCACATGCGCGAGATGAGCTACACACATTTGTAAATGATTGGCCCTAATACATGGTTTGTGTTAATGAAGTCAATCTTCTGGCTCTAATACACAAGAAAATGATCCGTGAATGAAATCTGAACCAAATTCTCTTTGTTAAATAGGAAGCGGTTTTTATAAGCTGGAAGATCAGCTCAAATCCCCACACTTCCAACTTCCTCTCGCTTCGATCTCCTCTCTCGACACGTGTCAACATTGTGCGCAATCCGGACGCTGATCTGTGCCCGGGCTGTTCTTCGGGATTTGCATGTGGGGGGCGCAATAAGTGCGACGCGGGCCACCGTGACCACAGGCACAACTTTGTGGGAACTCAGTTGAATGCAGTCTTAAAATAGCTGCGCCGATTCTGTGGCTGGTATCAGGAATCTGGCGCCTGATATAGTTTGGATGGGGTTGAATGTGAGAAGTGACAAAAACTGCAGTTGATCGGAATGATTGAGAATTGAATTACTGAAGTTGTGTTCGGTAGTTTTTTTTCTTCTTTGGAGGTTCTACTGATTCCCAAACCCTATTTGGAAGAGAGAATCATATAACTTCGAATTTTCACCGACGAAGCTCTCAATATTCTTGGGACCTCTTGCAGGTGAGCGGATTAGAAGTGAGACCTCCTGATTCTGATTTGCGCCGACGAAGCTCTCATTTTTCCAAATTCATTCATGGTGATGATCCACATGCTCCCACACATCTTGATGACTCATATTCTGAGATCAGTGAGATGCATGGGTCTGTCCGCGGTTACAAAATATTAGGGGGGGGGGGAGTGCATTGTGCCAATTTTAATAAATTGAGGTGCATTGTGCCAAAACCCCACAATTGAAGGGTGCATTGTGCCAAAAGTCCTATTTTTTGTTTAGTGCTTGAACATCTCTCTCTCTCTCTCTCTCTCTCTCTCTCTCTCTCTCTCTCTCTTTCTCTCTCTTTCTCTCTCTGTCTTTTTCTGAGAGTATAGTGGTGGGGAACATTATTAGCTCATGCGCACGCACACAGAAGAGGAAGGAGAAACAGTGTCTTTTGTTTAGATTGTGAGAGTAGAAAGGTATATAGGAGAGATCTGGAGGACTACTATCCTTCTATTAATTTTGTCATCTACCCTTTTGTCTTTCATATTTCTTCAGGTTGCAGCTAATCTTCCATTTATAGGGCATTGGCACTGCTAGCTCTGTATGAAGGTGATCTCTGGGCATTAGGCATTAGCCCCACTGGACCAGATCTACCTTCCTGAATTTCAAGCCTCACCTCACCAAAAATATTACCAGGTTCACGTCTCCCACTCTCTAACCTTATTTAACTGCAAAATTTGATATTTACATTAAACTGGGAAATATAATCTCACTTTGATCAAAATATTATAGAATAGTAGAATACATAATTAAATGCAGGAGGAACAAGGCTTGCATTAGTTTTGATTTTGATCAAAAATTATAGAACATGTGCCATTTTTAGGGGAAAATGTCACGCTAAAAAAATTAAGATTGTTTGGTAACCCTCCAATTCTCACCGCAACTGCTCCAAAATGTCATTTTGACCTCTTTATTTAGAACTCAGGATCTGTTTGTTTCGGCGGTGGCATTCTGGAGCATTGCGAATGGAGCTGTGATGGTGTTGAAGACCAAAAATGACGTTTTGGAGCGCTGTGGAATGAAGAATGGAGGCTTATGCAGTGGCGTTTTCCCCCAATCTGAAATGAGGAAAAAATTGCCGAAACCAACATAGCCTCAGCCATTCCCACCGCTCTATTGTCGACACTCTTGTCCCTACCACGAAACAAACAAACCCATAATATGCATAATACGACCTGAGTATAACAATTCTTCCCACAAAAATGATCCATGTAGGCTCCGAACTCTAAAATGGAAGCATGTTCTGCATGTAGTGGTCCTTCAAAATATTTTTTTTTGGTGATTGTTAACCCCACCTTTCATATGGCTATCCGCACCCCATTTTGTTTTAAAAAAACTTTTTTTTTTGAAATTTTACTCGCACCTAGGGCTGAGCATATTATTCGAAACTTGAAAGTCGCTCGAAAATCGTTCGAAAATTGAGCCGAATCGGAATCGGTTAAAATTGATTCGACTCAATTTGAGTCAATTCAATTTGACTCGAATCTGATTTTGAGTCGATTTCGAGCCAGCCCAGAATCGCTTGAAATATGATTCGAATCAACTCAAATTAATTAAAAAAATTATATATTTATTAATATATTCTTATTTAAGATTTAAAATAACAAAATTTAAATCTAAATAAAAAGAATAAAGAGTTTAAGTGTTTTATTTGCTAAATTTATATGTTGCCCAATTAAATTTTGAGCAAAATAGCAATAAAATGAAAAATTGCTCAATTTCGAACCGATCCGATTCGATTCAATTTCGAGCCGACTCGAATCGAGTCGATTTCGATTTCGAGCCGAGTTCGAGTCGAAAATTTTGATTTCGAGTCGAGCCAAAATCGCTCGAACTCGACTCGATATCAGCCCTACTCGCACCACCATCTCCCCCATTTCACGGAAGCCGCACCCCGACTCCCTCTTCGCCGAGCTGCTCCCATCTTCAGGCATCTCCCTAGCGCCATCTTCCTCTCCGGTTAACAAGTCGGCGCTCCTTCCAGCGTGCTCCTTCCGTCGGCGCCCGTGTCCCTCTCTTCACCGAGCCGCTCCCATCTCCCCTACTAGAATCGACGCTCCCACCTGTTGCATCTTCCTCGCCCCACCTTCCTCTCCGGTTAACAATGATTCCTTCAGGTACCCTAACCTAAAAATGGAGAGTATATCAAAGGGAATTTCGTTCCAGAAAAACTGAGTGGAAGAATCAAGTGGACTTTTCAACATCATAGAATTAACTGAAGCATTTTATCCAATTATTACTGCACAGAAGCCCGATCAAAGGAAATGAGAGATTGTGGAACAACCCAAACCAGAAATGCAGTGAAACACGGGAGAAGAGGAAAGTTTTACCTTGGTTGGAGAGGACATGCGTGAAATCTGCTGATAAACTGGTGAACAAGAGAGCAATCACCTGCAATAGGGGGGAGGATGAACTCGGCTCGATATCAGCCATACACGGATATTTTTGGGTACTCTAAAAGTATAATACCCGAGAGAAATTATCGCCCAACACTACTTTATTAGCCGTCTCACGCACACCACTTGAGGATGTTTTCGGGTGTGGCAAGCAAAATATTGTGGTGCGACAAGAAAAATTTCGGTGTGCGGTTATATTTTCGGGTTGCAGTTAACAATGAGATGTAAATAGTCAGAACCGGGTTGGTTAACAATGACCTTTTTTATTTTATTATTTTTATTTTTTTTGAGTTCTGGGAACTTACGTCCGATCTCATTCTGGACACGTGGTGCTAGGTGTCAATCATGCGCATGTAAATAAAAAGAGAAGGAAGATGGAATTACGTATTTACCCTCCGTGCAAAAGCCCATCACATGGCAGAGTATTATTGGATTAGAAGCATCCCTCGTGTAAGTGTATCCCCTGCTCTTTCCTAGACTATAAAGTGGATGTTGCCCATTACAGCTTTTTTTTGCTTTAACCGCCCGAGCCACGTACTATACATACTATCCTGCATGAGGCTCAGCAATAATTATATATTTATTCAAAATATATCCTACGTCAAAAATATTCTAGGCAATGAAGTTTGTATTATTGCACAAAATTCAGGCTTAATGCCACGCAAAATTGTTTCAGTAAATTTTTATTATTGGCAGCTCAAAAATATTGTATTAAGTGTATATATTTAGAGCAGGCTAATTATTATATGTACACATAGAATTCTAAAATAAATAGAGTGATTTTACTAAAAACTCTTTACAAGCTTTGAGAGGAACTACAATAAGTATAAATTTCAACATAAAAAAAGAAATTGAAAGCTCACATTAATTTTTATTTCTTAAATTATTGGTTGGAAATTTGATATGCAGATGGGGTCGGCTATATCCCAATATAGTGGGGTTGGCTATATGGATCCTTTGTCGTCGTTGGGTCATATCTTGTGTCATAAACTCACTAATGCCTAAGTACATCGTGTCTTTCTTTATAGTTTATTCCAAGTTTTTATTGGTCTATCCCTCCCTCGTTTAATATGTCTAGTGATTAGACTCTCACAATGCCTAACATGTGCCTCTCTAATGGTCTCTTTTGCACGTGTCCAAACCATGTTAGTTGAGCTTCTCGCATCTTATCTGCAATTGGTGCTACTCATGTCTTATCCCTGATACATTCATTCCTAACTTTATCCAGTTTCGTGTGTCCACACGTTCATCTAAGCATTCTCATCTCTACAAGTATCATTTTTTTGCTCAAAAAGGGCCATCTATCAAATTTAAATTGAGGACCTCTATTAGGGATCCCCAAAATAAGCGTTATCTCATTAACTATCATTTTCACATAATTATGTCTTAACATAGAACATAAGTATGTTTTGGGGGATGTTGTGCATGATAAACAATGAGAGCACTCTAATATCCTTAAGGGTAGCCTTAGGTTCCTCAGACAAGACATCCAAAAGAGGCCGAACATTCGCTGTGAAGTTTGTGATCACTACACATCTAGTACTTAGATATTTATTCCCAGATATCTGATATAAAATATGAAACCATAAGTAATGTGAAAAGGATGATTCAACTGCAAGAAAACTGAGGCAGCCACAATAGACTGTAAATTGGAGAATATAACTATAAACATGTGCACCTGTTTAAATTTAATCAGATAAGACTAAATAATCAAAAATGTAACTGCAAATACTTAACCAGATGAGATTAATAACCTAAATGCAAATGTAAATACTTAACCATATAGAATTACAAAAATAGTGTGCAACTGTAAAAACATAACCACGTAATAAACAAAATAAAATTTTCTATACTTAAGCAGATATGACTAAAAATCTAAATGCATTTGTAAATCTTAAATTATACAGAACTATAAAAAATAGTATGCAACTACAACAACACTCAAGCCTTTATCCCACTATAGTGGGGTCGGCTACTCGACACTTTCTTCTGATACACGTCGAATCTTCCTTAACGTCAACTTCGGCGGTACTCGTTGAATCCTAATTGATACTCGACAAATTACATAACGTTACTCGCTGAATTCTACTCAGCTAAACTATCAAACTCGACGAATACCAGTGTCGATATTCGACGAATTCTGCTTACCCAAGCCCGCCGAATTCTACTTAACCCCTAAACCTATTCTCCTCGCTTTGGCCGAAAACTTGCCCTACTCTAGGAGATCTTTCATGGTTCAACCTACACTAACCCTACTCTCTAAGGGAGGAGGAAAGAAGGGAAAAACAAGCAAGAAACGGATATGCAAGGGGGAAAATCCACTTGCCTTAAAACTCCAGAAAAACACCTCCCGCTCGCACCGCAACAAGGATCGGCCGCCAAATGATCCTGACAACGTTTCCTGAAACTTTTGGAGGAAGAAGGAGGTCAAAATCACTAACTCTAACGCCTAAAAATCGAAAAATCGGGAAAAGTTTACCACGATCGGGTAGATCTCGACAAGAGCTTTCCAAATCTTTAATCTATCGAGGAATCCGACCACCAAATCGTTGGAAATCACCGACCGAAAGCACGCGGGACACCGCTCCTCTTCCGCTTCGCGAAAACGACCGTCGCTCGGTTCGGGAAGAAGATGAACATGGGTTTTGTTTGACGCGACCTAATAACCGACTATATATATACATACATAGATAATTATAATAATATAATACAATTTAATAATCAATAATCCCAACATAACCCGAAATCCAAACCAACTCGGAACTTTACGAAAATCGCACCGTAGCTAAATACCGACGCTAAGAATCTAACGGTGAAGTCGAAATCCAAATCCAAATCCGACAAACCAAACCCGGGTAAAACACCACCCGAAGACAAAACGCTACCACATCCCTATAAAAAGCTCCACCGAGTCACCAAAACAGATCCAGCTTGCGAGGGAAGGTGCATCACCAAAACAAAACCAACCACACATGAAAACCCACTGAGCAAATCCATGCTCCAACAAATGACACTCGTTAACTACGTGTCAACGTAACGCCCTGACGTCAAAAATACGTCACTACGGAGTACGAGAATTAAAATAAATACCGAAAAAATCAGGGACGTTACAACCATCCCCATAAAAAGAAGTTTCATCACGAAACTTGCCATAAAAAATGATCAAATCCAAAACAGAAGAAAAACAATCATAGGCTATCAAAGAAAACACTTACCAAAGCATCAGGAGAACAGATGAGGATGAGTCTACCTCATAGCTGGCTCCAACTCCTAAGTCGCGCTCTCAACGTCTTGGTTCCTCCACAACACTTTAACCATGAGTATTGTCTGCCTTCGCAATACCCCATCTTGAGTATCCAAAACACGAACAAGCACTTCTACATATGAAAGGTTAGGCTCAAACTGGGGCACATCATCAAGAATTTGCTTGTCGCTCAGTACACACTTCCGCAACTGACTCACGTTGAAAACATCGTGCACACCAGGAAAACTTGCTGGCAATTCCAACCTGTAAGCTGATACATCAATCCAATCAATAACTTTAAAGGGTCCCACATACCTAGGATCCAACTTATGGTTCTTACCAAACCGCTTAACGCCAGACATTGGGAAAACCTTAAGAAACACCATATCCCTCAACAACAAATTCTAACTTAGTCCTTCGACGGTTGGCGTTCTTTTCATAACGCTCCTGAGCTAGCCGAAGCTTCTCTCGAATATGCTTAACAAAAATATCCATTTCATCCAGGGCGTCTGGACCCAACAACAGTCTCTCACCAATCTCGGCCCCAAATAAGGGAGTTCTGCAACGTCTCCTATACAAAGCCTCAAACGGGGCCATCTGTAAACTCTCTTGAAACTGTTATTATATACAAATTCCATCAATCTCAAACGCTCATCCCACGCTCCTCGGTGGTCCAAAATATAACATTTGATCATATCCTTCACGATCTGATTTACTCTCTCTGTCTGATCATTTGTCTGCGGATGATAGCGGTGGAATACCTCAAATCGGTGCCCAACCCCTCCTGTAAACTCTTCCAAAAGCGAGACGTAAACCTGGAGTCTCGATCTGATACAATACTAACAGGCACTCCATGTAACCTGATGACCTCATCCAAGTATAACTCAACTATTTTCTTCATGCAGTAGTCGATCTTGAACGACACGAAGTGAGCACACTTCGTCAGTCTGTCCACTATAACTCAAACTGAATCGTATCGTCGGGGAGATCTCGGCAATCCCATAACAAAATCGTGACCGTCCGTTTCCTTCTTTTGGGATTCAATGGCCCAGGGCTATTCTTGCTGGGTTATACCCAGTAATAGGGTTAGAAACCCTCATTCCTTTTGGGTTTTATCTTTCTAAGAGCTCTAGAAAGAGGGGAGAGCAAGAAAAAAGAAGGAGGAGAGATCCGGCCGCCGGTGGAGCTTCGGAGCCCCAAATCACAAGCCGAGTTCGAATCTACGGAGGCGAGGCCGTTGCGGTGCTTTTCATTTATATAGATCTTCATAGCGCCAAAGAGAAATGCTAGTGTAACGATTCTCATCTTGGACATGTGAAGTCCCCTTTCCCTTTTGCATAGGAAGCCCGCTCTCGCGAGTTTGCGGTGAGTGTGGCGTGTTCCTTCGGGTAGACATGAATAGTCCCCGTTGTTTTGCATGTAGAGTCCGTAATCTAAAAACGGACATAGGCATGGTGTATGAAGCCTACCCACACAAGTTGATCTGGATCGGTGATGTTGCATTGCATGAATGGCCGGAGAAGACTCCGTGCTGATGGTTGTTTTTTAGTTTTTCTACGCGGTAGATTGCAACAGGGAACCTTGGGGACTAACTCCGAGGTGCACCCGGAAAACTGGGCAGATGCGTGATTCTGCCAACATGGTGGCCTGGGAGGCAACTTGCACATAACTGGGTTATGTAAAGTGTGTGATCGGATTGGGACTCGGGGAAGCTTGACCCACGCAGACGGATTAAATTAACGTTGCGGTTTGAGCAACGGGTTAGGCAGAACCGTACCCGCTCTATGTCGTTCGGTTAGAGAGATCTAAGGTACGTGGTACTCGCCGTTGGCATAGATGGAGGGTCTTAGGCTTTGTCCAGAAAGACCATAATGCTCACGAGAATTGCCGTCCAAGGGGCGGTGATGAGACCTCGGATTTTGACCGGGTCCACAGAGAATGTGCCCTGAGAGCACGGGGTGTGTGGTCGTGCGAGCCTACGCCTGTGATGATGTGTAATTTCACTATTGTTAAACTATGCTAATAAAGTGCAGGGAAGGAGCATTGTCGCCCCGATTTTAGGGGCGGGGTCGTTATAATTTGGTCAGCTTTAGCTGACCATTGCTTTTGTTTGTCACCGCTTCGGTGGATTGTTGCTTCCAGGTGTTGCGGAGCCTAGTGGCAAATAGCGGGCAAAAGCCCTTGTTGCTGAGCCGGCGCTCGAAGGCCTAAATTTGCATGTTTACTTTTATTCTCATGTGTGACCGGCCTGCGTGCCGAGGTTTGGAAGACACTTTTATTTGAGTAAACTCTTGTAAAGCCATAAGGCCAAGTACTTGTGTATTTGTACGTTCATTCATTTTTGGGATCCAGGCCGTGTTCCTCCCCCGATACAGCTCGGCTAACTACCCGAGCAGGACACGGCCTGGGACACGTCCGTGTCTCAGGCCGTGTTCGCTGTCTCGACGATCGTCGACTGTAATTTCGCCGACCACACGGCCAGATCGTCGAACCTGAGCACGACACGACCCTGGGACCCAGGCCATGTGACCCCTACCAAGTCCCAAACTTGGCTCAAAACGCTACCCGTGCATTTTTTGAGTTTCGGGGCGTTACAACACAAGCTTATGTTGTGGATGCATTGAAGGATATCTCAAATTATGTTGATCAGCTGTTAGAACTAAATATAAGTGAGGATAATTGCAAAAGAACTAACCTAAAAGATTCTTCGCGTCTACAACCTAAGGGCGTACCAAATTCAAGACTAAAAGATAACTGAGAAAGATCAAGTAAGTGCACATTATCTTAAAAGCTCGTGCCCTTAACATTATATATTTTGTGATCATAATAATTTGAATCATACAACTAGAAGGAAGAAAACAACAACCACAACAATCAAATCTTCTCAAAAACCAATAACATGCACAAATTTCATGGCAGTCATGTAATCATTTAGTCCACAACAATCACTTATATTGTACAACCCGTAATTCGTGGAGATCAGAAGTACCCAAGTAGATGGATAATCACAAACCATTGGGCGAGCAAAGACGAGCTTGGGCGAGCAGGAGCGAGCTTGGGCGAGCAGGAGTGAGCTTGGGCGAGCAGAGACGAGTTTGGGTGAGCAAATGCTAGTTTGGGCGAGTATGGGCGAGTAACTCGTGAGTATGAGTGAGTAGCCCTAGATACTCGCTCGCAGAGGCTGGATACTCGCCTATACCCTCAGGATTTATCTATAAATAGACCCCTAGGGGTACTAGAAATGACATCTTTGAAAGAGTTTGAGGTCACCCCAAGTGGATACTCGTCAAATCCATGTCTGCCTAGTACCTCGCCTAGCCTTTTGGTTGTGGAGGGGAAGTTTCTTCCAAACTTCCGGGTACGTGGTGGGACCTCCCTGCTGGAGCACTTGGTGTGTGCTTATAGATAGTTTCCTCTCTCTCTCGCTAGCCATTTGAATTGTGACATCAGATCGTAGAATCAGTAACCTTAGGCTGTCTTGATCCGAATTTTGAAGTAGGGAATTTTCCTGGCTTTAACACATATATAGATGAAATTCAAGGAAGAGTTAATATAACTAGTTTTTTTGACATGTTTTTTCGAGTTCTTGCAACAGACAACAAAAAAATTATTTCTCGAGTCAACAAATCCCTGATCTGAATGAAGCATACTCAAATACAGAGATGGAAGCAATGCACAGATGCACTGTATTCGATATTTAAATCATTCAACTTTGTATAATCCTACGATGTTGAAAATATCGTATGCCAACTCGGCTCTAAATTGTACCATTTAGCCTGCCCATTCACCGCATTCACTCATATCCGAACTCTTATTTTGATATAGAAATTCCATGTATTTGATAACATATATGCCACACTCCAAGGAATTCATTTGTTGTGGATTATCCTTTGCAACAATTAGGACTCAAGCACTGAAATCTATTGAACATTTTGGTTGTGGCTTTGGTCAAGGTTAAGATCTGTTAAAAATAATACATATTAAACTGAGATAAATGTTAAGATGTGCTCAAAGAAATAATACAAATGCTCCAAGATGACTTCTCCAGGAAACGGGAAAAAAAGCCCACCGAGTAGAGACAATAGTATAATGTTTGTATCTGTGGCTAACATATTGTATTCATCTGAACCCATGTCTGTCATTTTCCTCTTCAAAGTACTTCTAGTAATTGTGACATATGGTTTAGTTTTAATAACTATCTCATCACCCTGATTTGGTAATCCTATGATTGATGCTACTTCATTGATGGTGAAAAAAAGATTCTTGCCGCCTAACACAGATGTAGAATCATTTGGAGAAAAATATACTGTAAAAGCGTAAATTAATGCGACATTCTGTGGCAGTCTTGACAAATCAAATAAGTGTGTGATGCCGCAATTGTCCATCAATTTCTTGCTTTCACCTTTCAGGTTGGATATTACAGGTATTGTTAACTCGCAAAAATGTTGAGACAAAACATCTGGTACACAACATATGTGTTCTACTTACTTTGGAGCTCCTCTCCATCTCTAGAAAATAGAATATATAAACGATTGTAAGTTCAACAAATCTGATTGCAAGTTAAACAAATACGATCGAAAGAGAAACAAAATTGATCGCAAGTGAAACAAAACTGATCACAAGATAAACATAACTGATCGCAAGATAAACATATCTGATCGCAAGAAAAACAAAACTGATACATTATCCAACACAGTTAACTGGATAACCAAAAATTATTGCTATTAATAAAATGAAATGCAAACCTTCGGTGATCAGAAATGCCGCACTCTGCTGTCGAATGACATTCTGAAACCCTATTTCGTCGTCTTTGTTCAGCCTTTTGCCTAAATCCTAAAGGATATCTACAATGGATGTTTGAAATGCGAGAATAAATGAAGATGTATTACCTTAAAACCGCTTGTAACTCGATAGAGCAGTAAGAAGAGAATTTTTCAGCAAGAAAAAGAAAGACGACTCTTTGCAATCTCGAAACGGTTGTCGGAAGATCAAAGGTCTGACGGGATGAGAAAAATGACTATTTGCGATCAAAAACAATCGTAGAGATATAGTTTTGAGTTTGTCAAACAGCGCGATATTAATTAAAAATGCTGCCACGTGTCTAAATCGGAACGGTCTCCTCCAAATCAGGAGACGCGACCGGAGAGAAAAATTTTCCGCCAATGGGAGCCTTGATCTCCTTCATTCAAATGCGGGCCCCGCACCCAAAAATCTACCACACCAGAGCCTTAATTTTGAGATCTCATCATTAGCGCCGCCCCCACATGTTTCATCACAGCAGCTATAATGGACGTGACGTGGAAAATACAAACGACGTTACTTCAATTTTTATCCAGATTTATGCTTAGGTGTAAATTAGTAAATAACAAAGATTCCATGGGCAACTTTCTTTAATGCGAGTACCCCTCTCTCTCTCTCTCTCTCTCTCTCTCTCTCTTTCTATACGGCTTCAGCAGGCTTTTTAAGGCGAGCGAGTATTTGTTGACCAGTTAGCTTCCACTGCCCGCTGCCTTTCCTAGGACGACTTTCTTCGTCCCCGGCCCAGCTCCTCTCTCTCTCTCCCTCTCTCTCCTCCGGCCCCCCATTTCTTCCTCCCATTCGAATTCTTCGAAACTTTTTCTTTCCGTTGGTTTCGATCTCGCGAGATTGGATCAGAACCGCTGCACAGCGCCGATCCCTCCGCCCCCGCTGGAATGATTCCGGCCTTCCTGCCGCTCCTCCATATGTCGCCTCTGAATGCATAATCCCGGCCACCCGCTCTCTTCTTCCTCCATCCATCTCCCTGAATGCATCCCTTCTGCTGCACCTCCCCCGTTCCCGTTTCTCCCGTCGCCGGTGCGTCATCCACCAACCAGCCGCCGCCGATGACCTCCCCTCCACTTTTATCCCAGCCTCCTCCCCCATCCCCCGACCACCATCTCATCCTCAGCTTTCCCTCCGCCCGCAGCACCCGCTCTGCACCCTCCGTATCCCCTCCTCACTCCGCAACCGCCGCCTGTGGAAACGGTTTCCGATGGCCGAGCCTGCCCACCCTGTCAGCAGACTTCTCCTCCGTGCGAATCTCCTTCCATGACGCCGCCGAGCTCCGACTCAACGACATCGTCGCCAAAGGCATAGCCGGCGTACTCTACAAATGGGTCAACTACGGTCGTGGCTGGCGTCCTCGATGGTTGGTCCTCCAAGACGGTGTCCTGTCCTACTACAAGATCCATGGCCCCGACCGCATACAACTGGATGGGGAAGCCGATAAGGGCTCCAAGCTCATCGGCGAAATTTCCATGCGCCGCGTCAGAAGTCACCGCCGCAACGAATCGAATCCTCCCAACTCCATCCAGCGCAAACCGATCGGGGAAGTCCACCTTAAGGCACGATCTATGCAAAATCCTCTCGCTGCTCTCCGTTCCCGACGCTGCTTTGGTTTGATTTGTGGTTTTTTTAGGTCGCGACGGTGAGAGAGAGCAAATCAGACGACAGGAGGTTCTCGATATTTACAGGCACGAAGAGGCTGCACCTGAGGGCAGAGACGAGGGAGGATCGGGCGGCGTGGATGGAGGCTCTGCAGGCAGTGAAGGAGATGTTCCCGAGGATATCCAATTGCGAGCTTATGGCGCCCGTGGACGCCTTCACCGTGTCGACGGAGAGGCTGAGGCAGAGATTGCAGGAGGAGGGGGTCAGTGAGGCGACGATCCAGGATAGCGAGCAGATCATGAGGAGCGAGTTCGTGGCCTTGCAGGGGCAATTTGCCATTCTCAAGCAGAAGCAATTGCTTCTTACTGATACTCTTAGACAGCTAGAGGTATGGACTTGGTACCGTATATTTAATATTAGCACTGTATTCGCCATATGCCAATATGAACACTCCAATATGGTTGACATTTCACATATATGACTGACCATTTACAACGTAGTATATACTCTGCATATATAGTATATGCTACTAACATAGAGTGTACATTATCTATTCATTATGCGCATGTCATAATGCGATATTCTTGGCTAAGTTGAGTACAATTCTTCCACAAAATATGACACCTTGAATGCCATAAAAAATCTTCTTTTCTTTATTTTAAAAGCTTATAGAAATATTGCGGGTTATGCTTGGTTGACTAGCCTTTTAATGAGTTTGTTAGATGAGCTTAGTTTAAATATGTTTACAGATTCAAACTTTAGGATGCTTTTTTGCAGCAACATTTACTTGTTGAGGAATGAAGATGTTGTGCCATGTTTTAGAAAATCCTACGCTCAATTTATTTTGTTATAAATGATTGTAGGTTTTTTGACACTTTACATCCTCGAAATACGGGTTTTGGCACTTTGCACCTCGAATCTTTAAAATGGACACTTTGTACTCATAATTACCGATTTCTGGCACTTTGCACCCAGGTTGAAATTTATAGGGTATTTAGGCCCATGCAAAACAAAAAATGCTCATTCAAGGGTTTCATGCAAAGTGCCAAAAATCCGTATTTCGGGGGCGCAAAATGCCCAAAAACCATGATTGAATGTGAGCTTCAAATTGATATTCTGCCTTTTGACCGTTCCATTAGTTTGAAGCAAGATTTTAAATGAGCTTCAATTTCCTTTTCATTTTCACACTCTTCCAAAGATATTTGGGGTGCTTATATTTTGGTATTATTGCTTTCAAGATCTTGAGGTTTTTCCTAAAACTGTATATGCCTTCTAAATTATTCATTCTCTGTGTGTGTGTGTCTGGTTCAGAATTATATTGGACCAATTTTTACTTAATTGCATAATTTGACTGCTACTTTAGATGAACTTTTTGCTAGAATGAATAAACCACAAAAAGTATAATACTGTTTTTTATCTGTATTTCATAATAATTGCTCAAATGAAAGAAGTTTATGTTCAAAATTAATTTTTTTTTAAAAACTTGGAATCCGGCCAACAATTTTGTACAAGTACTTTTTCACTATGATTTTATGCATCGTCACTTCTAGATGTCTCAATTGGAGATGAGCGATCTATTCACACACCCCAAAATTGAGGTAAATCAGGCTGATCGTGGCTTCCCAATAATCTGAAATGGTGATAGATGTTGTAAACAGTGCTGATTCTTATATCACATTGTTGAGGTTAATGAGCATGTCACCAAGGGTCCATGAGTGAAGATGAATCTCATTCGAAAAACTAAACGAGATTGAGAAATGAGATATCTAGATTATCTCTTTAGGGTAGCTATCCGACCAGCACAAGACAACTGCAACTGGTTTTCGTAGCTCGATTATTTTTTTTGGAGTATTTGATTATTTTTTTAATTTTTTGATTGAGTATTATTATTAATCATTATTTTATTAGTATAATTGTGAATTTATATATCAAAGAAGTTTTTAACTTGTTTTTTGGCTGCTCTGATTTCTTTTTAAAGCAAATAGATTTAATGGAGAGCTCATGAAAACCCCAACAATCCTATATCTCTCTTTAGTAGTCACCGTCCCGCCTCTCTTCTTTTGTGTTGGTCCTTTTGAGGCCTCCTCCATCAGCTGCTGGCCTCTCATTCTGCTCCAGCCATTTGGTACATCTATCCTCTTTGACCATCGTCCACACCATTATTTGCTGTCATTGTCAGTAAAAACCCTAGTATAGAAATTTAGGAAATGTTACCAGTCACATTATGAGGATGATACGAACATCATCATGTAATCCCCTGGACCATCCGACACCCACCAACGAGTACTCACCTCTCGTCCTAAAGTATCTATTAGTGAGTATTTGAGCACACACCGAATAATCTTATACTCTTTGCTGAATTCTCCCAGACTTCAATCAGTGCACTTTGGGTGCATTATTCCCATGTTCCCATCAATACTAATTTATTTTTGTAGTACTTTGTGACTAGTTATTATATTCTCTTATTTCTTATACAATCATTTTGTACATCAATAAAGATAAATGTTATCTTGTATTTTGAAGCCCTAGTCTCATTCAAGAGTTTGGAGGGTTTTCTCTTTTGGTGGCTTGAGCTCGTTTTTAGTGAAGTTTGTTTGTTCTTAGCAATTGAAAATGTTTGAATCTACATCATGTGGTATCAGAGCCTTAATGTGTTTATGGCATACTAGGAGACAATGCTAATAATAACAAAGAAAAATATAACCTCAAAGTACGAGGTGTTGTAGTTTTCCTTGTGACAACATCCATATTGAGACCTCTCCGAGGGAGTTGAACCAACATTTGAAGCACATGTATGGATTTTGTTTAAGATCCAAAAGTGGCATCACAATTAAATCCTTTTTGGGACCTCCTAATTGAAGATTAAGAATCAAAGAAGAGTTTCAACCTTAGAGGCCCTACCTGTATTCTTCTACTTCCAGCAAGGAGGATGTTGATGCCTTCGCAAGGCGGGATATAAGCAAATTTTACTGTGAGGTGTGAGGCCATACCTAAGTGGGCACAAGTATATTGAAAATTTTCAATGCATAGATTATGGAGGGAGTTCATGAAGATGGAGGTTGATTTGTCCATGAGTATTATAATCGGCATGGCGATTAGTGGGGAGTTTTGTGCGTTTTCATGTGGTCTTACCAACTCGGTTAACAATGTGGTAGTGGACTCATTACCATGGAGATTTTGGTGCAGTTGTTCACAATATCAGTGATTGTTTCAATAGTGACTGTGCACTTTCACATGTTAACAACATGGAAGATTCCTCTACAAGAATATGAATCTTGGAATGATTAGAAAAATTCTAATTGCACCAATCGTCAGTGACCCAACTATGGACTAAGCTATTTTAGATCAAAATGCACCATTAATAATCGATGTTTTGGTGTTATGGAGATTCTTACCAGTTGGCTAATGGCCAAAATTGATAATTCGAAACTCGCAATGCATCCATTATCATTTCCGTGAGGTGATCCAAAAGACATCTGGCATTTCTCCATAGGTACTTCCGTACTTACCACGACGAGATATATTCAGATGTGCTTGATGGACTCAATAATGTCTGTCATATGCTACTCGACAAGCAATTGTAAATGATATTGGGTCCATTAATGATGAATGATTTAAGAGAATGAAAAATTCATCCGATTGAGAACTAGTACCCTGAAGAGGTCTTCAATGACATCAGTTTGTGAAAATTAAAATTTATTCTTTCCACTACTTCATTCAATAACATCATCAAGTCATTAATGCATATTGTCTTTATATAAAAGGTGACATGCATCTGCCCAACACTTATAACAAAAGAAGTTGAATCAAGTGGAGCCACCTAAACACACTGCAAAATCGCCTTTAGAGATTTATGAAGTCATTCAGCCAAGACATTGCCTCACTAATACTCCTTCAAAACTCACTTTACGTCAATCAACCTCTTCCAATGTTTTTTTTCACGGTATACTCTTCCACAACTCATCTCATTGTGGTAACTGGTAAGTCGCTCTACTATTCAAATTGTTCCTCCACGACCAGCTCCATTTTGTAAGTCGACCTCTTAAGATCAATTCCCCAAGGTTGGGGAATCCTTTGGCTCTCTCTGGAGTCTATAGGTCTGGGAGGATCTTTTTGCTGAGTCAAGAAGGTGAATTATTAGAAGTGAGTACACATTGAAAATGAAAATATTCTTAAAAAGTGAGATCATACCAAAATAAGTAGGCCATAGGGAGACATACTAGATGCATCTTGAAAAGCGAGTAGTCCCACTCGAACTATTTTTCATAAGGCCAACGATAGATAAAATTTAAGATGACACTTTGACATAGGTAAGGCTGTGAGGGCTTTGTTGACCCAAGACATGATGTGTAAAATGACAGGTGAACTTAAACTATTGCAATGTGAACGAGAGGATCAATGCGAATATCATACATTAAATTTAATTTGTAATAAAATTATTCCACTACCACAAAATAGTCACAATCAATAGCACAATAGCTTAAATAAAATTTACAAATTTATATTTGTGTTTTTTAAGTTTACGGTGCCACAAATCAAGCCCTGTAAGTCTCAAAATTTAATGAAGCAAAAAGACAGCAAGACATATCATTAACAATATAAGAGCTAACCGCACAATAAAGAATATAAAATAATCCAAATAAAGAAAACTCACAACGGCATATGAGAATTAGGAGATGATGTGGTTGGGTGGTGAGACTCGGTGGTAGTGTACATGGGGGAAGGGGGAAGGGGGGATATGTGGAGTTCTAGCGGCGGAGTGTGGTGAAGAAGAGTGGGGAGAGGATAATATTCAGTGGATGGTGATTGGGAAGCTGAGGTGGCTTTGTGATGTGGAGCAGAGACGAGCACAAGCTTTGGGCCCGTTCGGGGATGATTTGACGACTTACCATATGTGGCGTGCCCGGATCGACGATCAGACTCCGCAGATGTGTCTGGATCCGCGTCGTGAGTCGAGATCATATATTAGTTTATTTTTATTGACTTATTTTCATGTATTTTATTAGTCTCTCTCACCGACCAATCATAGCCGTTGATAGGGATGCCCTAGTGTCTTGTTTTATTATAAATAATGGTCTAAGAGGATGAACCGAGACATTGCATAATTTTGGAGAGCTCTCTTCCCGGATTCCAGCAATCACCCCTCGGTGCCGACGTCGTGGAACCCTAGGTGACGACTCCTAGACGCTCAAACTCCTCCCTAAAGTATTACCCATCCATAGCCTTCTTCTTCCCCATACGAAATCCTCATCCGCAGCCCCTACTGCTCCCAAATTCCAACCCCCTACTGCTGTCCAGGAAACCTGTTACTATTCACGCCGGATAATGTCCATGGTGGGTACTATTCACGACGGGCACTGTTCACGCCGGGTATTGTTCACGATGGTTACTGTTCACACCGACCCCTCCTCTCCCCCTCCCTACAGCCGACCCTCATCCCAAGTCGCTGGCTTGGCCTCCATCCCCCTTACATCCCGTGGATCCATTCTCCTTTAGCCCTAATTCCTTGAATCAATTCAGATCTATGAATTTCAGCCCCGATCCGTTATTTCCACCTTCCGGTCATCACCCCTTCACCCAGATCCGATCTCAAAATATCGGATCTAGCCTCCCCCGCCCGGGTTTCCCTCCTAGTGGTAGGATTTTTCCATTTCCAGCCCGATCTCCCCACTCTTCACCGAGGACAGCCACCGCCACCATCGCCACGCCGCCGGGTCCATCCTCGATCATCGATCTACAAATCTGGATCCATAATCAATTTAGATTTAGGAATTTCAGCCCCGATCCGTTATTTCCACCTTCCGGTCATCACCCCTTCACCCGGATCCGATCCCAAAATATCGGATCTAGCCTCCCCCGCCCGGGTCTCCCTCGTAGTGGTCGGATTTTTCCATTTCGAGCCCGATCTCCCCACTCTCCGCCGAGGACAGCCACCGCCACCATCTCCACGCCGCCAGGTCCATCCTCGATCATCGATCTACACATCTGGATCCATAATCTTCAGTGCTTCGGTTCAGCCCACTACTTTGTAAGTTCTCTTGTGGTATTGGTTTATGTGACTTGACACTTCTCATTGGCGAATTAATATATATTGCCTTGATTCTTGTTAGTGTAGATTTGTTTCGATACATTACTAATTTGCAAGAGGAATTATTCGCCGCGCGCTTGGCCTTGGCTCTCCAAGCGGAGGAACGCAATATAAAAATTGCTAAATTGAATAATTGTTTCACTCTTGATTATTTGCGTGGTGTTAAAGAATTATCATTGCTCAATTTATTTGTCGTCACTTCCGACGGTCTCATTGCATGTGGTTTAGGGCTAGCGTGTCACATTTGCATTTCACCTTAGGAGCCTAGGTTTTGTGCACCCCGTAGTTTACCCTACATCACTTTGCTGTGGGGAAATTGTAACACTCCATCCCAGTTTAACAATAATTCAGCCGCCCGTCCGGGTCAGCGATATGAAGAAAACCAAGAAACGGTATTAAAACCAGTACATAACAAATATAAAAGAAAAATGCTGAAAAGTAACCTTACAGCGGGAGTTGAACATATGACTAAGGTTAAAAGTGTACCTCATCCTGATGATTTCACAGAGCCACTAGAAAAAAATAAGAAACAAATAACGACATATCTGAAATGTTTACAACAAGTCTGGTACAAAAAAATCTTAAACTTTAATATTACATCAAAGTTATGAACTAAGTAACAAAGTACTGAAATGAAATAACTGAAAGGAAACTAACTACATGATGGACTCTACAATAAACGCTCATCCTAAACGCAACTTCCCACCCGGGTCCCCTGTAAAAACATGCCCAAAAATGGGTCAGCCCAACGGAAGAGTAAGAAAACCATTGCTCCTAGTGACACTAAAATTATCTAAAAATAAATGAATGCATGCCTTTTTTTTAAATCAGTTTTATACTACAAAAAAATTTTATTCTAATATGCTATGCATGCTTTGGCAAGATATCACTAGCAACATAAATTTTTGGTTATATGTTTACGTACTCTCGTATATTTGCTCAAATTCCGACGTTGGTTATCTAAGTATCTTCTAACGCACAATCTATTCTTGAGTTCTAGATGGGTCATGTTTGCACTCCTTTTTAAAGCTCTAGGCAGAGTAGTTCCTAACGATCCGAGTCCAACTAACGAACTCAGGTGTTCTAGTGTCACCAGGACACAGACTCGAATCGACTAATTGTCTAAGAGGGAAACCATCTCCCAAAACTCTGAGGCCCATAACTATGCCCTATGAGAAAAATAATGCGCCTCTATCAAGTATGAGAGGACTCATACGTGCTGACTAATCATCTTTGAACTAGTACTACTCTGCTAGTGACAGTTTTCTTTCGTGTACTAAAAACCATTCATCAATTGATACGGTTGGCTGAAAGTTGTAATCGAGCCTCTAATATTTCATTTTTGTATCTACATATGTATATGCGTGGAAGTACAGTATCATGCACTAACCCGTGATCTAACTGTTTGAGGAATTTGGAATTGGTCGTTATCATACAACTAGTTAACTGAATGATTTTTAATTTGCCATTTTCCAAACGATGCTAATTATTTTTGTGCTGCTGTAATATTTTATACGGAATTATACGAACATTTAATATTGTAATCTAGTTGATATGCCTAGCCAGAAAGAATAGAGCTTTTTACCGCGGGATTGCGACGTTCGTACACATGACTCGACGACATTGCTTTTATGTTTGAAAAGTGCTAAAAGCCCTCTTTCTGGAGATCCCTATACCCGCAAAAGCAAAGTTCAACTCATAGTTACCACTTCTAATTTAGGGCTTGTTAAAACATAGTGAAGAAAAAGAATTACCACTTTTTAATGTCGAAGGGCTAGAGTTTCCGAAATGGAGGAGTCGATTTCTCTAAATTTTTGGCTGAAAGGAATAGAGAAATCTCCAATCTGAGGCTATCGAGAGTTTCTGAGATCTTGGGGAGGATCGACTGGCCTGCACGAGAAGAAGATGAAGGCGTCAGGTGCTATTAGGGGAAGAGGAAGCAACTACAAAGGGTCTCCTACCGTCTGATGCCGCTGCCGATCAGGGAGGAGTCGACGGCTACCTTATACGACACGATTGGGAGAAGAAAACGGCGCCGACGCGCGAGGAGACGAACATGACTCCGTTGTCTGCGAGAAAAAAAAGAGAGTGTGCGAGGGGGAAAAGGCGTGCAACAGATCTGCCGAGAGGTAGGGTTACACGATAACTGGCTTACGGGTTTTAAAAGAAACGGGCGGCTCAACTTAATCGGTTACCGAAACCGCATGAGTGAGGGAGGAGAACCATACCCCCTTCACTTAACCCTTATGAGGAATTGCACATTTCCAATTTATTACAAATTTGCCAGACGCTTCACTCCAACACTTAGAAATTGTGCTACGCCCTCAGACTACTAATTAACATGCGGCGAACACGTACACAACGACTGAATTTACTCCAACACTTAATCGTAACAAATTTAAACCCTACTAAAGTCGTACCTTGACATGATGCCGTCTCGATCAAAAATGCTCGCAATCAGACCCTACAATTTAATTGAGTTCATGACGATCAACGAGTGTTACAAAATCTTCCCTCCTAAGGAAATTGTCGTCCTCGAAAATTACAAGCATACCTGAGTCAAAGAGGAAAGCAAAGTCATCAATCTTCCGAAGCTCATCTTCTCTTTCGCAAGTATACTCTGGTCGACCACAGTTCATCCAAAGAACTTTTACAAACGGGATCTCTTTACTCCCGAGCTTCTGAATCCTTGAGTTCATTATTCTGACTGGTTTAATACTGATGCTAAGATTTGATTCGATTGGTGAATCCTCGGTACTGATTATCTGGGCAGGATCTCTAACTGCTCTCCTCAGATAGGAGACGTGAATACATCTTGTAGACCACTCATTTTCTCGGATAAGACCAATCTATAAGCAAACTTACCAAAGCGCTCCAGTACCTCGAAAGGACCAATGAATCTGGGACTCAATTTCTTCATCCGTTTAATTCAAGAGACTCCTCTAACTGGCTGACCTTCAGATATACGTAATCACCAACACTAAATTCCACTGCCTTGTACTTCTGGTCATAATACTTGGTCTGACGATCCCGAGCTATGTTCTTACGTTCTTGAATGAGCTTGATTCGATCTGTGGTCTTGTCAATACAGGATTCCCTGATGGTAGCTCTTTAATCACTTTCAGCCCAACACAACGGTGTCCGACAACGCCTACCATAAAGAGCCTCGAACGGTGACATCCCAATACTTGCCTGATAACTGTTGTTGTAGGATAACTCGGCGAGAGTAACATACTTCTCCCACTTCCCTCCAAAGTCCAGAATGCACATCCGAAGCATATCTTCCAATGTTTTATTTGTACGCTCAGTCTGCCCATCTGTCTGAGGATGGAAGACGGTACTGAAATGTAGCTTAGTGCCCAACCGCTCCTGAACGTGTCTCCACTCCTTAGAAGTAAACCTGCCATCTCTACCTTATACAATGGTCTTGGGGACACCGTGAAGTCGAACAATCTCATCGACATATAATTGTGCCAATATGGGGCCCTGATCTGTCCTCCTATTTGGTATGAAATGGGAAACTTTAGAGAGACGGTTAACTATAACCCATAAGGAATCATTCCCACTCTGAGATCTGGGAAAGCCATGAAAAAAATCCATTAATATGTCCTCGAAATTCCACTCTGGGACTGCAACTTGCCTCTTGGCCTCTGACATTCAGCTTTGACTAACTTGCAAGTTTCACACTTCACTACATACTCAGCAACGTCACCCTTCAATCATTCCCACTCTGAGATCTGGGAAAGCCATGAAAAAAATCCATTGATATGTCCTCGAAATTCCACTCTGGGATTGGAATTGGCTGCAACTTGCCTCCTGGCCTCTGACATTCAGCTTTGACTAACTTGCAAGTTTCACACTTCCCTACATACTCAGCAACGTCACCCTTCAAGCCTGGCCACTACACTAACTTCTTCAGATCAACATATATCTTTATGCTACCTGGATGCATCGAATATCTGGAATTATGGGCTTCAAACAGTATGTCCCCTCGAAGGTGGCTAACATCTGGTATGCACACCCTACCGTTGTGCAGTAGTAAATCCTCAAGTATACTGAACATCTCCTTCTGTCCTGCTTTAGTCAAAACTCAAATATCTGACATCTTTGGATCTAAAGGTAGAGCTGTTCTGATCCTATCCTTGATGTCGCAAGTGATTTTCATCCAACTCAACCTTGCAAATCCGACCTTTGAACGCGACACAACACTGATCTCTAGCCTCTCCAACTCTCGCACAAGTTCCTCCTACTGAGTAAGGAGAGAATAACTCAATCCTCTACGGCTAACGCATCAACCACCACGTTCTCCTTTAATGGGTGGTACTGAATGCCCACCTCATAATTTGACAGAAATTCTAACTATCTGCGCTGCCTCATATTGAGCTCTTGCTGATCAAAAATGTACTTGAGATTTTTGTGATCCGTAAAGATTTCACAATGGACCCCATAAAGATAGTGCCTCAAAATCTTCAGAGCGTGGTTGATCGCTGCTAACTCCAAGTCATGCACGAGATAGTTCTTCTCGTGGACCTTTAAATGTCTGGTGGCGAAGGCTATGACCTTACCATGCTGCATCAACACATAACCTAAACCTTGACCCGAGGCGTCGCTATATATCTGAAAACTGTCCGACCCTGATGATAAACTTAGAATCAGGGCGGTCATCAGCCTGGTCTTCAACTCCTCAAACGCCAACTTGCACTTCACTGTCCAACAAAAAGCTTTACCCTTCCTGGTAAACAAAGTCTATGGTAAGGCTATCTTCGAGAATTCTTTTATAAACCTCTTGTAATATCCTGCCAAACCCAAAAAGCTGCGGACCTCCGTAACTGTCCTTGGTCTCGGTCATTCCCTTATTGCTTCTATCTTCTTTGGGTCAACAGACTTGCCTCTCTGACTGATAACATGTCCTAAAAATGCAAACTCTGACAACCAAAATTCGCACTTAGAAAATTTTGCATACAGCTGATTTCTTCTAAGTGTCCCCAAAACAGTCCTGAGGTGAGAGACATGATCTTTTGCACTCCTGAAATACACTAAAATATTATCTATGAAGACAATAACAAAACGGTCTAATAATTCCCGGAAAACCCTGTTCATCAAATCCATAAAAGCGGATGAGACATTGGTCAGTTCAAACGGCATAACCACGAACTCATAATGTCTGTATCTGGTCCTGAATGCCGTCTTTTGAATGTCTGCTTCCCAAATCTTCAACTGATGATAGCCTGACCTGAGGTCTAACTTAGAAAATGTGTAAGAACCCTTAAGCTGATCAAACAGGTCGTCAATCCTGGGGATAAGATACTTGTTCTCACTGTCAACTTGTTCAGCTCGCGGTAGTCAATGCACAACCTCAAACTACCACCCTTCTTCTTCACAAACAAAACTGGTGCACCCCAAGACGAAGTGCTGGGGCGAATGAAACCCAGATCGAGCAACTCTTGCAACTAAACCTTCAACTTTGCGAGTTCTCTGGCAGCCATACGATAAGGAGACTTGGCCACTGGTGCCGCTCCAGGTAAAAGATCAATCTGGAAGTCAATCTCTCTAGTAGGAGGGGTACCATGTAATTTTTTTGGAAAGACATCAAGAAATTCCTGGACCACAGGTACCTTAGATAAATCGGCCTTGACTTCTGCATTCATCAGCACTAAGAAGGTTTCACAACCTTTGCTAATGCATCTAACCTCCTTAACGGACGAGATAATCAGCTTAACAACTCCCTTTATGCCCTGGAAAGTGACAACGATCTTTTGGATCCTTCAAACTGTATCAGCTTGTCTCTGCAGTCTATCTTGGCGTTTACAGCCGATAACCATTCCATACCCACTATCAAGTCGAAGCCCGCGATAGGAAGTAGCAAGGCCTCTATAACAATCTCTGCTTCTCCAAATTGCACTGGCACCCTACACCTATCTCTCGTCTGCAAGAAGGATCCATTGGGCATCATGACCTCTAACGATGATGTCTTTGGACAGACTTCTAATCCCAGCCTATGTACTAGAGATTCTGTTATGAACGAGTGCGAAGCGCCTGTGTCAAAGAGAATCTTGGAGGGTACATTATATATCATAAGAATAACTACATAAATGATTGAACACAAAAATTTACAGTGTCACTAAGGAGGGTTTAATTAAATTTTCCATAAGACAGTCATACTATAATATATACCTGTCACCACATCCTCCTGCTCCTTGGTTTTCTGTTGGCCAAGGCCATAAGCTCTAGGCTGTACTGGTCCACGTCCTGGAGCTAGTCTCGTGTCAGCACCCATAGGTACTTTTCCTTTTTCAGCTTTACTCGGGCCACTGACCTCAAATTTCGACTACGTGAGGGGGGTTACGCTAAATCAGACTAAGGTGAAAATTGTGTAAATAAATACTAATCAAACTCTTAAATTAAATTACCTGATTCCCAGAAGTTCCTTGACAGTAACGGGCTATGTGTCCTGGTTGCTGACATCTGTAACATACCCCCACGGTAGCCAAACACTCTCCTAGATGGTGTCCATAACACTTCAGGCAAATGAGGTAATCCTTGATCCTGTTCCCAGTCTAATCACCTTTCTGGGCTCCTGACCTCTTCTTCTTGTTCCAGTTTTTACACTGACTATTTTTACTATGCTGCTGCTGAGGTGCCTCCTGAGGTCGCTTCGAACGGAAACTGTTGCGCTTTTGTACCTTTTGCTGATCAGGTTCTAACTTTCTTGCAGTGTCTACTAAACTCTTATAATCTGCATTCACCATTGTCATCGACGACAACCTCAGTGAATCACGCAATCCGTCCACAAAACGGCTGCACTTCTCATTCTCGTCCCCCTGCATCGTGCCCACATAACAAGAAAGATGGGTTAGCTCCCGTTCATAAACCACCACTGTTTTGTCCCCCTGAATCAGTTTAAGGTACTTCTCCTGGAGACTGCGGCGCTCGGACGGGGGAACAAAACAACTACCTAGCGTTGACGAGAAGTCATTTCAGGTGAACATGTCTGCGGTACGACCTGACAACATGAGTAAACACAAGCCATTACGCTAAAAGGATAAAGAACACTAGGGAAAGACAATTTTTTTTAACACTAAGGCACTTACGAGCGGGGTCGTCTGCCAATTGTCTGGTCCACCACTGATGGGCCTCCCCTTTCAGGAGAAAACCCGCTAACGAAATCTTCTTGTTATCTGGGCACTCCATCACCTCAAGCAGTTCGCGGGTCTTAATTAACCAATCATCAGTCTCCATTGGCGTTTTCTCACCAGTGAAGTTGGAGGGATGAAGATCGCGGAGATTTCTCAGATATCGCTCCATCCCTAAATCCCCTGCAGTTGGCACAGGAAGTGCGGCTGGATCTGTAGCAGACAATGCATTTCTAAATTCCACCATAGCTAAGGCCACCGCTCTAGCAATAATGACGACCATATCTACTGGGTCTTGCACTGCTGGTATTGCAGGTGCTGGAGGCGCTGCTGGGGCACTATTATCATGCATGTCTATCTCAGGTGTGGTATTCTGGCAAGAAGTCTCGCCGGCCTCACTAGTACGCGGTACCTATAACATGTGAGGAAAGGGAAATATTTATTCCTGAGAAAATTACAATAAAGGATCTACTAAGAAGGACAAACTTAAACGCATGCACAACTGAGAATTAGATAAAACTCGATGACACTATCGTCGAATGAGTGATTAAGACAATCTTATGGCTCTGCGAATTTACTAGGTCAAGGGATCCTAAACCTGCCTCTGATACCAATTTGTAACACCTCATTCTAGTTTAACAACACTTCAGCCGTCCGGCCGGGTCAGCGATATGAAGAAAACCAAGAAACGGTATTAAAACTAATACATAACAAGTATAAAAGAAAAATGCTGAAAAGTAAACTTACAACTGAAGTTGAACATGTGACTAAGGTTAAAAGTGTACCTCATCCTGATGATTTCACAGAGCCACTAGAAAAGAATATGAAACAAATAACTGCATATCTGAAATTTTTACAACAAATTTGGTACAAGAAAATCTTAAACTTTAATATTATATCAAAGTTATGAAATAAGTAACAAAGTACTGAAATGAAATAACTGAAAGGAAACCAACTACATGATGGACTCCACAATAAACGCTCATCCTAAGCGCAACTTCCCACCTGGGTCCCCTGTAAAAACATGCCCAAAAATGGGTCAGCCCAACAGGAGAGTAAGAAAAATCATTCCTCATAGTGACACTAAAATTATCTAAAAATTAATGAATGCATGTTTTTTTTAAAAAAATCAGTTTTATACTACAAAAAACTTTATGTTAATATGCTATGCATGCTCTGGCAAGATATCACTAGCAACATAAATTTTTGGCTATATGTTTACGTACTCTCGTATATTTGCTCAAGTTCCGACGTTGGTTATCTAAGTATCTTCTAACGCACGGTCTATTCTTGAGTTCTAGATGAGTCATGTTTGCACTCCTTTTTAAAAATCTAAGTTGAGTAGTTCCTAACGCGCAACTGCAACCTAATGATCTGAGTCCAACTAACGAACTTGGGTGTTCTAGTGTCACGCGGACACAGACTCGAATCGACTAATTGTCTAAGAGAGAAACCATCTCCCAAAACTCTGAGACCCATAACTACGCCCTATGAGAAAAATAGTGCGCCTCTATCAAGTATGAGAGGAGAACTCATACGTGCTGACTAATCATCTTTGAACTAGTACTACTCTGCTAGTGACATTTCTCTTTGGTGTACTAAAAACCATTCATCAATTGATACGGTTGGCTGGAAGTTGTAATCGAGCCCCTAATATTTCATTTTTGTATCTGCATATATATACGTGTGGAAGTTCCGTATCATGCACTAACCCGTGATCTAACTGTTTGAGGAATTTGGAATTGGTCGTTATCATGCAACTAGTTAACTGAATGATTTCTAATTTACCATTTTCCAAACGATGCTAATTATTTTTGTGCTGTTATAATATTTTATACGGAATTATACGGACATTTAATATTGTAATCTAGTTGATATGCCTAGCCAGAAAGAATAAAGCTTCTTACCGCTGGATTGCAACACTCGTACATATGACGCAACAACATTACTTTTATGTTTGGAAAGTGCTAAAAGCCCTCTTTCTGGAACTCCCTATACCCGCAAAAGCAAAATTCAACTCATAGTTACCACTTCTAATTTAGGGCTTGCTAAAACATAGTGAAGAAAAAGAATTACCACTTTCTTAATGTCGAAGGGCTAGAGTTTCCGGAACGGAGGAGTCAATTTCTCTAAATTTCTTGGCTGAAAGGAAAAGAGAAATCCCCAAACTGAGGCTACCGAGAGTTTCTGAGATCTTGGGGAAGATCGACTGGCATGCACGAGAGGAAGATGAAGGCGCTGGGTGCTATTAGGAGTAGAGGAAGCGACTACAAAGGGTCTCCTACCGTCTGATGCCGCTGCCGATCAGGGAGGAGTCCACGACTACCTTATATGGCACAACTGGGAGAAGAAAACGGCGTCAGCGCGCGAGGAGACGAACACAACTCTGTTGTCTGCGGGAAAAAAAGAGTCTGCGAGGGGGAAAATGCGTGCAATAGATCTGCCGAGAGGTAGTGTTACATGATTACTGGCTTACGGGTTTTAAAAGAAGCCGGCGGCTCAACTTAATCGGTTACGGAAACCGCTGGAGTGAGGGAAGAGAACCGTGCCCCTTCACTTAACCCTTATGAGGATTTGCACATTTCCAATTTATTACCAATCTGCCATAAACTCCACTCAAACACTTAGAAATTGTGCTACGCCCTCGGACTACTAATTAACATGCGGCGAACACGTACACAATGACTGAATTTATTCCCACACTTAATCATAACAAATTTAAACCCCACTAAAGTCGTACCTTGACATGATGCCGTCTCGATCAAAAATGCTCGCGATCAGACCCTGCAATTTAATTTAGCTCACAACGATCAACGAGTGTTACCGAAATAGAGATGGAGTGCTACTAAGTTGCCGATGCAGTGGGACGGCTAAGGTAACTTTGTATTGGGATGCAATATGCATGTGTGTAGATTCGGTGGGAGGATGGAGTGGTAGATGAGGGTGGCTTGCAATGAGGCTAATGATGGGATATTTGCGGGATATTTTCAGCTAGGGGCCTAGGACTGATATCGAGTCAAGTTCAAGCGATTTGTGTTCGTCTCGAAATCAAAATTTTCGACTCGAACTCGACTCGAAATCGACTGCAAATCAAAATCGATTTCGAGTCAAGCCGGCTCGGCTCGAAATGACTTGATTCTGAGATGACTCGAAATCAAATCGAGCCGGCTCAAAATTGAGCATTTTTTCTCTTTATTCCTTGTTGACTCAAAATTAAAATGAGCAATCTCTAAATTTAACAAATGAAACACTTAAAGTGTTCGTTCTTTTTATTTAGGTTTAAATTTTTTTGTTTTTAATTGTAAATTAAGAATATATTAATAATATTTTTAATCAATTCGAGTTGATTCGAATTATATTTCGAGCGATTCAGGGCTGGCTCGAAATCAGATTTGAGTCCAATTGAATCGACTCAAATTGAGTCCAATCAATTTTAACCGATTCGATTCGGTTAGATATTCGAGTGATTTTCGAGTTTCGAATAATATGCTCAGCCCTATGGTCAGCCAACCAGTGAAAGGGTGGATGAGCGACAATAGGAAGAGGGGGTGGCTGTAGCAAGGACCTAGGCTGTGATTCCTAGGATTCACGACTTCGACAGTGGGATGATGACCTACCGGTTCCCGATAAATGCTCCAAACCTTCATTGCCTTAACTGAACCCTTATGCACATGTAAATAAACAACAAAATCTAGGGCGAATATCATGATTGGCTCTGATCGTCTGATTGTAATATTTGCCTAAACTCTAAAATACACCAAAAAATCTAAAAGAAAATACATAGAAGTATGTAAACGTCTCTCCGGGGCGACTACAAACTTTCATCGTCCGAACGGCGTCCTTAAATTTTGCTATGTTGTGAGTAGACCAGTAAGAACCTTGACTATGCTCTTCTCTTGTTTGATGATCTCCATCACACTCTGTGGGATGTGGCCCTAGTTTTCCTTGGGCTAATTGTCATTACATGCATGTGCTGATGATTTTTGGATGCATGTTCTTTTGTTGGAGAAACATGCTCTTGAAGCCTTTAATCCATTCTGCAGTTGCTGTTATATGTGCATATGTATCTGCCTACTACAATGGATTTCTGACCGCAAAAGTTCTTCTGTGAAGAAGCAGAGTGGCCCAAAAAGCTAAACTTGTTGAACTAAAAAGATTCAAGACTCATGGCTTACTTGGTTAGTACAAACCAAACACTTCCTGTACCGTTGGTGTAACACCACCAGGGTTCCTCAGTTGTTTGGCTACGGCATGCAGGAAATTCACGGATTTCGATGGCTGGTGGGAGGTCTGGTATCCACGGATCTGGGGCATTAACTTCTGCATCTCCAAACTGTCCCTAGGTCAATGGTTTTACTTCTTCTGCCTCATCTTCTGTATTCATTTTAAAAATCAGAAGCAGAACAAAGCCTTAGAATCAAACAGAAGCAATAGCAAATACTAGTATTGAGTTGCAAATAGTGGATAATGGGACTAGATAATATTGAGTCACCAGATTATAATAGGTGCCTTTGAAATAGGGAACACAAATGTGGTAGCATCATCATATGCTCACTGAAATACCTTTGTATTGATCATAACAAGTGAAGGAGGGTGAGATTTATTGAACATTCTTGTTTTATCTTGGAGTTAATGAAACCAACATTAAACAGTTGAAACATAGATTGATTTCTGTTTGTGTTTAAGTGTATGTATGAGCCAGATTTACAAGTTTCTATTTGTATTTGCTGCAACTTTAGTCTAAATATTTATATTTTACAGCTATTGTGCTTTCTATTATACCGTCTATTTCCATTTCTATGCTTTTATTGCTCTAACGAATAACTATTTTGTTGATTTTCTTACTATGTAGTCCGAAAAGGTTGATTTGGAGAATACCCTTGTCACTGAAAGTCAAATACAATCAAAAGGATCTACTTCAGCAGCAAGGAATGATAAATTTAGTGGTATGCCAGTTTGTGAATAGTAAAACATCTATTTCTATTACCTGATATGACCTTTGTTGATATGACTATTGTATTTCACGTTTTGGACTTCAGGAAAGGTAAAAACAGCTGTCAATTGTAAGGTAGATGTAATCTGCCACTTTGTTTATTTGGAAAGAGTTGTGTTATGGTCCCACACGACCATCTATCCGTTTCTTTTATATATGTTTTAATTTATGTTCGTATCAATGCATGTCATGGCTTTTAATTATCGTGTCATCGAGTCCGACATATGTTATTTTATAGTCATGCATGCACCTAGTGACCCTAGCCTTCGTGGCTCATAAGGTCCACCTCTATTCCTTTCATGATTATATACACTTATAAAGATGTGCTCAGGATTAACCGTCGTAATGTAAAGGTAGTATAAATTGCTCCGCACACCTAGAGGCTTGAACTAATTGTTCTACAGGGCGTCACCTTAATCATTGCAGTCACTTGAAATCTCAGTTGAGGTTTCAAGTGGGTTTCGACTTTCGAGTGTTCTCAATTTTGTGTGATTGTTTCTTTGGCCATAACCTACCATTCTTACTTAGGATCCGAGTCTTGAGTGAAATTCCCAAATTTTGCAGGCAGGTATTTTGAATTGTAACCTATAATTTTCGTCCAGGGTTCAACTTTTAAAGAGCTCTCTAACTACCCTAATTAATTTACTCAAAAATTAGGTGTCACTAGGTTCCATATCAGCCATATATCAATTGATGGATAACATGACCTCTGAAAATTATTAAATTTTACAGGGAGTTATCCTAGGTTATGCCTGACATTTTTCATTTAGGGCTCAAGGTTTGATGAGCCCTTCAAGTGCTTCAAATAAATTGACTTAAGGCATAAATTAGTGTTCTATCTGTTAGAAAAAGAACATGTAAAGCCCATATAATGGCCCATCATAGGCCTTCCTCTTTATGTAATAGTCCCATATCTTGAAAAAGGGACTCTTCTCTCTCCTCTCCCTATATATATGTATTCATACTTGTATTTACACACAAGAGAAGGATATACAAAGTTTTACAGTTTTTCCCAATTGTGCGTGCACTTTTCTACATGAGATCAGAGTCACTCGATCCCTCTGGGCGGCCTCTGTTTTTCTAACCGCAATCCCCTCCATGGTCTCCTGTCTTTAGGCGGTTAGAGGTTCTGTCTAACTGCAACCCTCCCGTGAACTCTTTCTCTCCAGACTTTGGTGGACAGACCCTTTCTGTCCGCAGGGTACTCGGCGTGTTGTTCCCGTCTTCTATTTTGGATCTCCTCTTGATTTTATAGACTTCGCTGCTGGGTCCTACCGTACTGCCACCCTGCGGTCTACTCTGTGTCGCGCGGTCTATCTCTTTAACTGTTGCAGTATGTTCTTCGGCCTCACCATTGCTGGTCGCTGATCCTCTTTGTTCGCTGCGGTCTTCTCGTTATCCGCTGCAGTCTCCTTGCTATTCACTTTGGTTTGCCCTAGCCGCGTGGTTTGGTATGTCCTGTTGCTAACCACGGTTCTTCTCAGTGTCTTGCCGCTGGAGTGTGTTCTCCGCTGGAGTGTGCTTGCCGCTGGAGTGTGTTCGCATCCCATCCCCCCCAACCCATATATTTATATTTATGTACTTCTTGGAGATCTATTAACTGCCATTGGTAGCATAAAAATAGCTAATTTACTTTTCACTTTATTGTACTAACTTCACACACACATGTCGTGCCCCCCCTCCCCTTGTCCCCATGGCCCCCCATGCCTCACTCCGCCCTAACGTCACACACTGATTCGAACATGTTGTATGGAACGACACATTCAAAATCTTCTTGCTGAGGAATTCATCCGCTCATAACTCCTCACTCATATAACGATTAAAATATTTTGTTTCTTTTATTCCATGGACTTCAGAGACATTGCTTATAGTTTGCCACAGGTTAATATGAAATTCTCTCATTGAGAATGCCAATTGTTTGTGTGCTCATCCGAGCATTTATGGTTACTCCGTTTGAGCTTAGTGCCTATATCTCTTCTGTAATCAAAGTTTTTTTTTAAAGTCTCCTACCCCTACCGTCACCTTTGCCCAAGTTCATAGTGCTCAAGCAGTAATTGTTGTTGTTAAAGGCTTGAGTGTTGTTGTAGTGCTCAAGCAGTAATTTGTTAAGAAGTTTAGGTATCCAGCCTTGTATCACATTTTTTAGCCTCGATTATTCATTTGATTGCCATTTTTTACAAGAAGAAACTGGCCTGATGTGTTGTCTAGCTTATTTATATATTTTTTGGTGCATACTTGAATGGGCTTAAAGGCTTGAGTGTTGTTTGTATACTTGAATGAGCTTGATTTTTGAATTTGTCCCTTGATATCTATGATTGGTGTGAGACTAGGATCGCCTAATTTATTGTACTTAGTTTATCTAAAATTCAAACACACATTTGTGCTAGCTGCCAAGCATGCTTTATTGTACTAACTTCACATTATCAGATCTATTAACTGCCATTGGTAGCATTAGCTCATTGTACTAACTTTGCGTTTCCAGGAAATCTACAGTGGACAGCTCTCATTGAGAATTAAAATTGTTTGTGCTCATGACAGATGCTTAGTATATCTGTAATCAAAGATCTCCTACAGATAGTGCTCAAGCAGTAAGAAGAGAGTGCTCGTAATTGTTATTTAGATCCAGATCACATAGCCTCGATTATTTTTGATTGCCACACAAGCTTATTCATACTCTCTTGAGTCTTGAATGAGCTTCCCTTGATATATGATTGAGCAGCGGAAGCTCGAGTCTGAAGATGATACTGAAAGACAAGATGGTGCAGAAGAAGAGACCGAAGATGAAGACAATACCTTTTTTGACACACAAGATTTCCTCTCATCAAGTTCTTTTAAGAGCAGCGGGTCCGACTTCCTTAGATCTGAAATTGATTCTGATGAAGAAGAACATTTTGGTATTGCTCTAATGGATGTCCTTAACACCTCCATTAGTTCTTTTGGATTTAGTTATCCATTTGTTAGGAGACGAAAAAAGTTGCCTGACCCAGTTGAGAAAGAGAAGGGAGTTAGCCTTTGGTCTATGATTAAAGACAACATAGGGAAGGATCTAACTAGAGTTTGTCTTCCTGTCTACTTCAATGAGCCTCTCTCATCGTTGCAGAGATGTTTTGAAGATCTTGAGTACTCTTATCTACTTGACCAGGCATATGAATGGGGTAAAAAGGTGCGTTTTTAAGATGGATTATTTTCAGTGCATATATTACATAATGCTCCATCTCTGACACAGTTCTTACTCATATGTTGCATTCTCTTTGATTGAATTTCATACATCACTCATGCTTCTTGTTGTAGAAATTCAGTGATGTTTTTGCGTGCTCATGCAAATGTATTTTCTATGAATTATGTGATTCAGTATTTGGCTGTTCTGGGAATTAGATGCAATAACATTCATCAACTTTTTTGTTGTATGTAGAGCTAGTGCATTTTCTGAAAAGGAGCATAAACCTTTCTCACATTCAGCTCTCCAATCGTGTGCTTGTTTCCGATGAAGAATCACCAGCTATGCGTATTTGTGGAGATGCACCCATGCTTTAAAATTTTGTTTTTAATTTAGTATAAATATCACTTTATTCATATTAATAAAATTTTCAATTATTTGAGTACTCCCTCTCAAGCCCCAAGATGTTCGAAGTTTGTAACTTGCCCCTGATGTAATTGATATGGTTTCTAATTAAGTTATTGCTAAAGATATTTGCCAACTAATGACTTATCATCATACTCGTTGTTGAAATAACATCTCCCATAAGCTTTTCTCTCGCAAAATGGCAACTTATTTGATGCCTTTTTTAAAAACTCCCCATCATTGAGAGCCAATGACTTTAGTAGAGTCACACTCTAGTTGCTATAAAGAATATCTCTTAAGAACACTCATACTCTGACGTAGGATGAATTAATATGTGGCAGATAAGCGAAGCCCTAACCCTATATGTAATGCAAGTAATCATGCAACGAATGCAATGAGTCTAAACTATCTATTGAAGGGTATGATACGTGGGTGTGCGACTAACATGCAACCCCAAGTGAAGTGTCGGGGAAACAACTCGACAAACCCTAAATTACTATATATAAGATGCAAGATTTGATTGTGAATTCCAGACATACAACAACATTCAAGACATAATTATAAATAATTAAATCACACACATATATTAAGCAAGACAAAGCAATTCTTCAGGCAAAACGATTTAGGCTTTCCTCAGCATGGAGGGCCAAAACAAAGCGTGCAATAAATGTTTCTTGCAAATCACATGATATCTAAAATAAAATTCCACAAATATTATCGATCCCAAAGAACATAAGATCATATATTAATAATGAGAACAAAGATTCATACAACAATAACATTCACAAAGTAAAGAGGGGCTGCTGCGCAATGGAGATCCGGTGACTCACGGGTGGTTGGTGGCTGTCCGGTGGAGGAAGGAATGTTATGTAATGATGTACGGTGACTGGAATCATGGTATTGGAGAAGGGGAAAGGCTGGATTTTAGGGTTGCTGGTTGGATTGTCCTGGAAGCAGTTAACATGGACAATGTGGTGGTGGTGGTGGGGGGGGGGGGGGGGGGGGATCCAGTAGCTGAAAAGAGTTAACAAGAAATACTATAGGTGGTTGTTTGGGAGTGGGGACAAGGAAGGTGCGGGCTATAGAACTGAAGGGCGGCAACATGGGTTGCAGGGAGGCGGCTTGATGCATTGGGGAGGCTGCAGGGGAGCAGGAACTCGGCGAATTTTGGGCTGTAGCAGGGATTTTTGGAGCGGGCAGCAAGGTGGGCGGCGGTTGATGGGGAGGCTGCTGTTTTGGAGGGGCTAGAGTGGGTCAGCTAGGTATTGGAGGTAGAAAGATGAAGGTTATGAATGGGGAACCTTTGGGATGCGTGAAACCATCTAGGAGTCGTCACCTAGGGTCTCACGGAGTCCTCATCGTGAGGGGATCGCCGGATTCCGAGAATATACTTCTCTAAAATCTGTAATGCCTATGACGGTTGCCCTTACTCTCTTATTTATAATAAAACAGGACTTTGGGCAACTGTCTTCGATGACTATGATTGGTCGTACACGATGGTTATCCGATCTCACTAAATAAAACAAAAAAGTAATAAAACAAATACATGAGAAATATCGAAACGCTGATCCGGACGCATCCACGGAGTCGAATCATCATTCCAGAGATGACATATATGGTAGGTGACCAATCAGCCCCAAAACTCGTGCTCCAGCGCGTATCCACGTCGCCGATCCCCATCACACTCTAGTTGCACTTGACATTGGCCTTTTGCATCTCCTCTCGTACTCTTTGTGAACATGTTACGGCGGAGTAAAACAGCGCGAGGAGCGAAGGCGCTGCGACTACTTCTCAGATTTATTATCGAAGGCCAAAGACCACAAACAAGACAATTTAGGGCACAACTGCTCATTTATCTATTTTAGTATTATTTTCTTCTTTTGCCACTTTGTGAGGGGTATATATTTTCCTCTCCTGTATCTTTATATTTGTTGGAAGAGCCCAAAGCTTGTATGTATTATTTCAGTATATAAATACAAGGAGAGAATACAAATATATAGGAGAGAAGAGAGAAGAATAAATCCTATACATGATGTGGGACTAAAGAAGGAGAGGAAAAATGGGCCATCAAATGGGCCTTTTACATGGGCTTTTCTAATACTCCCCCGCAAGCTGGAGCGTACAAGTCGTATGCGCCAAGCTTGGATAGACACTGATAGAAGAGGGTACTAGGTAGAGCTTTGGTGAGGATGTCAGCAACCTGTTCAGTACCCGGAACATGCTTGAGCTCGATCTTCTTCATGTGGACTTTCTCTCGGATGAAATGACAATCTACCTCAATATGCTTCGTTCTTTCATGGAAGATCGGGTTTTTGGCAATATGTATGGCAGCTTGACTGTCACAAAGGAGGAGAGCTGGTGAAGGTAGTTTAACTCCAAGGTCGGTAAGGAGACTCTCAATCCATGTGAGTTCAGAGACCACAACAGCCATTGCCCGATATTCTGCTTCTGCTGAGGATCGAGCAACCACCGCTTGTTTCTTGCTTCGCCAAGTAATCAGATGTCCTCCAAAATAGGTGCAAAACCCGCTAGTAGATCGTCGATCGTCGAGGGAGCCAGCGTAGTCGGCATCAGAGTATGCCACTAGTGTAGGAATTGAAGATGAGGTTTTGTATACAAGTCCTTGGCCAGGAGCTGTCTTAAGATATCTGAGAATGCGTTCCACAGCCTGGAGATGAGAGCTTCGAGGAGAGTGCATATAGCGACTCACAAGTCCCACAGCGAAAAATATATCAGGTCTTGTAACTGTTAGGTAGATAAGCTTCCCAACTAGACGACGGTAATATTCTGGATTTGGTAGAAGCGAATCAGAATCTGAGCCCTGAGCACATATTCGTGATTTGCATCCATGGGAGTGTTAATAGGTTTGCAACCAGAGTAGCCTGCATCATGAAGAAGATCCAGGCAATATTTGCGCTGAGAGAGAACCAACCCATCTGACCGTCTGACCACTTCCAGACCGAGGAAGTACCGAAGAGGACCCAGATCTTTAGTTTGGAAGACGGAGCTCAGATGTAGCTTAACGGCCTGTATGCCGTCCAAGTCACTGCCAGTAATAATGATGTCGTCGACATATACCAACAGGAGAACCGTACCAGTGGCTTGGTGACGAGTAAACAATGAGAAGTCAGCCGAGCTGCGAGTGAAGCCAATGTCCCGGAGAGCTTTGCTGAACTTGTCGAACCATGCCCGAGGGGATTGTTTGAGACCATATAGAGATTTGAGAAGATGACAAACCCGTGACTCCCCGTGGTCTCAAACCCGGGAGGTTGTTGCATGTAAACCGTTTCCTGAAGGTCGCCGTTCAGGAAAGCGTTCTTGACGTCGAGTTGAAACAAGGGCCACTGGCGATGGACAGCCACAGAGAGGAGAATGCGGACCGTGTTGAGCTTAGCGACCGGAGAGAAGGTCTCGTCATAGTCCAGCCCCGGTTGCTGGGTGAAGCCACGAGCAACCAACCGAGCTTTGAGGCGATCAATGGTCCCATCAGGAGCATGTTTAATGACGAAAACCATTTGCACCCAACGGGTTTCTGGCCGGGAGGAAGGGGCACCAGGGTCCAAGTCTGGTTGGCCCAAAGAGCAGCCATCTCTTCTTCCATGGCCGCACGCCACCCAGGATGTTGAAGAGCGTCCTGGACAGAAGTAGGAATAGAGACCGAGGAGAGCGAAGTAGCCAAGGCCTGAAGAGGTGGAGAGAGGCGATGGAGAGAAACATAACCCGCCATTGGATGAGCGGTAGAGGCCGACACCGGAGCAGCAGAACACGGAGAAGCCGAGGTCGAAGCCGACTGCAGAGGAGCAACGAGAGGAAGAGGGCAACGAGCATAGACCCGAATAACTGGGGGTCGAGGAGGGTCAACGGTGGGAGGAGGCGGAGGGATGGTGGGAGGTGAGTGGACGTGGATCACCGGCCGGGGAAGGGAGGGTGTTGTAGGAGGTGGTGGTAGAAGTGGTGGCAAAGGAGGAGGGAAGAAGGTTGATCCTCCCGGAAAGTAACATCAGCCGAAACAGAGACCTTCCGGGTGACCGGAGAGTAGCAAACATAGCCCTTTTGGGTACGGGAGTAGCCGACAAAAATGTGTTTGGCCGCACGGGGATCCAGTTTGTCAATAGTGGGGCCCAGGTTATGGACAAAGCAGGTACATCCAAAAATCCGGGGGGTGAGGGGGAAGGCGGGTGTGGAGGAAAAAGAAGGCTGAAGGGGGTAGCGTTCTGGAGAACGGGAGAGGGGAGACGGTTGATAAGAAAACATGCTGTGGACACCGCAAAGTTCCAGAAGACTTTGGGAACGTGCATGTGAAGCATGAGAGAGCGAGCCACATCGAGCAAGTGGCGGTACTTGCGTTCGGCGACCCCGTTTTGTTGAGGGGTGTAGGGACAAGAGGTCTGGTGAACAATACCGAAGTTTTCGCAGAGAGTGGCAAACTCGTGGCTAGTATATTCCCGTGCATTATCAGAGCGGAAAGTTTTAATGGTGGTCGAGAATTGCGTACGAGTCTCTAACACAAACGCCTGAAAGACACGAGGAAGCTCAGAGCGATCATGCAGGAGATACAACCAAGTAGTACGAGAGTAATCATCAATAAATGTTATAAAATAACGATAACCAGAAATGCTAGAAACTTTATAGGGTCCCCAAATATCAGAATGTATTAAATCAAATGGAGCAGAGCTCCTAGTACAATGAGCTGGATAAGAAGAGCGAGGCTGTTTGCCAATAATACAAGAATCACATTTAAAAACAGGAAGAGAAAGGTCGGGAAGCGCCTTCTGCAGGATAGGTAGAGGGGCATGCCCAAACCGACAATGCCAATCAGACGAGGAAACAGAGGAAAGGGATGTGGGAGAGATATCGAGGAGGTAAAGCCCGTTCTGCAGCCGACCCCTACCAATGGTAATCCGCGTCTGCCGATCCTGTATCAAAAAACCAGAAGAGGTGAAGGTGATAAAACAATTCATATCAGTAGTAAGACGACCAACAGAGAGTAAATTAAAAGGCGAGGCTGGCACATAAAGAACGGAGCGAAGAGAGAGAGAGGGAGGAAGGAGGAGATCCGCGCAGCCGGAGACCGGGACAAGCGCACCATTGGCCACAGTAATAGACGGGGGGTGAGCAGCAGCAGAGAACTGGGGCGGCCGCATGGAAGTGATGTGGTGGGTGGCTCCCGAGTCCAGGATCCAGCGAGAGCTGGAAGAGAGACAGACAGTACCTGCAGCGGAGGTGGAGACAATACCTGCATGGGAGGTGGAGGCATGGGAAGCAGAAGGGGGGTTGAGGAGCCCCTGGAGTTGTTGCAGCTGAAGGCGAAGAGCCTCAAGATCCGTACCAGTCGGAGGAGAGCTATCGGTAACAGCAGCAGTAGGCGGGCGAGGGGGGTAGCCATGTTTCTTGTGACAAACGGCTTCAGTATGGCCATCCCGGCCGCAGTAGGTGCACTTGGGCCGTCCGCGGCCACCACGGCCCCGCCCACGGGAGCCCGTACGGCCCCCCCGAGGAAAAGAGGGTTGTGGGAGTAAAGGAGGAAGGGCCTGCTGAAGAAGGGCCGACGAGGGTGGTGCGTGAGCCTCCGGTGGAGGTGGTACACGAAGTAACATCGAGCAGACATCAGAGAAGGAAGGGGTAGTGGGTGAAGCCAGAACCTGGGCCCGAATACTGTGCAGGTGTGGCGGGACGCGAGCCATAATCATAGCAATACAAACAGCCTCCTTCTGGGCGCGTTGGGCAGCGAGATCAGTAGTCGCGGGCTGGTGCTGAATCCAGGCTTCCGTGAGAGTTTTAGCACGGGCCACGAAGGAGGTCATGTCCAGAGCTTTGCCAACATCCAAGGCTTGAAGATCAGTGAGGATGTCAAAAAGGTGTTGAAGGCTGTCCTTCCCGGAGTACAACGAATGAAGTTCATCCCACATGGCTTTAGCAGTCTCATGATACATGATCATCTGGTACGGCTCACCCTCGACCGAGTTCAGGATTCAGGTCTGGACACGACCGTCATTGCGGAGCCAATCATCAGTAGAAGGAGTTGGTGGGCCCTGGGTAAGGTGACGGGCAAGACCCTTGGCCTGTAAGACCCGACGGACAGAGTGGACCCAGGGAATGAAGTTGGCCTTGCCAGAGAGAGAAATAGTAGTAATCCGAAGCTCATCGCGGAGTTCGAGAGGAGCCACGTGGTCGGCAGGGGGTTGAGCGGTAGTGGAGTCGCTGGAGGACATGGCGACTGAAGAGCAGCAGACAGCAGGGCTCGAAGAGAACAACCCGCGCGGCAAGCAGTGGGAGAAAGGAGAGCCCGCAGCGGTCTGGAGGTCGCGGCGGTCTGGAGGTCGCGGCGAGTTGAGTGAGGCCGCGGCGAACAGGAGCAGTCCGCGAGAGGAGGGCGCGGCGAGTTGGAAGAGGTCGCAGCTCAGTGGAGCAGATCGCAGCTGGTGAGAGCAGAGCTGGAGCAGTTCGCGACAGAGGCCGCGGCGAACTGGGGGCAGGTCGCGGCAGCGGACAGGAGCAGTCCGCAAGAGGTCGCGGCGAACTGGGGGCAGGTCGCGGCAGAGGTCGCGGCGAACTGTGGGCAGGTCGCTGGAAGAGAAGAGCACAGTGGATACAAGAAGAGCCCGCAGCGGACAGGAGCAGTCCGCAAGAGACTGCGGAGAGAGAGAGTCCGCGAGCACAGAGGCTCGAGCGGACAGAAATAGAGCGAGCTAGAGGGAGCAGTCCGCGAGCAAAGAGGCTCGAGCGGACACAAACAGAGTGCAGCGGACATGAATGATCGTCCGGAGCGGATAGAGAGAGGTGGGCCCCACGAGTCAGAGCAGAAGATGGCTATAAGAAGCCTAAGGAGGGTGGAACCACGGAGGGAGAGAAGAGGAGCGGAATCAGAAGGGCAGTCCGCACGAGACCGGAGCGGATGCAGGAAGGCAGTCCGCACGAGACCGGAGCGGACAGGAATGCAGTCCGCAGGGTAGCCGAGCGGACAGAAGCAGAGGGGCAGTCCGCAGGAGACCGGGCGGACAAAAAAGGGGCAGTCCGCAGCTAGACGCAACCTGGCTCTGATACCATGTTGGAAGAGCCCAAAGCTTGTATGTATTATTTCAGTATATAAATACAAGGAGAGAATACAAATATATAGGAGAGAAGAGAGAAGAATAAATCCTATACATGATGTGGGACTAAAGAAGGAGAGGAAAAATGAGCCATCAAATGGGCCTTTTACATGGGCTTTTCTAATAATATTTTATCTTGGAAGTTTTTACTTGGAGATGGAGCCTAGGGCTGACAAGAGGGTCTCCTTTTGAATATTTTGCTTAGTAATTTCAGAAACCTTTTACCGCCGAACCCTACGAGGTAACAGAATACTTTGTATTTATGTCGCCAACTTGGTTGCATGTGCATTCTTGAAAGCATTCCAATATATTCCACAATGTTGTTTGGCATTTTCGAGTAAACCACATCAAATGGAGATTTGTTGATTGATGTATGGACTACTTTCTTATAAGTTTCCCTAGCCATGGAGAAATCCCACTACTTCGGTCTTTCCCGACATATACTCTCAATATCTGATGAAGTCCATGATTTAGAAGGGGAGCCAAGCCCTAACAGATAATCTGATGGGATTTCTGCTTCATAGTCATACTTCCAAGAGAATAGAAATATATGTATCATAATAATTAAGTGATATGGTGACCACCGGGTCACTTAGTTCTAGTAACCTTCTCACACTTCGGTCTTTCCCGACATATACTCTCAATATCTGATGAAGTCCATGATTTAGAAGGGGAGCCAAGCCCTAACAGATAATCTGATGGGATTTCTGCTTCATAGTCATACTTCCAAGAGAATAGAAATATATGTATCATAATAATTAAGTGATATGGTGACCACCGGGTCACTTAGTTCTAGTAACCTTCTCACACTCCCCCCCCCCCCCCCCCCCCCCCCCCCCCCCCCGTCAAACTGTGGTAGGGATGGAACCATGATATTAGCATTCCCAAGCTTGACTCTTATGCGTTTAATCTTGGTTTCAGTCAAAAACTTTGTAAAGATAGCTCAAGTTGGTTATCAATCTCGACAAATTTGGTGCTGATAATCTCATCTACAATTTCTCTCTCACAATATGTCATTCTCGAGGGAGGGGTAGACCAATAAAGACTTGAATGAAACTGTAAGGAAAGACATGATGTACTTAGGCATTAGTGAGATTATGACAAAATATAGGGCACAATGACGACAAAGGATCCATATAGCCGACTCCACTATAGTGGGATAAAGGCTTGAGTGTTGTTGTTTAATGTGTCAATATCGATATGCTTTGTGTGTTCATGAAAGATAGGATTAGAGACTATGTACATAACATCAACATTGTGTTACAAACCCACACGCTACAGACCCACGCTGGGGCGTCACTTACCACCGCTGACGCGGGACAATAAGTACAGACTAGGGGAGGGTGACATCACTTTACCGTTACGGGATATCTATTGTTGCTATTTATATTTTTGTACCATTTAGTTGTATGCCTCACTTTAATGTCACACTTTTTAAATGGACTTGTACATTTTTTCTTCCTACTTAGGAAGGAATGGTGTAAATGGGAAAGACAAGCACTTAATATCAAAAACACTGATGCAGGACAGACGCCACACCTGCCTGCCACCCTGGAGTCCCACTAGGGGGCCCGACTTGGCGTCGCACCAAGACAGCTTTATGAGGCCCACGGGTCGTACAACCCAACCCGTCTCCGATCCCACCACAGGAAGCCAAAAGGTTGTTGAGGCCGAGATTCGATCTCGAGGCCTCCTTGATAAATAGCTCTCAGACGAGCTCTCATCACCAACTGATCCGTGGGGGGGGGGGGGGGGGGCGTTGTACGACCCGTGGGCCTGATAAAGCTTCCTTGGTGCGATGTCAAGCCTGGTGGGTCTCCAAGGTGGTAGACAGGTGTGACACTTGTCCTGCATCATAAAAGTACACTTTTATGATGCAGGACAGACATCAGCACCTTCCTGCCACCCTGGCGCCAGGAGTCAGCACCTGCCCAGAGGTCCCATCGGGAGTCCACCCGATAGGCTTTATCAGGTCCGCGGACTGTACACCCCAACCGGTCTCCGGTCCCACCACAGGAAGCCGAAAGGTTGTTGAGGCCGAGATTCGATCTCGAGACCTCCTTGATAAAGAGCTCTCAGGCGAGCTCTCATCACCAACTGATTTGATCTCGAGATCGAATCTCGGCCTCAACAACCTTTCGGCTTCCTGTGGTGGGACCAAAGACCTGTTGGGGTGTACGGTCCGAGGATCAGATAAAGCCTATCGGGTGGACTCCCGGTGGGACCCTTGGGAAGGTGCTGACTCCTGGCGCAAGGGTGGCAGGAAGGTGCTGATGCCTGTCCTGCATCATACCCTCTCTCTTTAACTTCTCCTTTTCTTTCTAAAATCCCGCCGAGCCCTTGAGAGCCCATCCCTCGATCTCGTTTGTCTCCCCTCCTCGCCGGATTCTTCCACCTCCAGCTTCTTCCATAGGTTCCCGCGGCTTTGAGAAGGGGAACTCAAATCTCTTCCTCGATTTTCATTTCTCATGCCCACGAACGAGGTCCCAATCCCGGGCTCCTATCACATTGTTACATAGTAAAATTTCTTGTTTTAATTCAATGAAAAATTATTTTACCCAAATTAACTCACAAGTGGTTTGAAAAATAGCTCTGTATTCAGATTGGACATTAGATATAATAGTCGTATGTTGCTTCTTACTTTATCATTAAACCGTGTTATCTCCTATCAACATCCAATAACCATTAGTGGATCTGCATTCATAAGGAGACCCTACCCAATGAAGATCATATTATCTTTCTATTCTCATGTGTTTGTTATTTTTTTACAGTAACCAAAAACTGGAGGTGTCCTCTAGGTATTTAAAAATGGTAATAACAACCTCCATGCGAAAAACTCTTCAAGTGAACATAAATTGACTTACCATACTAATAGAAGCGATACCTTCAGTCAAGTTATAATAAGATAATTTAATTTGCTCATCAACCTTCTATATCTCTCTGCATCAAGATAAATGTGCTCGGTTCTTTCATTCTTCATAAGGCACACATTGGGATCCATAAGTGTTTCTATAGGTGTACACCCGAGTATCCTGTTTCTTTCAGTAAATTTAAGATATATTTGCGTTGTAAAAGACATATTCCTTCTTTGTATCTAGCCAGTTCGATGTCTAAAAAATACTTTAATTGGTCCAGATCTTTGGATTGAAATTTTTTTATTTAGATTAAAAAGAGTGCTTGACTAACACTCGGTGGGACCAAAACCTTTTCTAAAACAAAGAAGAAATTTCCAAACCAAGTCTCAAGTGGTTGTTTCCATCCATATAAAGATTTCTTCAATTGGCACACATGACAATCCAGGGGGTTGTTCCATTTAGCATCCTCAACTAAGTCACCTTTGAGAAAAAACATTCCAATTGAGATAAATTTCATTCATACCCGATGGCTAATGTTAGAGAAAAAAACATTAGAGATATCCAATTGGGATAAATTCCATTCATACCCGATGGTTAACGTAATAATAATTATTATAGTCATCTTTACAAAAAGGAACAATGTGTTACGAACTGCGTATTATGTTACGGGTTGTTATGAGAAGTTATGAGGTCTCGAGCACCGATCCCTTTTTTTATCTCTTTTATTATGTTTGTCTTATTAGGTTGAGGGTTGTAAGTGTCATCTTGTAGCCTATGTAAAGGCATGAGTATTGTATGTTTGGATATGAAATGAAGTTCTAGTTTCCTTGTCCCCTTGTGTGAGATATTGATGACTCTCTCCTCCAACGAGCAACCCCGCCTATGCAGCCGCGGTTCCGGCTCCACGGTATCCTCCACTATCACCATCTCCAACTCCGGCCACCACAGAGTTAGGACCATAACAACTTGGTATCAGAGGATCGATCCTCTTTCGCAGCACACCAACACTTCCCTGTGTCTCATCAAAATCTCTAGCAAGCCCTTCCCCCACCGCAGGTATTGACATCCAGCAATCTGCACCACATCAGAGCTCTCAATCCATATCGCGGCCAACAACAGCCGCACCACACCCCCTCCGTTCTGATCACTTCCCCGACGTGTCTGCAACAGCAAGCCGCCCCCTCGCCGAGCATCGTGTGTTGTACATCCTACGATCGACGCCCATTCGATTCTCCAACAAGCTACTCGCCGCTGACGACCGCTTCCTTCCGCCTGTGACTCATCCGTCGGAAACCGCCGTTTCGTTTCCTGCTCCAACGCCGACCAACCTTCATTCCAGCATCCTCAAGCCACTGTCCTCCGACATCCTCAACTCCGCCACCTGCGTTAGCAACCGGAGACCTGCGCGTATTAAATCCATCTCCCCGAGTTCCCACGCAGTTTGCTCTTCTCGAGCCGCACCGGGAAGCCCTGCTGCTCTTCTCGAGCCCCTCCTCGGCAGCCCTGCTGCTCTTCTCGAGCCCCTCCCTGACATCCCAGCTTTTCCGCTCTCTTCTTCTCGAGCCCTGCCACATCAAAACCCGCACGCCTTTCCCGTTTTCTTCCTTTTTATTATCCTTGCATTCCCCCAACATAGCAGGCCATCACATCTATTCATTTTCCTTTAATCCGTGGACCCCACCACTCTGTCCTATCCCAATTCCTTGCATATTTAATTACCTGTTTTTCCTCATTTCCTATAGAGTTAATCCAGCACTGATCCCAGGCCCTCGAGAATGTTTCAACATTATTGACCCTCCTGCCAGCCCACTTGATCAATCCCAACCTTCTATTTATTTTAATTTTCCAGCACTCACTTCTCTTTTTGGTACCAATATTAGGTGTCACCGCGGCTCCCGTGGTCACTCTCAAACTTCCGACTTCCCACCGGCCGGTCACCCGTTCTTCTCGCTCCTCCACTCACACAATGGGTGACTCATCTGAACAACTAAGGCTCTATTTGTTTGGGCGTTTCGCTGCTCCGTTTTGGGCAAACGCCGCCGGAAGGAGGGTAAACAAATGAACCTCCGACGGCGTTTGCTCCGTTTCCACCCGCCCGCCTTGAGAAACACCCCAAAAAGCTCCGTTTGGAGCAGCCACCTCCCCCCTCCGGTTCGAACACTCCGTTTCCACCCGCCAGATCGATCCGCCACCGCTGAACCAAATGAAGCCTAAAGCAGATTATGACCATGCTCCAGGCCGTCATGGCACAACAAGCTGCGCATACTGTTCTCGGGGACCGTCAACATGAGACCATTATTGCGCTCTCCAAGCGCATCGATGATCTGTCTACCACCCCGACACACGATCATGCCAGCAGCAGTCAGGCACATCCATTTCTCTGCACTGCCCCACCGCCCCTGACCGTTCACGAGCCGCCGACGCCAGTCCTCGCGCACCCCGACACAACAATTGTACCACGCTATACAAGATTGGAATTTCCAACCTATGATGGGAAAAATGATCCTTTGAGTTGGCTCACCAAGTGTGAGCAATTCTTCGGCCACCGGCAAACTCCAGCAACAGTTCAGATCCATTTAGCATCTTTCCATATGCTCGACTCCGCTATTTTATGGGCTTCCCGACTTCTCACCGACCGGCCGAATTTGATTTGGGGCGACTTCAAGCGACTCTGCAACTTGCGTTTCAGACCTCCTATTCGCAGTAACTCCCTTGGCGCACTGACATCTCTACGCCAAACTGGTACCGTGAACGAGTACCTGGAACAATTTCAGCTTCTCTTAGCGCATGTCCCTCTTACCCCGGATATGCAGGTCGACATTTTCACCGCTGGACTTCGCGAGCGACTGCGACTAGATGTTCAGTTTGAGGCCCCTCCGGACTTAGTGACTGCTATGAGTCTGGTCCGGCTCTGCGATCGACGCCTCCAACTAGCACATGATGCCTGCCCGCCCCCCACCAACATCGTTCCACAGGGCCGTATCGAGGGTCCTCCAACTCCACCGGTCCGCCGATTATCTCGTGCTGAGATGCTGCAACGACGCGCCCAGGGATTATGTTTTAATTGCGATGAACAGTACACTCGCGGCCACAGGTGCCCCCGGCTCTTCTACCTACATGTCGAGGACTTTGACGACGAGGGAATTGGATAGAGTTTGCGGGCAAACTCTTTTTGTGGGACAGATGAGATGTTACGGACTGCGTATTATGTTACGGGTTGTTATGAGAAATTATGGGGTTTCGAGCACCGATCCCTTTTTATCTCTATTATTATGTTTGTCTTATTAGGTTGAGGGTTGTAAGAGTCATCTTGTAGCCTATATAAAGGCATGAGTATTGTATGTTTGGATATGAAATGAAGTTCTAGTTTCCTTGTCCCCTTGTGTGAGATATTGGTGGCTCTCTCCTCCAACGAGCAACCCCGCCTAGGCAGCCGCGGTTCCGGCTCCACGGTATCCTCCACCATCATCATCTCCACCTCCGGCCACCACCGAGTTAGGACCATAACACAATGTTTCTCCATAGTGAGTGTCATATGTTTGGCTAAATCCTTTGACCACTAAACGAGCTTTATACCAAGCAATTGATCCATCTAGATTAGTTTTGATAGCATATAGTGTTTGGGGTGAGATGATCCGCCTTTGGTCTACCTTTCAGGCTCATCATTACTGCATTCTTCCATATAATGTAATTCTCCCTCCATTTTAGCTTCCAATTAGAACCTATTTTGGTTGACACTCATGTTGACAAATGATTTGAACCTATTTTGGTTCACCCTCATGTTGACAAAAGAGAAAAGAGTTTACTACACGTATCAAAAATTGAAATCAGTAACAACCAGTTGCAGTAGCAAATCCACAAATTGCAGCTCTGGAATCGCCAGCTACCTGGGAATCAATACAATAATGGTGGAGAACATCCTCAAAGAACCAGGCCCTGGACACAAAAAAAAACTGTTAATTTGCACTGACGACAGTTAATGCACAAAGCACAATGCCTTTTTATTGGAATGACTAACTCTATCATAGCCCCAGATGGGAAAGACAGCTTACAACTTCAGATGGGAAAGAAAGACTGTAGCTCTAGACGAACCTTTTATCAAGACAAGAATGGTGAACTCTGTCACAACTTAGCACTTTCTACTGTAGATGGGAATGACTAGACTATCCTTTGTCGGGAATGATGAATACTGTTGCAGCTTCAGACGGGAACAATGAAGATCGTAGCGTTTTCTTCTGACGGGTACGACGAACTTTGTTGCAACTCCAGATAGGAACATCGAAGATCGTAGTTCCAAATGACCTTTTATCGAGCATAAACGAACTCTAGGAACATAAGAGCCGTTGATTAAAAAACGGATCATGAGACTGACTACAATTCAAATGCATGCTTCCATCTGTTGACAATAGCGATCGAAAAACAGATGCGAGACCCTCACAATCCATGCTCAGATACTATATAATACTTGATGAAGTCCATGGTGAAGAAGATGAACTAAGCCCAAGAAGTCTACCGGAGGATTTTCACTTCATAGTCACACCTCTAGGAAAATAGAATATGCATGTGTCATGATAATTAAGTTATATGGTCACCACCAGGTGACAGTTGTAGTGACCTTCTCACACTCTTTATCACGTTCTCTAGAATGCGATTGTCAACTTCAGTTTGATTGTCAATCAATAAGTTAGAAATGCTACTTAGTTTGAGTGGGGGCCTAATTAAACTCTAAATACTCCATAATATACTCAAGATCTTAGTATTCTTATTTGATGTAATTGTCTTCAGTACATGTAATTGAACGAATTCAGCAAAGAACAGTGACTTAAGTCTGAATCCTCATGTACGGTATAAGTCCACAATTTTTGAAAATCAATCGATGATGACGAACATTGATTCTACATCCCTTTGGGTTCTTGACATTTGCATAATAAAATCCTTCGACAGGTCTACCCAAATACTTGTTGGAATTGGCAGGGGAGTGCATAATATGCTATTCTGCGATTGCATTTTCGTGGATCCACAATTATAACACCGCTCAACCTTCTTCCTACATCACTCTTTAGATGTGGACATTAGTAGTTTGTGGATGCAACTTCACAAAACTTATATATCTCGAAGGGTGCCTTGAGCTTCCCTTCCATAGAACTTGTGAACCACCCTTTTTCACATGGAAGTCTGAGGGTGGTACACTAGATCTCCCATTAGGAAGAAATCAACCTTGATATCATAATTGCCTATATCCATCCTCCGACAGTTTCTCTCAATTTTTTATGAAATCTTCATTATCCGCGATGAAGTCCTCCTCCATTTATAGGAATTTCGGGCTGCGAATAGCCGGAATTCTTACATCCCCCACTAAGTTAGTGGGGGACATGAAGACTAAGTGGGGTTGACCAAAGTCAACCCCACTAACTCATGATTGGAACCGTCCCAACCGCCGCATGCACGCCACAAGCGGCGAAATGCCGCGCCATCCGCCTACTGTTGGACCGTCGGTCGTGCGCCGATGCCAGACGCCACAAGGGTCCGCGACCGCCCCCTGTCCACGCGCCTGCTGCCGGCCATCCGACCGGCCGCCCTTGATTGCGCACCGTGGCAAGGCCCGTGGCCGGCCACCCGGTCGGCCTCCCTTAGCCGCGCGTCCGCGAGGCCCCGCGACCGGCTACCTTTGCCGGCCTCCTTTAGTCGCGCGGCCGCGACGCGTGGCTGCAAGGCCCCGCGGCCGGCCTCCTTTAGACGGACGCCCTTGGACGCGCGACACACGACCGCGAGGCCCCACAACCGGCCTCCCTTGGCTGCGCGGCCGCATTGCGCAACCACAAAGACTCGCGGTCGGCCTCCCGGCCGTCCGCTACCGTCGTACGGCCTGGAGGACGGCCTCCTGGCCGACCATATGATCGCTCCCGGCCAGCCTCCGCGGCAGACCACCCAGCCTGCCCCTCCACCGTTCGACCCTCGTCAGCCGGGTCTGGTCGCCGGCCGGCCCCTCCGCTAGAGCCGACCGGATCTCCACTGATCGACCCCTTTGGCCACCGCTTAATCTCCACCGTTCGATCGCTGAGTAACCACCTCGTAACCATCCGTCATAGGGGATGCACATAACCGATTTTAATATTCAGTGTGCGTATAGCAAGGCTCCTGAAAATACATGCATTAAATTATAAGACAACATGTGTGGTATAACACATAAAGTTGTTTTGGTGTGCAGATAATCGCATAACCTCCATAACCGCCCTCAAACACTATAAATAGGACACCAGGGTCTCATCTATTTCCATCTTTTCCTTCTCCCATATTGCCCCCTACGCACGTGAGACCTCCTCAAGGAACCCCTTGAAAATCTCCTTCATCTTCGAAGACCTTCGAACGCCTTCAAAGATCTTTGAGCGCCTTCGAAAACCTTTGAGCGCCTTCAAAGACCTTCGAACGCCTTTGAAGATCTTCGATCTTCTTCAAGCTCCCCTCGGAGGTTTCGCCCTGCGCATACTCCACCTTGCAAAACACCCCACTTAGCACTTACTCCTCTACGAGCGAAGCACGCTCTGCACACACCGCAACAAGCCCTCTGCGCAACAACAAATCCACCGCTCTAGACTCCTCCGCAAGCAACAAGAGACAAGTCGCAGACTCCAAGCGGTGCAGAACGCGCAGCCACAGCTTCCGAGCACTAGCAAAAGTCTTCAGAGCGCAGTGTTCCCTGCAACAACAAAGAAGATACTTAGCTTCGCGGGAGGTAACCTATCACCCTCAAAGCCCTCTCTCCCCCCTACAAATTATAATGAGTAGCCTATTGCCATCACATTCTCTTCAAAGCCTTGTACACCACCAAAGAATAGTGGAGGTTTGGTCGACGCTGCTCCGACCACGTTATTTTTTACCTCTTTCTGAGGTTTTCTGATGGAGATCGCGGTGATCCGCTACCCCGTCAGACGATCCGAGTCCGTGGTTGCGTCCGGATGGTCGATCCGAGTCAATTTCATATATATTTTTATTTTTTTTGAGTTGTATCTGGCGCTCGATCGACCTAAACAGTACGAGCCGTTCGATTTGGGAGTTATGTTGTCATACAGTTATGCATCAATTTTAATTTAGGGTTATATATATACGGGCATGCGGTTCAAAGTGGGGTATCGTGGGTTTCGCAAAAGTGCTAGAACTATCGGTCTTCTTCTGGTGCGCCACCAGAAGGACTTCTGCCCGGGTGCGACGCCCTCTCCGCCTTCCTCCTCTTCTCCGATCAACCCCCACAGCCTGGTGCGACTCCAGGTAAGCCATCCTCCGCTCCTCCGTCCATTCCGCCTCCGTCTATAGCCGCTGTCTCACCTTCCAGCCTCCATGCGTTTCCCGTCAGCCGGTCACACTGCCTGCAGAAACCCATTTCCCCTTCCGCCTGCCACAATCATCCACCACTTCCATTTTCTTCATCCCCACGAACCCTTACAACCACCATCTTCCCCTCCCCCGCCCCCAATCATCAGTTAACACCGCCTGCATGCGTAAGTCATTACTTGGAGTTATTATTTTCTATTGTGTTTACTTGGAACCATATATTTGTGCATGTCTTTATTGTTTGCTATTAGTATTGGTCTCCATATGATTTGTAGGGCTGTTTCTGTTCACGCTTGATATATTTGCGCCTTGGTTGTTTGGTGGATTGAAACTTGCTTTCCTTAATTAATTTTTGTGAATATTTGTGCTTCTGTCAAATTTTAATATAATTAATTACAGCTGTAATTTTGAGCAGATCGCTTTTGCACTAGCATAATATTTCATTGCATATAGGGATGCATTTAGTGTGTCCACCACAAGTCGACTTACCACTGCATCATTTTCCACATTAAAAAATAATCTTGCAAGTCGTCACGCTCGTCGCATCTCACATTGACTGTTTGAGCGCTCGATCGCTCCTGAGCTAAGACGGTGCAGTTTAGATCGGTCTATCGGAGACTCGAGTTGGCTGCAACAATCCGCATAAAGTTCCTTTTGATATTCTAATCATGCAACCTCATGGCTCAAAATAATTAGCATGATAGATCCCGTAAACGTGTTAGCCACCTTGTTGTAAATGATTGACTTGTACATGACCTTGTATGAACACTTATGAAGTAGTTGCACCATGGTGCATGCATGTTGCTACTTAAACGATTTTGGCTTTACAGGAACTTCAAGAATTCATGGCCTGAGTATATGAAATCATCAATCATGTATTACTCCCGCTGTTCGAACGTATACACAATTCTATGAAACTTCCTATCATAAACACACAATTTCCTTCTTTTTATTTCTCGCTTTAATATTCAAATTGTTGCTTTGTAGCACGCCATTCCAAATCCTTTGTTGCATCGCACTCGACTTTTAAGAGTTTGTCAAATTCAGATAAACCAAACTTTGAGGCAGTACATAGCCACTCCTTTACTTCGATGAAACTCGTGTCTGCATTCTCATCACAATTTAGCCTTCTTCAATTACTTGATAATTGACGTCATTATGGTTCTGAAGTTCTTGATAAATAGTCGTTAGAAAGTCACCAACCCGTGTAAATTTCTCACTGTGCTTACAGTAGTCGCCATTGGCCATTCATTGATAAAACGCACTAGAAACTTGAATTGGCCATGATGTGTGAGAAGGTTTTATTCTCAATATCATCTGGGTTTCATTGAAAATACAATTTTGTTTAATTTCTGTTATTTGATGGGAATCGCATCTATAGTGTTGCATTGTATGATTTCCAGAGTAATCCATTTGGCTGAATTGCATTTAAGTTTCTAGAATAAATCTATGGTTTTTGGTAATCTACTTTGAATTATCGTGATTGCATGCTGGAATTCTTATTTTATTAGCTTGTCCAGTTTGAGCGATTGAATTCTTCTGTTTCTTTTTTATTTTGATTTTTCATTGCGAATTCTTTAGGGTAATGTTCTCATGAGGATCCTTAATGTTGCTGCCTTCGCTCTTTCTGGATATGCTTCTACTGAAGGGAGAATTTGCAAGCCTTTCAATCCACTTTTGGGGGAAACATATGAGGCTAACTACCCTGACAAGGGAGTCCGGTTTTTCTCTGAGAAGGTACGAAAATTTAGTTTTCCTTTTATCGTTTATATAATTCTATGTTTATGGTTACACAGATGAGCAGGATAATTGGTCATTTTCTACACCCATTTATTATTGAGTGTGATGTTTCAGTTGTGCCAGTAATACTAACCAGTTATAGAATATACCTAACTCGTTATTCATTTTTGCTCTAATTTTCTTTGTTTTGTGCTAGGTTGTCTGGATGTTTTCTAACCGTAAACCAGATTGAATAGATTTGTTAGAGAATATTAGAAAAAATGATGTATAGGCCCATTAATATGACCCATTTAGGATTTTAGTTTAGTCCCACATTGTTTGTATAGTTGTCTCTTTCTCTCTTCTCTCTTATATAATTGTACTCATAGTTGTATTTTGGTATCAAAGCCACCGATCTTCCTCTGAGCGGATACTTCTTTTCTGACCGCCGCTCTCCGCCCTCCTCTGAGCGAGTACGCTTTGTGTGACCGCTGCTAACCGCTTGGTCTCCCTTATCCGTAAGGTTTCGCGATTTCCTCTAGCCTACCCGCTTCGGCTAGTCTCTCGCGTGGCTTCCACTTCTCCTTACTCTCCTTCGCTCTTTTATAGCCTTCTTCTCTCTGACAAGTGGACCCCACCCCCGTGCTTCTATCCGCTTGGCCTTCTTCTCCCCGTGCTTCCTGCTAGTGCTCTCCTAACCGCTGCGGTATTCCCGTGGTAGTCGTTGTGCTCTTGCGGTCTCTTCTTGCGGGTTGTGGTCTGTCCGCCTAACCGCTGTGCTTCTGTTCGCCTCGCCGCTGACCCTTCTAATCGCTGCAGGCGCTGCTAGCCGCTCCTCGATCTTGATTGTCGCTGCTTCTGTTTGCTCGGCTTCTCGTGTGTTATCAACATTTTCTCGCGGCTTGCGGTCTCTCTACCTAGCCGCTGAGTCTCAGGCTGTTGTGCTTCTAACCGCGGCTTTGCTTTGCCGCTGGTCTGCTCTCCTTAACAGCTGTGGGTTGCCTCCTTAACCGCTGCGGGTTGCCTCCTCAACAACGGCGGGTTGCCTCCTCAACAGTTGCGGGTTGCCTCCTTAACCGTTGCGGGTTGCCTTCTTAACCGTTGAGGGTTGCCTTCTTAACCGTTGTGGGCCCTCCTTCCTCCCGTTAGTGTGGTCTCGTCTTGACCGCTGCGGGTGTATTGTCGCCATGACCGCTGCGGGTTCTGTTCTACCCGCTCGTGTGCTAAGTCACTGTGACCGCTGCGAGCTTGGTCTCTTAGTCGCGGTGGGCTCCCTCTAACCGTTGCAGCCCACTCTAACCGTTGCGGGCTCATAGCTTCCGAGGATTCTAATGCCACCTCCGCTCTGCCTGCTCGTGTTGCGGCTCCAGTTCCAGAGCTTTGCGATGAACTCCAGATTACTACTATCTCCCTCAGTGAGAAGCAGGATTTCGTGGAATGAGTGCACTCAGTTCGTCGAGTACTGCAGACAAAAGGACTTTTTCATCACTTGACTTGAGTCACTCCTACCGCCCCCACCAATGAGTGGCTTCAGGATGATGACCAGGTGATACGCCTGAAACAGGTGTGCGTATTACACGCAAGTGCACGTGCCGATTAAAGTAATAAAGAGTGAATAAAGATCGTTTCCACGGAGAGGTGTTGGATTTAGTGCTTGCAAATACTAGTTATGTCTGTTCTCTAAATCCAAGTGAATCGAAATGATAATTTTAAGATATTAAAAACTGTAAAGAAAACTAGTAATTAAAATAAACTACGGCTCCTAGAGAAAATATTTGTTATCAAGTATGAGAGATAATCTTGTACCGTGATTTCTTAAGTCTAGTGCGATAAACATATAAATGTGACCTTGTGAAAACGTGTGGTGAAACGTCTTGCAACAATTTTAAAATTGAGATCCGTATCTCTCGATATCGGAAATCCCTAGCCCACTATTTCCCCTTGGGTGAAATAGGAAACCGAATGAAGAACGAAAACCAAAGTTGCTAATACCAAGAGAAAATCTATTTCTCTCTTCAAATACTATATCGAATCTATAATGCACATACGCAACTTCTCTCTCGATTTATGAAGCGTAGTAAAAAGATGAAACCTTGGCCACAAGTTGCATAATAAAAGATTATAAACTCGATAAAGAACATTCACCAAACATTCACAAAGTTAAAATTAGAGAATAGTTATCACACACAACTTAGTACTCTCACAATACAAGATTACCGGAATTAGTTCATAGCGATGGAAGAAAACTGCGAAACGATTGGAGAGATTTTACAATACATGATGTATTTAACGATTAAACGATGCAGGATTCCACTTCCGAAGTCGCTCGCTTGATCAACCCGATGATCTGTCATCTTCCTTGCTCTAGCTGCTCTCCTTCAATGCAGGATTTTCACAAACTCTAGATGAAGAACTCTTGATTTCCCCCCTCCTCTCTCTTAGAATGCCTTGGAATGAATGATTTGGTGGAGATTTTCTCTCTTAAAAACGTAGCCACCCCTTTGGAAAGAAGCACCTTTCCATATTTGAAATTGGAGCCAACTTTGAATTTCAAAATCTGAAATTCGTCCACGCCACGTTGCAACCTGCTTTCCCGCGCGTTGTAACCTACTTTTCTGGTTATGATATTTGGGCAGATTTCTTTCTCCAAGCAGATTTCTTTAGCAATTTTCGCAATAATACCATGAAAAAAGACCGAATTAGCCATAAAATAAACTAATATGAATTTAATTTCATTTCTATTTTATTTAAAATCATTTTAAGCATTTTATAATGAATATTAAGTATAAAATTAGGCTAGATAACTTCTTTTTGAGAAGTTATCACCGGGTCCATTCATGGCTGCTCAACTCCATGGATACCGAGCCCTATAGGAAGGCTATGTATCATGGTACGACGAAGGCCATGTGGGAGGAGCTCCATTTTTTTACTCTGGGCAGAATAGTCTTCAACACTTGTTCGACATCATCTCGGATCTACAAAACCTTGATCTCGGGGATCCCCGTGATATGATCTCCTTTGTTGCTAAAGTCAATACCCTGATCGAGGCCTGGATCCAGCATCAGTTCCCTACTACAGATCGACTACTCAACGGGCCCAGAAAGTAGCTGTCGGGATTGCGATGATGATGTCCCGCGTTCCTTCTCACCTGCACAGTGTTCGAGCCCATATTCTCTCGTCTACTACCACTCCATCTTTGTCTGATGTGTGCTCCATGCTTCTGAAGGTCACACCGCCCCAGGATGCTCCTATTACTCTCTCCCCAGCTCTTCTGTAGCACTCCACACCTGCTCCGTCAGCTCGAGGGGCCTCGGCCCGTGGGGGACGCAACATGTCTAGGGGATGTGGTCGGTCTAGTAGATCTCCGTTTAAGTGCACGTATTGCGGTCAAGATGATCATCTTGAGGCTACCTGCTATCGCAAACATGGCCTGCCTCCACATCTCGCTGCTCCTGCTATTGCTGACCCTTCCACTTCTCCTGCCACGGATTCTACAGCCTCTGCTCGGGATGACATTAATGCCCTACGCACTCAGCTCCAATAACTACAGCGGGTGATCTCTCGCTCCTCTGGATCTGTCGCATCTATTTCAAATGAAGGTATATCTTGTCTCTCACAGGGCTTCCACTGGATTGTGGATTCCGGAGCCACACACCACATTACTTCGCAGCGCCCTCCGCAATATTCGATGACTGCCCACCCCAAGTTCATTACTGTGGCTAATGGTGATACCACCCCTATATCCGGTGCTGCTGATATATCCCTCACACCCACTCTCTTTGTCTTCTGCTCTTCATGTTGCAGGATCACCATTTAACTTGCTCTCTGTTAGCCGTCTTACTCAAGACCTTAATTGTTGTGTTACCTTCTCACCCTCTACCTTTGTTGTGCAGGATCGACAAACTCAGAATATCATTGATAAGGAGTGGCTGTCTAATGGGCTCTACCTCCTCGATGTTCCTTCTTCTTCTCTCTTTGTCGTCTCCACTACCAATTGACATCGTCGTCTTGGGCATGCTCCCATCCAGATTCTCAAGAAGGCTCTTCCGGATGTCTCCCTGCATGAGTTTTCTTGCGAATCTTGTATCTTTGGCAAACAACATCGTGTTTCCTTTCATCCTACTTATACCCGGAGTGATACTCCTTTATCATTAGTACATTCTGATATTTGGGAAACTTATAAAACCCCTAATATGTTTGACTATCGTTATTTTGTTACTTTTATTGATGATTACTCTTGCTTAACATGATTATACTTACTTCGAGATCGTGCTGAACTGACCTCTACATTTCGTGCCTTATGGAAACTCGTACTCAGTTCTCGTCTCCTTTAAAAATTATTCACATTGATAATTCTCAGGAATACACTAGCCATACATTCACAAACCTATGCACAGAGTTCGACATTATATATCAAACCTCGTGTGCATATACACCTCAACAGAATGGTGTGGCCGAGCGAAAGAATCGTCATCTTCTTGATGTTGCTCGGTCACTCATGATTCAAATGCAGGTTCCTACTCAATTCTGGAACTTTGCTGTGTCTGCAGCATGTCATCCTCTGTGCTCGACTTTGTCACTCCGTTTAGTCTCCTCTTTTCGTCTCAATCCCCGTTCACTCTCACGCCTCGTGTGTTTAGCTGTACTTGCTATGTTCACAACCTTGGTCCGACCACGAATAAGTTTGCCCCTTGTGCCAGCAAATATATGTTTCTCGGGTACTCTCGGACTCCAAAAGGCTATATGTGTTATTCGTCAACTACTGACAAAGTAATTATTTCTGTCGATGTCACCTTTCGTGAACATCAACCTTTTTATGACTCACCGTTTGCCTCTGCTCCTCTTCTCTCCCCTTCCATACCACGTCCAACCGTTCCAGTCACGTCTTCTCTACCACCTCTTCTTCTCACTCCACTTACGACACCTGTTCTACCTCAACCACCCAAACCACCTCTTCTTCGCGTATACACTCGTCGTACCCCGGTCTCTGGAGCTTTACAACATTCCTCCTCCACCGGTGCTATCCCGCGGATCGACGATCCATCATCAAAATCTACCGCTCACCCCATGACAAATTATGTTTCTCTGCATCGCCTGTCTCCACCTCTATGCAAGTTTGATCTCTCTCTCTCTCTCTCTCTCCTTCATCTCTCTATTCCTAATTCGGTGCAGGAGTTTCTTCTTCATCCAGGGTGGCGTGCGACTATAGATGAGGAAATGATCGCTCTTTGGTCTAACCAGACTTGTGACCTAGTTCCTCTTCCTCCTGGACAATCTTGTGTTAGTTGCAAGTGGGTGTTTGTTATCAAACATGCTCCAGATGGGATAGTTGACCGCCTCAGAGCCCGACTTGTAGCTTGGGGGTTTACTCAACAACAGGGACTTGATTATGATGAAACCTTCTCTCCCGTCGCCAAGTTGAACTCTGTTCGGGTGCTGATCTCCTTAGTTGTTCATTTTCATTGGTCTCTCCATCTGTTGGATATAAAAAATGCCTTTTTAAATGGTGATCTTCAAGAAACGGTCTACATATACCAACCTCCCGGGTTTGAGACCACAGGAGAGTCTCATGTGTGTCATGTTCAGAAATCTATTTATGGTCTCAAACAGTCTCCCAGAGTTTGGTTTGATAATTTAGTAAGGTCGTTCGTGAAATTAGATTCAAGCGGAGCTCAGCTGATTTCTCTCTCTTCACTTGACATCAATCAACTGAGATTGTCATTCTCTTGGTTTATGTGGATGATATTTTGATTACTGGTGATGACTCGACAGAGATACAAAAAATCAAGCAACATTTAAATTCCGTCTTCCAATCAAAAGATCTGGGGGCTGTCAGGTATTTTCTTGGACTTGAGGTTGCAAGACGGCCTGATGGTCTTATCCTTTCACAACGAAAGTACTACCTTGATCTCCTCCAAGATGCTGGCTATTTCGGGTGCAAACCTATGGAAACTCTGATGGATGCCAATCACAAGTTATGTGCTCATGGGTCTGACTCCGATTCTCTGCTTACGAACCCTGAGTATTATCGGCGTCTTGTAGGAAAACTGATATATCTGACAGTTACAAGACCTGATATTTCCTTTGTTGTTGGGGTGGTCAGCTGATTTATGCATGCTCCTCGGATCTTTCATCTCCAGGCAATAGAACACATCCTCAAATATTTGAAGATAGCTCCTGGACAAGGATTGATATATAAGTCATCTTACTCTTTATCTCTTATTGCATATTCAGATGCGGACTATGCGGGCTCCTTAGATATCGACGTTCCACTATGAGTTTCTGTACCTACTTTGGAGGGAATCTTATCACTTGGTGTAGCAAGAAGCAGTTTGTGTTTGCTCGCTCTTTTGCTGAAGCTGAGTATCGTGCAATGACGGCCGTTGTATCTGAACTCACCTGACTTGAGGGTCTTCATGGTGATTTGGGGGTCACTTTATCCTCACCAACAACTTTGTTTTGTGATAGTCAGGCTGCAATCCATATTGTGAAGAACCATGTGTTTCATGAGCGAACCAAGCACATTGAAGTTGACTGTCACTTCGTCCGTGAAAGGGTTCAATTAAAGAAGTTAGAGCTGGAGCATGTTCATGCGTCAAAGCAAGTTGCCGATATTCTCACCAAGGCATTACCACGACAAATGTACCATCAGTTCTTATCCAAGCTTGGTTCCTACGACTTGTACGCTCCAGCTTGCGGGGGAGTGTTAGAGAATATTAGAAAAGATGATGTATATGCCCATTAATATGGTTCATTTAGGATTCTGGTTTAGTCCCACATTGTTTGTATAGTTGTCTCTTTCTCTCTTCTCTCCTATATATTTGTACTCATACTTGTATTTTGGTAGTCAATGAGGATATACAAGATTTGAACCATTCTTCTACAAGATTCATCAACAACAACACTCAATCCTTTATCCCACTATATTGGGGTCGGCTATATGGATCCTTTGTCGTCATTGTGCGTTGTGCCCTATCTTTAGTCATAATCTCACTAATGCCCAAGTACATCGTGTCTTTCCTTATAGTTTCATTCCAAATCTTTATTGGTGTTGGAAGAGGGGGAAATTGAAATAGAAGCGATTGATTTCATTCATCCACACAAAGGGGCTATTTATAACATTACTGTTGAGAGTGCCCAAAGCTTGTATGTATTAATCAAGTATGTAAATACAAGGAGAGAATACAAATATATAGGAGAGAGGAGAGAAGAATAAATCCTATACATGATGTGGGACTAAAGAAGGAGGAGAAAGAAAATAAACAAAGTGGGCCATTAAATGGGCCTTTTACATGGGCTTTTCCAATACTCCCCCGCAAGCTGGAGCGTACAAGTCGTATGCGCCAAGCTTGGATAGGCACTGATAGAAGAGGGTACTAGGTAGAGCTTTGGTGAGGATGTCAGCAACCTGTTTAGTACCCGGAACATGCTTGAGCTCGATCTTCTTCATGTGAACTTTCTCTCGGATGAAATGACAATCTACCTCAATATGCTTCGTTCTTTCATGAAAGACCGGGTTCTTAGCAATATGTATGGAAGCTTGACTGTCACATAGGAGGAGAGCTGGTGAAGGTAGTTTAACTCCAAGGTCGGTAAGGAGACTCTCAATCCATGTGAGTTCAGAGACCACAACAGCCATTGCCCGATATTCTGCTTCTGCTGAGTATCGAGCAACCACTGCTTGTTTCTTGCTTCGCCAAGTAATCAGATGTCCTCCAAAATAGGTGCAAAACCCGCTAGTAGATCGTCGATCGTCGAGAGAGCCAGCGTAGTCGGCATCAGAGTATGCCACTAGTGTAGGAATGAAAGATGAGGTTTTGTATACAAGTCCTTGGCCAGGAGCTGTCTTAAGATATCTGAGAATGCGTTCCACAGCCTGGAGATGAGAGCTTCGAGGAGAGTGCATATAACGACTCACGAGTCCCACAGCGAAAGATATATCAGGTCTTGTAACTGTTAGGTAGATAAGTTTCCCAACTAGACGACGGTAATATTCTGGATTTTGTAGAAGAGAATCAGAATCCGAGCCCTGAGCACATATTTTGTGATTTGCATCCATGAGAGTGTTAATAGGTTTGCAGCCAGAGTAGCCTGCATCATGAAGAAGATTCAGACAATATTTTCGCTGAGAGAGAGCTAGACCATCTGACCGTCTGGCCACTTCCAGACCGAGGAAGTACCGAAGATGTCCCAGATCTTTAGTTTGGAAGACGGAGCTCAGATGTAGCTTAACGGCCTGTATGCTGTCCAAGTCATTTCCAGTAATAATGATGTCGTCGACATATACCAATAGGAGAACCGTACCAGTGGCCCGGTGGCGAGTAAATAAGGAGAAGTCAGCCGAGCTTCGAGTGAAGCCAATTTCCCGGAGAGCTTTGCTGAACTTGTCGAACCATGCCCGAGGGGATTGTTTGAGACCATATAGCGATTTGAGAAGGTGACAAACCCGTGACTCCCCCGTGGTCTCAAACCCGGGAGGTTGTTGCATGTAAACTGTTTCCTGAAGGTCGCCATTCAGGAAAGCGTTCTTGACGTCGAGTTGAAATAAGGGCCATTGGCGATGGACAGCAACAGAGATGAGAATTCGGACCGTGTTGAGCTTAGCGACCGGAGAGAAAGTCTCGTCATAGTCCAGCCCCTGTTGCTGGGTGAAGCCACGAGCAACCAAACGAGCTTTCAGACGATCAATGGTCCCATCAGGAGCATGTTTAATGAGGAAGACCCATTTGCACCCAACAGGTTTCTGGCCGGGAGGAAGGGGCACCAAGGTCCACGTCTGGTTGGCCCAAAGAGCAGCCATCTCTTCTTCCATGACAGCACGCCACCCAGGATGTTGAATAGCGTCCTGGACAGAAGTAGGAATAGAGACCGAGGATAGCGAAGTAGCCAAGGTCTGAAGAGGTGGAGAGAGGCGATGGAGAGAAACATAGTCCGCCATTGGGTGAGCGGTAGAGGCCGACACCGGAGCAGCAGAACACGGAGAATCCGAGGTCGAAGCCGACTGCAGAGGAGCAACGGGAAGAAGAGGGCGACGAGTATAGATCCGAATAACGGGCGGCCGAGGAGTGTCAATGGTGGGTGGAGGAGGAGGGATGGTGGGAGGTGAGTGGACGGGGATCACCGGCCGTGGGAGGGAGGGTGTTGTAGGAGGTGGTGGTAGAAGTGGTGGCAAAGGAGGAGGGAAGAAGGGTTGATCATCCCGGAAAGTAACATCAGCCGATACAGAGACCTTCCGGGTGACCGGAGAGTAGCAAACATAGCCCTTTTGGGTGCGGGAGTAGCCGACGAAAATGTGTTTGGCCGCACGGGGATCTAGTTTGTCAAGAGTGGGGCCCAGGTTATGGACAAAGCAGATACAGCCAAAAACCCGGGGGGTGAGGGGGAAGGCGGGTGCGGAGGGAAAAAGAAGGCTGAAGGGGGTAGCGTTCTGGAGAACCGGAGATGGGAGACGGTTGATAAGAAAACAGGCAGTGGACACCGCAAAGTTCCAGAATACTTTGGGAACGTGCATGTGAAGCATGAGGGAGCGAGCAACATCAAGCAAGTGGCAGTTCTTTCGTTCGGCGACCCCGTTTTGTTGAGGGGTGTAGGGACAAGAGGTCTGGTGAACAATACCGAAGTTTGCGCAGAGAGTGGCAAACTCGTGGCTAGTGTATTCCCGGGCATTATCAGAGCGGAAAGTTTTAATGGTGGTAGAGAATTGCGTACGAGTCTCTAACACAAAAGCCTGAAAGATACGAGGAAGCTCAGAGCGATCATGTAGGAGATACAACCAGGTAGTGCGAGCGTAATCATCAATAAAGGTTATAAAATAACGATAACCAGAGATGCTAGAAACTTTATACGGTCCCCAAATATCAGAATGTATTAAATCAAACGGAGCAGAGCTCCGAGTACAATGTGCGGGATAAGAGGAACGAGGCTGTTTGCCAAGAATACAAGAATCACATTTAAAAACAGGAAGAGAAATGTCTGGAAGCGCCTTCTGGAGGATAGGTAGAGGGGCATGCCCAAGCCGACAATGCCAATCAGTAGAGGAAACAGAGGAAAGGGGTGTGGGAGAGACATCGAGGAGGTAGAGCCCGTTCTGCAGTCGACCCCTACCAATGGTAATCCGCGTCTGCCGATCCCGTATCAAAAAACCAGAAGAGGTGAAGGTGATATAGCAATTCATATCAGTAGTAAGACGACCAACAGAGAGTAAATTAAATGGTGAGGCCGGCACATAAAGAACGGAACGAAGAGAGAGAGAGGGAGGGAGGAAGAGATCAGCACATCCGGAGACCGGAACAAGCGCACCATTGACCACAGTAATAGACGGGGGATGAGCAGCAGCAGAGAACTGGGGCGGCCGCATGGAAGTGATGTGGTGGGTGGCTCCCGAGTCCAGGATCCAGCGAGATCCGGAGGAAAGACAGGCAGTACCTGTAGTGGAGGTGGAGACAATACCTGCATGGGAGGTGGAGGCAATGGAAGTAGATGGAGGGTTGAGGAGCCCCTGGAGTTGTTGTAGCTGAAGGCGAAGAGCCTCAAGATCCGTACCAGTCGGAGGAGAGCTACCGGTAACAGCGGCAGTAGGCGGGCGAGGAGGGTAGTCATGTTTCTTGTGACAGACTGCTTCAGTATGGCCATCCCGGCCGCAGTAGGTGCACTTGGGCCGTCCGCGGCCACCACGGCCCCGCCCACGGGAGCCCGTACGTCCACCCCGAGTAAACGAGGGTGGGGGAAGTAAAGGAGGAAGGGCCTGCTGAAGAAGGGCCGGCGAGGGTGGGGCAGGAGCCTCCGGTGGAGGTGGTACGCGAAGTAACATCGAGCAGACATCGGAGAAGGAAGGAGTAGTGGGTGAAGCCGGAACCTGGGCCCGGATACTGTAAAGGTGTGGCGGGACGCGAGCCATAATCATATCAATACAAACAGCCTCCTTCTGGGCGCGTTGAGCAGCGAGATCAGTAGTCGCGGGCTGGTGCTGAATCCAGGCCTCCGTGAGAGTTTTAGCACGGGCCACGAAGGAGGTCATGTCCAGAGCTTTGCCAACATCCAAAGCTTGAAGATCAGTGAGGATGTCAAAAAGGTGCTGAAGGCTGTCCTTCCCCGAGTACAACGAATGAAGTTCATCCCACATGGCTTTGGCGGTCTTATGATACATGATCATCTGGTACGGCTCACCCTCCACCGAGTTCAGGATCCAGGTCTGGACGCGACCGTCATTTCGGAGCCAATCATCAGTAGGAGGAGTCGGTGAGCCCTGGGTAAGGTGACGTGCAAGACCCTTGGCCTGTAAGACCCGGCGGACGGAGTGGACCCAGGGGATGAAGTTAGACTTGCCAGAGAGGGAAATAGTAGTAATCCGAAGCTCATCGCGGAGTTCGAGAGGAGCCACGTGGTCGGCCGGGGGTTGAGCGGTAGTGGAGTCGCTGGAGGACATGGCGACTGAGGATGAGCAGACAGCAGGGCACGAAGAGAACAAACCGCGCGGCAAGCAGCGGGTGAAAGGAGGTCGCGACGAACTGGATGAGGTCGCGGCGAACTGGGTGAGGTCGCGGCGAACGGGAGCAGCCCGCGAAAGGAGGTCGCGGCGATCTGGATGAGGTCGCGGCGAACTGGAGCAGTCCGCGACAGAGGTCGCAGCGGTTTGGAGCAGAGTTGGATGAGGTCGCGGCGAACTGGGGGCATTCCGCGGCAGAGGTCGCAGCAGTTGGGAGCAGATCGCAACGGACTGGGGCAGGCCGCTGAAAACCCGTGGAGGACTGAAGAAGAGACCGCAAGGAAGAAGAAGCCACGCAGCAAGAGAGAAGAGGAGCGCACAACGGACACGAGGAGAGCCCGCAGCGGACAGGAGCAGTCCGCAAGAGACTGCGGATAGGGAGTCCGCGAGCAAAGAGGCTCGAGCGGACAGAAGCAGAGCGGGCTAGAGTGGAGCAGTCCGCTAGCAAAGAGGCTCGAGCGGACACAAACAGAGCGCGCAGCGGACAGGAATGATCGTCCGGAGCGGATAGAAGAGGTGGGCCCCACGAGTCAGAGCAGAAGATGGCTATAAGAAGCCTGAGGAGGGTGGAACCACGGAGAGAGAGAAGAGAGGCGGATGCAGAGGGACAGTCCGCAGGAGACCGGAGCGGACAGGAAGGCAGCCCGCAGGAGAGCCGAGCGGACAGATGAAGAGGGGCAGTCCGCAGGGAAGGCGGACAAGAAAGGCAGTCCGCAGAGAAGCGGATGCCGAGGGGCAGTCCGCAGGAGACCGGAGCGGACAAAAAAGGCAGGGCACAGCTAGGGAGAACCTGACTCTGATACCATGTTGAGAGTGTCCAAAGCTTGTATGTATTAATCAAGTATGTAAATACAAGGAGAGAATACAAATATATAGGAGAGAGGAGAGAAGAATAAATCCTATACATGATGTGGGACTAAAGAAGGAGGAGAAAGAAAATAAACAAAGTGGGCCATTAAATGAGCCTTTTACATGGGCTTTTCCAATAATTACAATAGACTCTTAGACATGAACAGACAATGTGGGACAAAACCCCATACACACATAGACTCAATGCCAACATTGCGACATATCAAACACTCCCCCTCAAGCTAAAGGGGGACCCTTCAGCTTTGACACATCAAATAACAGCAATGAAACTCAGTTGGGTATGAGAGGAGGAGATAAAATCCTCTTATAAAGGAGGTCCTGGGATCGATTCTTGGCCTCAACAACCCGTCGCACAGTTTATATCCAAGGTGGAGAGTGGGTTGGGGTGCACCGAATGCAGTCGAGCTGTGGGCCAGGTCTTGACCTTTATATGACCGGCCTTGACCTTTCTACGATCGGTGGGCCCACTTTCAACAATTGGTCTACCCCTCCCTCGTTTAACATGCCTAGTGACTTGACTCTCACAACGCCTAACATGTGGCTCTAATGGTCATGTACAAACCATCTTAGTTGAGCTTCTCACATCTTCTCTGCAATTGGTGCTACTCCCATCTTATCCCTGATACATTCATTCCTAATTTTGTGTTGTCTCGCGTGTCCATACATCCACCTAAACATCCTCATCTCCATAACTCCCATTTTTTGCTCATGTACACAATTCACCGCCCAACACTCAGAACCGTAGAGCATCGCTGGTTTAATTGCAGTACAGTAAAACTTACCTGTAAGTTTCTAATGGTACTTTACGATCACATAAGATCCCCAACGTGCCTCTCCACTTCAACCAACCCACTTGGATTCTATGTGTCACATCTTTATTAATACCTCCATCTTTTTGAACTATCGATCCAAGATATTTAAAACACTCACTATGGGGATATCTTGATCAGCCAACTTAATAACAAAGTCATCCGTCCTTCTTGCACTATTAAATTTAAGCAAACCAGATTGAATAGATTCATTAGTGAAAAATTAAATTCTGAATCTTGAGAATTAAGAAGTTATGCATATGAACATGAGTGCCTAGGTTTACGTAACCATACATTGCAAAGAATGCAAGAAAAATAATTTATCGAAAATATTGCTAATGCCTTTTTGTATTCTTTTCCTTGCACAGCTTTGTAGAGCATGTGCTGAAACCCTTAATTTCTGATTAGTCAGTTATTCTTCGAAAGGATTCTTATATCTTTTGAATTATACAATCCATATATGATGTACGAGAACTATGTTAATATCATAGATAAAATTTAGGTTAATATTAATATTCCAGTAAGCTTAGTGGGAGGTGGTCTTAAACAAGACTCTAATAAGATCGAAGATGCTGTGAATCAGGGAACAGTTCAATGATTAATTATTTGCATCTCTTTCGTCACTCTCAGGTCTTCTTGGTACATTTTGTTACAAACAGGGCATCATGTCATATCCTTCTTGTGCTGGGAAATTTGTTTGCCTGATTTGTCGATTGGAGGTATTGTTGTTGAATCCTGCTTCCTCTTGGATGTTACTCTCGGCAGTACGAGAGATTTCTTCTGTCTAAATTGTTTCTTTCACCAAAAGCTTTGTATGCTCTGCTCTTGGCTTGCTATTCCTGTGATCCCTTAAGCGGATTTTATTTGCTCAACAAGAGCTGAGTGATTCTTGGTGCATCCTTCTTCCACTCGTCTCATTGTTGTATCTATTGTATGTTTGTGTGTTGGGCTTTGCTGTGATTTTTCTACTTGTTGGTTCACAGTTGTTTGATGTTACACTGATGTCGGAACTAGTTGGTCCAGCAATATTTTTTTTTGTTTACCTGAGCCGAAAGGTCTAATTCAGTTCATAGGTGGAATTGTGGTTAAGGATGATAAATAAGCAAAAACTATTTGTAATCCATATATTTGGAGCTCAGGGAATACTGATGTTTCAAATAGTGTTACCAATATCAAGCTTAATGACATGTAATGCCTTTTTTGGCTCAATCCTTTCGAATGCTTCTTAGGAGCCACCAGAAAGTCATATTTACTATTGGGTCCATAAATTCCTCTTTTGTTATTGATGCTACTGTAAAGATTACGAAGGAGATAATTTTATAGTAATGGGTTGATTGCCACTTTTTATGGACCCCATATTGTCAATGATTTCATGTTTTGCCAATAGATAAAGAAAATGTTGGATCTGATTGAGAGAAAGAACTTTAGAAGAATGAACCTGATGCAGGACGGACGTCACACCCTCCTGCCACCCTGGAGTCCCACCAGGGGGCCCACCATGGCGTCGCTCCATGGCGGCTTTATCAGGGCCCGCGGGCCGTACACCCCAACCCATCCCCGGCCCCACAACAGAGCCGATAGGTTGTTGAGGCCAGGGCTCGATCCCCCGACCTCCTTGATAAAAAGCTTTCCTGCAAGCTCCCATCACCAACTGATCTGCGAAGGCGAGAGCAAATATTAACATCCCATAGACCTTGTGCCGAACCCTTTAGAGTCCCATCCTAGTGAGTCTGCTGAGACATTTGCACAACACTTGCATGATTTGCATGAGTTGGTCCGCCGACAAATAATATTAAGCAATGAAAATTACAAAGCCCATGCAGATAAGCAAAGACGAGAGCAAATATTTAACATATGCGAGAAGGTAATGGTGCGTGTCCGCCCCGAGTGGCTCCCTTCGGGGCCTGCCAAGAGGTTAAGCGCGAGGCGAATGAGTCTGTACTCCATTATTAGTCGTATTGGGACAAACGCCTACCGACTTGACATCTCGACCAGTATGAGAATTCACCCTGTGTTTAATGTTGAGGACCTGACTCCATACTATGAACCTCATGAGTATGTGGACCCGAGCAGTGGAGATGCCCAGCCACCCCCGCCCCCACTGTCGCTACCATACCACCCTCACACATCACCACCATCTGATGACCATCCTGGTTCACCCACTGTTGCCACCCACCCACCCAGGAAGTCATCCCCTTTGGTTCCACCGCAGACACCACCGATCGCACCGGGATTCACCTTTTGAGAGGCGAGAGATGAGAGCATCACGGAGATCAGATCCCACCAGTTTGTTCCCACCTCGGACGGACCGCGTTGCCGCTACCTGGTACATTGGTGGGGCCGCCCTGACACTAACGACACTTGGATACTACCGGCAGAGCTTGATCGGCTCGCCCCCGGGCTTCGACCTCAGTACGATCATCTCCATTCATCGGAGATGAAAGCTTTTCAGTCGGGGGAGTTGATGAGGAACCATCAGATGCACCTGGAGGAGTTCACCGCAAACATACACAAATATGAAATAATACAGTGAATTCCCAAGAGATTAGTTCTTGTAAGAAAGACTTAGAGACAACAAAAGTTTCACTAAGCCAAAACCCTGAACACTCATCATAACAAGAGTGAGGTAATCTAAAATTGAAAGTCTTTAATTTCAAGAATAATTAAATCACCTAGGGGGGTGAATATGTCTTTTATTCTCTTGTGACTATCTTTAATTTTCTTTGTGTTTTAGGTGTGTTGAGTTAGCCTAGTTAGCTTGCTTTCAAGAACACAACACAACACACAATGTTTATAGTGGTTCCCCAGATTATGGGTATATCCACTTTCCCACCCACCTTTCTAACAGCTTGTTAGACAAGACACTTCTCCAATCTCGGCTCATAAGAGCTTACAACACGATCTCGCAGGACCACTCAGTCTCTTCCAAGACTTACAGCTCAGACACAAAACCCTATAACTCAGTGATCCAAAGATCACCTACCTCAGGCCAGAAGACCCTACAACTCAGGCTGGGAGGACAGCCCTACCTCAGAGAGAATGACTCTCCTACAGCTCAGGCACAAATGCCCTACCTCAGATCCAAAGGATCCTACAACTCAGGCATAAGTGTTATACAACTCAGAGAGAATGACTCTTCTACCTCAGATTCAAAAGCCCTACCTCAGATTCAAAGGATCCTACACTCAGGCCAAAGCCCTACCTCAGATTCTCTACAGAATCCTACCACTCAGGCCAAAGTCCTACTTCTCAGATCCACACAAGGATCCTACGCTCAGCATTTATAATTTCAGGCTTACAACTCAGATCCAAATGATCCTACAGTAGAAAGAGTTTGTTGTTGATATTTGACTTCAGAGAAAATGTTCTCTGAGCCTGCCTTCCTGAGCTGAGATGAACTCAGCCCTACCTTCTTCACAGCAACAAGAATAGATCTTCAATGAACGGTTGTTTGTGCTGGAAGTACCTTGCAGTGAACTACTTCTTACTGAACTGAGAAAAAGACTCTGTTCTAACTTCTTCTTCTTCCTCAGAAAGGGAGCTTTCTGATCTTGCTATTGAAGACAAGATGTATCATGTTGCTTCAACCAGCTAACTGTCTGTGAATCATAGACCACTTGAGAGCAGATTCTTCTTTCTTCTTTCCTGAGCAAGCTCAACATTGACTTCTACTTCACAGCTTCTAGAAAAAGTTATTCAAAAAATTACTTGCTGGAATTGTGAAGTAACTGCAGTTAGGGTTATCCCTTTCTGCTACGTTTTTCTCAGAGAGATGTCCCTGAATTTGCTGTTGATGGTGAGAATGTCAACAGCTAACTCTTGTTTGCTTCCAATTGCTGCATCAAGGGTAAACTTTGTTGCTCCTTTTAGCTCAGAAATATTTTCTGAACTTGCTATAACAGGTGAAGATAGCTACAATAACTTGGATCGGCTTTCAGATCAGCTTCAGCTAGGTTAGACCTTGCTTCTTCTTCTTCTTCAGAGAAATGTCTCTGAACTTGTTGATGATGATGAATATGTTAACAACTAACTCTAGAACTTTCAGATCAGATGACTAGAACTTGTTCTTCAAAGCTCTGCAATAATGGCCGAGGAAGAAGATGAAGTCCAACTGTTTCCCGAAAAGCTCATTTCTTCGATCTAATCTCCATCTTTTTTATTCCGCCGATCAACGACTATTTTGACCAGTGGGCCCCACCGAAATTGACAGCTACAACTTTACTTTAACAACAAAAAATCGTACAGTAGGCCTGTGGCGCCGTTTGTCGCGTACCGTGTCATCCCGCCACATTTTGAATTTTGTTGACTTTTGCTGACGTCAACATCTGTGGACTTAGTCAAATTCAAGCTCTTTAGTATAGACGTTGAGTGAACAAGCTTCACTCAACGCCAAAACACATTGATAGATTTCTGTCTTACTCAGACGTTGAGAGCGTTGAGTGAACAAGCTTCACTCAACGCCGAAGTACTTAGACAGTTCTCTGTCACTAGGTGTTGAGTGAGCGTTCATCACTCAACTCTAAAACCCTTGATCGCATTCCTGAATGAAAGCGTTGAGTGTAACATCTTCACTCATGCTTTCTGCTGTAGCCTATTATCTTGATGAGGCGTTGAGTGAATAGCCTTCACTCAACGCTTCTGTACTTAGACAGATTTTCTGTCAGCTTAGACATTGAGTGCATTGAGTGTGTCTTCATCACTCAACGCCATTTAGACTTTTGTAGTCTTAACTACTTAGGCGTCGAGTGAGCCTTCATCACTCGACGCTTCTGGAGTTAGCTAGATTTCTTTAATGTAAAAGATAAAGCTTTGACTATTTGAGCTTTACCCAACGCTTTTTGTAGTATGACATTGAGTGAACTGCCTTCACTCAACGCATGTGGACTTAACCACTTTTCTGCCTTGCAAATAGTCAGGATTTGACCGACTTGTCTTCTCTCAGCGTTTTTTGACATATGACGTTGAGTGAGCTTGTTTCACCCGGTCACTCTGCGCCTGTGGACATAACCACATTTTTTGCATCTGGCGTTGTGTGAACTTGCTTCACTCAATGCCTGTGGAATTAGACAGATTTTCTGTCTCTCCACCTGCCTACCTTGTGACCACATGTCACCATTATTTAGACGACCTGCCTAACTTTGTTCCAAAGAACATCCTGCACATGATGAGCTTAACCAACATCAAATACAACTATGTTCTTAGTGTTGATGGTGATGCCTCTTCAAATCAAGTCTAAGGAACATTGAAGGTAATATTTCCGACAATCTCTCCCTATTTAAAGAAGGCAGAACACACAGCAATACTAAGAAACATTTACACATAAGACATAAATTTAGAAACAGCTGTAAGCTTTCTCATAGGATCTTAACAACTCTCCTCTCACTTGAAAATTTCAAAGTAGCTTACAGCTCTCCTCACAACTTAATATTTAAGTGGAGGACTTTTCCTCAAGCCACTTGAGGGTGGAAACATAACATGCAATGACTCAACATTGCTCTCTTCATATTACTTGAATGTTTCCAAGTAATATGCACTTCTCAGTATTCTACATCTCCCCCTGGGCATGTAATGTCTGCCATCTTCCCTTTACTTAGGGTATCTCCCCCTTACTTAGGGTATTGCCTACCTCTCCCTGTAGGATCTTAACAGATCATGTACACTTCCCCCTCTAGGGTTTAAGGTATTGTCTATTTCTCCCTTTCTGGCTTCTTCAAAAAAAAGTTTTCTAATGAGGGAGGTGATAGCATCAAGGGAGAGATTAACTCTTAATGTTATACCACTTGATAAAATCCAGTGTTGATATCACTTGAGAAATTAGCCCACTGAACAAATTATTTGACTATGAGTCATACCTTTTGTGTTGATACATTGATACAACGCATCACTGCAGCCACTTCAGTTAGCTGTAACATTGTTCCACTTGAGCCAATGCCACTCCATATACCACTTAAAGCTTCTGCAGAATGGAGCTGTAAAAAAGGAGGTGCTGACTTTTCCTCTTGACCTGCAGTAGCATGTCTTTACAGCAGTAGCAGTGACTGCACATCAACAACCATCCATTAGGGTTGATCTCCCCCTCAGACTGTGCATAGTCTTGAGAACTTGCTGATCAGTTGTAATGATCTTTGATCTACTGCAGCTACTGGCTGCTTCTTAACAGGAAGCTGAACTAGTTCCTGCAACTACTGAATTTGCTCCCCCTCAACAGGTGCATCTGCTGTCATTCCCTTTACTAGACACTTGAGTTCATCTTAGTCTTGATACCACTTGATATCACTTGAGAGTCTTGATATCAAATGTCAGACTTATCTACGTGCAAGAGAGATGGGTTCTATAACAGAAATATAACATGAAACAACTGAAGCAATATCAAGTTCAACATACCCACCTCAAACTTGAGGGTGTTGAACCTGATTTCATCTAGTGACTTAGTAAAGATGTCAGCCACTAGCATGTTTGTGGGGATAAACTCAAGACTGAGTTCTTCCTTTTCCACATGCTCCCTAACTAACTGATACTTAACCTTAATATGCATAGTTCTGCTATGAGAGACATGATTCCTAGCAATTTAGATTAAACTAGTAGAATCTCAATATTAACGAGTTCTACTTATCTGGAGGTTATGGTCCAGATACCATGGAGCTGATGTTGGATCCACAACAGATGAGCACAACAGCTCCCAACAGATATTTGATCTGATTCTGGAGTTGAGATTGCAAGACTGGTTTGTTTCTTGCTGCTCCAATGACATCAGTCTTCTCTCTTGGAATAGACAAGTTCTATCCTTGCTTTTCCTATCTTCCTTGCACCCTGTGGTGGAGGTGATTCTTCTCATCTGTTCTCCTTTCATTTGACTGGGCAGTCAACAATAACATGCCCAGCCTTGCTACAACAATAATATATTATGTTAGAAGAAATATGTTTTCTGGGTTTAGGATCATACCTATCTCTTTTGGAGAGCATCTTCCCAAATTTGGTGTGATCCTTCTTGTGGTACCAGGAGGAGGAAGTTTTGTTCTTCCACTGCTTCCTTTCCTTGCTGAGCCAGATTTCTTCCAGTGACCAACCACTTGAAAGTCTTTTTTTGCTGAACCAGATCTCTTCTACTTCTTCAGCAATAGATTTGCCTCTGGCTCTAGCTATCTTGATACACACACAAGCCTGATTAGGAAAATAGGCAGTGTGTACTGTATACCACTGGTGGCACATGTCTCTTCTTTATACCACCTGACTGTTTGAGTTGGTTGTATACCACTTGGATTGTTTTGTCTCTTTTGTATACCATCTCTGCTTGCACAACATACTCCCCCTTGATCATGGCCCATCTCCCATTGACTTCTCCCCCTTTTATGACGTCTTCAGTAAGGGAGACTCTTCAAATAAGACAGGGAAATCTGGGCCTGGACTATCTCTTCATCCAGATAGATCACTATCCTTTGAAGCATCTATAGTCATTTCAATGACACTCTTATCATCTTAAGCAGAGAGATTTGTTGGAATCTCCCCTTCAATCTTAGCATTGTCCTTATTGACATTCAGGTATTCAGCAGTTCTGCTGATCTAATCTATACTGAAGATTTTCTTGGTAAGAATCAAGCTTGTCCAGCAACCTAGGCTGAACTTATATAAACTATAGCTGGAGCAATCCAGCTGTTCTTAAACTGATTGGACTTGCTTTCTCATAGCAGGTGCAACCATCTGGGTAGTCTACTCTTTTTAACCTCAGTAAAGTCCATAGAGACATGCTGAACTTCAGCAGTATTGCTGACCTATTCTATACTGGAGGTACTCTAGGTAAGACTCAAGCTTGTCCAACAACTTGATTGAGCATGCTCCCCATCAACAAGAGCATCTTAGCTTGACAATCTTCCTCTCAATATTTGCACAGATTCTGTCCTCATGACTTTCAGTCATCATTTCAGCTGATGATACCACTTGACTTGAAAATCTTTTCTGTATAGTGAGCCTTTTCAACTGAGGATCAAATGCCTCTTTCTTACTGCTCTTAGAAGAGCTGTTTCTTGTGCTTCACTCTGTGATGAGTGCAGCCAGCTTGTTCTTCTCCTCACTATTCTGCTGAAGTGACAACAGTATTCTGTCCCATCACTCAGACATCTTGAATTTTAATTTATGAATCCAGCTGGTCTTCATCCATTGCCTGTGTAGTTTGTCCCTCTTTAGGATTGCTCACAATATCACTCCATCTGTTGAAGCCAAATATGACCTCAACTGAAGTTCGAAGAAAAAGTGGTGCAGCCAAAACCTACTTCTCTCAAGTCTCAACCCTTGACTGGATTCCAAGGACCTAAGACTCACCCAATAACCTCAACAGGGAGGTCCCACCTCACAGCCGGAAGATCTCTGAGAGCTTTCCCTCCAAAGTCAAAGCTGGGCTAGGAGCTCCTCAGAAAGCACTGAAATTTGAGAGATAATGATAGCCTGCCTTCTAAGGAGCCCTTATGGGTCTATTTATAGCATCTTGCTGTCCTGAAATTACTGAAAAGCCCCTAGTTGGTCTGCCAATAGCCGAATCCCGCTGTTTTCTGAGGGTACTGGAGTAATTTCTCCTGAGGGCAATTTTGTCATCCCACCCAGGGCCCTGGTCCCCACTCGGCGAGAGCCCCGAGCCGAGAACCTTCTGTCAGAGCCTGGCGGAAGCGGTCTCGCCTACCTATAGGCGAGAGTTTCTTTAAGACGATCTGGGGCTGGCGCAAGCGTTTGCGCGTTGATCTTCGTTCGACGATTTGGCCGCGCTCGCCGATCTGGGCTCGACGAACACGGGGCGCCTTGCGGCGAGAGCTCATATGTGGCGGGAGCTTATCGCTTAGCGCAAGCGCTCCCGCCCACCTGAGCGAGAACCTTTCCGGCTAGCCTGTCTGACCGTTTGTGCCTCCTGGTCTGGCTCAGCGAATATGGGGTTGTACACAATCCCCGCTCATTTTGAGCTAGCTCTGCGCTCGAAAAGACATGTCCAACCCAAAAATATTCGCTGAGCACGTGTCAACATCAGGGAATCTTTCGGTGGGCCGTACGGTGTCTATAAATATGTGTGCCGATAGACTGCCATAATACTTCCCTCGAGTCGTCATTCTCCCCCTGAGCTCTCGCCTCCTCTCGCTATGCCTTCCAAGCGTGCCGACAAACCGCTTCCGCAGGATCTGCAGGACCGCATTAACGCGGCACAGGCGCGAGCCAGGGCTAACAGCGCCCTGGTTGCTCCATGGCTAGCGAGACAATCATCGGTTGCTGAGCCTTCTCTGCCCAAGAAGAAGAAGAAGAGGGCGAAGGTGGTTCAGCGGGACCTGCCCCGCGAGAACAGGAGCCCGCCTACCCCAACCCCTAGCCGCGCGGACGGCCCCTCGCCGCGTAAGGTAAGCTCGATTTGCCAATTATTGAAAACACCAGCTGCTCAGTAGTTGCCGCGTTATCTCTCGCAGGAGACGGTTCCCGATGCTGCCGCGTCCCCGCGAGAACCCTTGGATCCACCCTCTAGCCATCACGAGGATCAACCGCGGGTTCCCGAGGTGGCCCCTCCACCTGACCCGAACACCGCTGGTAAAGGTTCCCCTCTCGCCCTTGACTTAAATCTTTAAATGCTGAACTGATTTCTCGCAGCGTCAGTTTCCGCACCACCAGATCTCGCCACTCGGGAGAGAGGGGCGAGAGTTGCGAATCAGTCTGCCCATGCGGTCGATTCCTCCCTACCGGCGGGAGGAAATACTGCCGAGTTCTCCGTGCCTTTGTTACACGCCAGCCCTCCTGCGGGAGAGGAGACCCGCTCCCCCGCTCCTGATCAAGCCGGGATCACCATTCGCAAAGTTTACCCCCCCGGAAAAGGAAAGCCAATCCACCTCCTCTTTGGAGCTGAGGGGGGGGGGGGGGGCTGGGCCTTCTCGCCTGCCGTCAACCGGGGGGCCTCGTCATGCTGAAGGTATATGGAAACTTTATCGGAGCTATCCTTTAGCTCCCGCTAAAATGGGGACTCTTTTGACAGGGGACATGGGCTCGCGGCTTGAAGCTGAGGTAGAGGAAGAAGAAGAAAAAGAAGAAGAAGGAGGAGATGGCGAAAGCTCTCCCTTCCCTTCGTCTGGCGAGATGGAGGAGATCCTGACTGGTGCCGGGAGCGCGAAAAGACGGGGGAAGAAGGTCGCCGCCGTTCTGTCGAAGCTTATCCGGCGAGAACGAGTCCGCGACCTTGCGGTAAAAGAGTTCCGCCTGTCAGTGGAGAAGAGGCTAGAGACCCTGGAGCGGGATTACCTTATCGGCGAGATGGATCGGCCGGGGGGAGCTACCGCTGGATCCTCACCCGAGAGGTGCATCGAGCGCATCCGGGATCTGTCCCGCCGGGTTGACCTGGGATGCAGCGCTCTGTCGTCCTACTTCAACCCGCAGGCGCCACCCCGGACCAAGCTGCGGGACCGAGGAAAATGGCGGTGGGAGCAAGGGAAATGACGCTGGGAGCCTTACTGAAGCGCGAGATCTCCCCTCCTCTTCCCCAGGCCTTCCCTTCTCTGATGTACCCTTATTTACTTGCTTAGAGTTGTAACTAATGATTCTGCACTTATCGCTTATTATTTTTTTTTATCCCGTTCTCGCTCAGCGAGAGCAATAACTCGGTTTTTAATACTTTCTATTATTGTATGCGTATGAGTTATTTTCCCGGGTCCTTGGGTGACGAGAGCCACCTCGCTTCCGCCTACCTTGCCCGTCGCATGTCATCTCGCAACGTTTGCGCTAGTCACTTAGTCAATCGGTCACTGTCAAACTCGGGCGGGAAAAACGAAGCGCCGCTGACCTAGGACGCGCCGGCTGTACCCCCGCCGCCTTTCTGAAAACAGCCATCATTACCACGGTTTTCTATAAATAAGAGGCTCACCTACCACATTCAGTTCTCAGATTCCAGTCTCTCTCCTCTCCTGTTGCTCTCGCGGTCTCTCCAAAGCTCTCGCCCGTCTCCGCCTTCTACTTCCGTTCTCGTACCGTTCTCGCTCTCGCCTTCTTCTCGTAGTTCTCGCCTTCAAACTTCATCGCGATGCAGGGCGGAGGCGAGGGACGTTCCAACTGCGCGGAAGCTTTCCAGAAGCATCTTTTTCCTTCCTGCACTCTCACCGTTGATGAGTTCAACCTGATCAAGTCTCAACACGTTCCCGCCAGCTTCACTGCGCGGAACCCGGGCAATCACGACAAGGTAAACTCCGCAGGGGAGGGGGAGCTCGCCATCCCCATCGAGCACTTCGAGGTGGGCTTCCGCCTCCCGCTGTGGCCTGAGATGCGGCAGGCCCTCCGATATTACGGGGTGGTTCCCGCTCAGCTGAACCCAAATTCAGTGGCGATTCTCGTGGCATTCATATGTTATATGCGGTCCGAGAGGATCGAGTTTAGCTTGCCGATCTTCCGCAAGCTGTTTACTTTCCGCGCGAAAGGAGGTGTGGTGTTCTTCTCCGGGCAACTGCTCAAGACAATCGGTCTCGCCAACAAGCACCATCACTGGGGTGAGAGGTTCATCTACGTTTCCGGCGACTTTGGGAACGTACCTCTCGCCCCCATCCAATACGAGGACGCCGCCTATAAGCCCCCCTCTTTGGGCTCGCGCGAGAGCGCCCTCCTTGATTTCTTCGGAACCAAGGACTTCGACGTCCTCTACCTCCGGCGAGACGTCGATTCTCTCTCCCCTGTACTTCCGGGAGAAGGTAGAGTCTCGCCTTTATCTTTCTTTTCCTTGTCTTTTTCAAGGTTGGAACTTATTGTTATTGTTTTCGCAGGAGAGCGCGAGATTCCCTACGCCAGCCCTTCGACGAGGCTCGCGCCGGAGGGAGTCAACCTCCTAAGGACCCGCTGGCTCTTGCGAAAGCCGCTGCGCTAGCCTGCCGAAAAGAGTCGGGCCCTCCCCCTTCAAGCGGTGCCGTGAAGCGAAAGCCCGGTGCCCCCGCGCCTCAATCAATCAAGAGACCCAAGACAACCGATACCGAGAAGGGCAAGGCTGTTGTGGTGCCGCCCACCCAACCTCTCCCTGCAGGCCGCTCCTTTAAGGAGGTCTTGCAGGCCGTAAGCCAGATCGCGGCCACCAGGGGTGGCCATGAGACCCCTGTCGAGATCCCTCAGGCCCCTGGTGCCGTAGAGAGCGAGGGTGCCGCCGCCGGGACCTCTGGCCACCACCCATCTGAAGAGGTGCCGCGGGGCCATCGCAATTTTGGTCTCGGCATGAGGTGCCTGGACGCGGAAAACAAGCCACTGCTGCAATGGGATCTTGACGCCAACAAGGTCTCGATCTCGTCCCTCTTGCCAAGCTGGGCAGAGCGAGACGAGGTCACCAGCGAGGCTTTCGCCTTAGGCTACTGCCTCTACAGCCGGGAGGATGCTAGCGTCTACGACCGGATGTCGACCCGGCTGCTGGCCTACGACTCCACTCGCGCCCTGATGCGTGGGCTGGAGCTTGCGGACATGTGTGCTCGCCGGAGCATCACAATAGTCTGTAACTTCCAGGACATGTTCAAGGCTAGGGACGATACAGTAGCTCAGGCGGCAACTCTGGCCAAGGAGCTGGCCGAGGCCCAGCAGCTGCTATCCTCGCGCCAGGCGGAAGGGGTAAGCGAGACCTTTTCCAGCGTTTGCTCTCGCTACTTTATCTCTCCTCTTTTAGGCTAACCTTTCGTTGCTCAGGATTCCGCCCAAGCCGCGCTTCGCGAGGAGCTATCCCAAGCCCGATACGACAACATTCTTCTGCGGGAGCAGATTGCGCGTCTCGAGGCGAGTGCGGCCCCCCCGCTGGACGAGAGACTGAAGAGCCAGTATTACTCGGTTTATGATATCGACAAGCTGCTCCAGGGGAACGCGCAAGCTACAGTAAGGTTGACGCTGGAGACGCTGCGAGACGTCAACTGCTGGGAGGGGAGGGGCAAAGACATCACTGCCCAACAACTCGTTCCATGGCTTTTCGAGCCTATTCCAAAGCCCCTGGGCGCCCCTGATACCCCACCCACGGATTTCCCGAAATCTCCTGCTGGGGGTGGCGAGACCTCCGGGGAGAGCTCCGGCGAAAGCTCCAGCGGGAGCTCAAGCGGGAGTTCTGAGGGGTACAGTTTGTCTCCTTGAGGGCCCCCTCTTCTTTTGCTTTCCGCCTCTGCTTTTTCTCTCTGTCTCAATGTAAAGCGCGAGACGCTACCAGTTTGTTCTTTCATTTAATATATTTAATGCAAATGTTTTTTATTGTAAATATCTCGCTCTGTTATTGTGAATGCGCCCGATGTAATTGTTGTGGTCGGATGTTGTCTGCGTTTGCTTCCGCCGAGGCCCTTGGTCGTCTTAAGATAGCCTTCACTAGTGATGGATCAACGGGATCCTGCACGAATCCTTAGGCGGGAACCTGCTGCAAACTGCCAGACGGGAGCGTGGCTCACGAACCCTTGGGACGGAACCGTGCTCTTTAGCCTGCGTGAATCCCTTCAGGCCCGTCGCCTAACGATCCCGCCCGTTTGTTCGAGAATATTAAGAGGAGTATTTTTGGCGAAAGCCCCCCCACTGCGAGATCTCTTTGGCGGGGACTTCCCTGCCGAGATCTATCCCTGCCGAGACCTTTCCTATCTTTTTCATTTTGCATTCCCAATGCGCCTCCTGCCTTGTCCAAACCAAGTCAACCAAACCAATCCTATCCCCCACAGGCGAGACTTCGGACCTGCCAGCTAGATGAGAGCCTGCGCAGCGGGTCTACCTGGGGCCGAGCCGAGCTCGGGGTGCCGATGAAGATCTCAAACCAACCAAACCTATCCCCCACAGGCGAGCCTTCGGACCTGCCAGCTAGATGAGAGCCTGCGCAGCGGGTCTACCTGGGGCCGAGCCGAGCTCGGGGTGCCGATGAAGATCTCAAACCAATCAAACCTATCCCCCACAGGCGAGCCTTCGGACCTGCCAGCTAGATGAGAGCCTGCGCAGCGGGTCTACCTGGGGCCGAGCCGAGCTCGGGGTGCCGATGAAGATCTCAAACCAACCAAACCTATCCCCCACAGGCGAGCCTTCGGACCTGCCAGCTAGATGAGAGCCTGCGCAGCGGGTCTACCTGGGGCCGAGCCGAGCTCGGGGTGCCGATGAAGATCTCAAACCAACCAAACCTATCCCCCACAGGCGAGCCTTCGGACCTGCCAGCTAGATGAGAGCCTGCGCAGCGGGTCTACCTGGGGCCGAGCCGAGCTCGGGGTGCCGATGAAGATCTCAAACCAACCAAACCTATCCCCCACAGGCGAGCCTTCGGACCTGCCAGCTAGATGAGAGCCTGCGCAGCGGGTCTACCTGGGGCCGAGCCGAGCTCGGGGTGCCGATGAAGATCTCAAACCAACCAAAACTATCCCCCACAGGCGAGCCTTCGGACCTGCCAGCTAGATGAGAGCCTGCGCAGCGGGTCTACCTGGGGCCGAGCCGAGCTCGGGGTGCCGATGAAGATCTCAAACCAACCAAACCTATCCCCCACAGGCGAGCCTTCGGACCTGCCAGCTAGATGAGAGCCTGCGCAACGGGTCTACCTGGGGCCGAGCCGAGCTCGGGGTGCTACAAAACGAATTATTACGTTATATTATGAAAAATTTGGCAATAGTTAAGAAAAAGTCACTCGACGTAGTATAATAAATTTATTTTTGAAATACATGGTTACATCCTTCCCCCCCTCAGGGGTAGAAGCGTTTTAGGTCATCACCACTCCAAGTGTGGCTTAGGGCCCTCCCCTCCACGTCCTGGAGGTAGTATCCCCCTGTTCCGAGGACTTCCTTCACAATGTATGGACCTTCCCAGTTCGGGTGGAGCTTACCCACGGGAGCCGACCTTCCTGCCGCGTCAACCTTTCTCAGCACCAGATCCCCTTCAGCAAACTGCTTGACCCTGACATGCTTATCAAAATGCTTGGCCATCCGTCGCTTGATCTCCTCTTGCCTGATAGCCGCCACGTCTCGCAGTTCCTCCACCATATCTAACGAGAGGCGCTGCCCCTCCTCATTCTCCACCCTCCAAGCCTCGTCTCCTTCCCCCGCGGCTGTGACTCGCGGGGACCGGACCTCGAACTCCACTGGTAGGACGGCTTCACACCCATGAGAGAGCTTGAAGGGGGTCTCACCGGTGGCCGTGTTCGCGGTCGTTCGTAGTGCCCATAGGACCGATGGGAGCTGCTCCACCCAATTCCCCTTTAAGTTCTCCACCTTTTTCTTTAGTAGGTTTACAATGATTTTGTTTGCTGCTTCCACTTGGCCATTACTCCGAGGGTGATGGACGGAGGCAAACCGGAGATCTATCCCTAGTTGAGCGCAGAAGCTGATGAACTCCTCGCTGGCAAACTGGGGGCCGTTATCGGTCACTATTGCTTGGGGCAACCCATGTCTACAAATGATTTCCCCCAGACGAAGTTCCTTATGACCTGCGAGGTGACCTTGGCTAATGCTTTAACCTCTAGCCACTTCGAAAAATAATCGACCATGACCAAGAGGAATCTTCTCTGCCCACTAGCCGGAGGAAAGGGCCCAACTGAATCCATTCCCCAGATGGCGAACGGCCACGGTGCCGTGATACTCCGGAGCCTCTGAGCTGCCAAGAGCTGAAGGGGGGCGTAGAGCTGACATTTTTGACACCTCCTCGCAAACTCCATGACATCCTTCCTTAGGGTGGGCCAGAAGTACTCCTGTCTGACCACCCTTGCCTCCAGCGTCCTTCCTCCCGAGTGACTGCCGCACTCGCTCGAGTGCACCTCCCTCAATATCTTCGGGATCTCTTCTTCGGTCACACATCTGGCTAGGAGCCCTGACAACATCTTACGATGCAGGCCCCCCTCCATCATTAAGTAGTGAGCTGCTTTGCGCTTGAAACTTCTCCCAACCTTGGTCCCTTCAGGAAGTTCACCAGTGGTTAGGAAGGTCGCAAATGGATCCGCCCACGAGGGTTGCCTGTCCACCACCATCAACTCTCCTTCCTCGATAGCCGGTCGGAATAGCTCCGTCAAGGTTCCTCCCCCTCGAGGTCCGAACTTGGCTAACCGATCGGCGGCTTCGCTTTCTTCCCTTGGAACATGTTGAATCGAGAATGACCGAAATCCCCCGATGATCGCCCTTACCTTGGAGAGGTATCTGATGAGGGTAGGCTCCCGAGCTTCAAACTCTCCCCGGATCTGCGATGCTACTACCTTTGAATCAGTGAAAACTTCCACATCCTGAATCTCCAGCTCCTTTGCTAGGCGGAGGCCAGCGATCACGGCCTCATATTCCGCTTGATTGTTGGTCACGGGGAAATGTAGAATGACCGCTTGCTCTATGGTTACCCCCTGGGGACTTGTCAACACCACCCCTGCCCCTAAGGAGTGCCTTCCCGAGGCCCCATCAACCATCAACTTCCATGCTTCTTGAGGTTGCTGCTCTCCCCCCTCGACTTCAACGATGTAGTCTGCTAGGAAGTCCGCCACTGCCTGTGCCTTGATGGAGAGCCTTGGGACGAAGGAGATGTCGAACTCGCTTAGCTCAATGGACCACTTAGCCAGTCTCCCCGAGTGCTCCACTCCTTCGAAGATCTTGCGAAGAGGGTGGTCGGTGACCACCCTAATCGAATGCGCTTGAAAGTACGGCCGAAGTTTCCTTGCCGAGATGGCCAAGGCGTAAGCGAGCTTTTCCAGGATGGGGTAGCGAAGCTCCGCTTTCCTCAATATCCGGCTGACGTAGTAGATGAGCAGCTGCTTCTTTCCTTCTTCCCTCACTAGGACGGAGCTCACCGCCTCTGCTCCTACCCCGAGGTACAAGGTCAGGTCCTCTCCTTTTTTTGGGCTCTGAAGGAGAGGAGCCTGAGAGAGTTGTCTTTTCAGCCCTTGGAAGGCCTCTTCGCACTCGGCTGTCCATTCGAACCTTTGATTCCCCCGCAGCACCTTAAAGAATGAAGAACACTTGTCTCCTGCCCTGGAGAGGAACCTGCTTAGCCCAGCCAGCTTGCCTGTCAAGCGCTGGACCTCCTTGGCGTCGCGAGGTGACTCCAAATCCAGGATGGCCTTGACCTTGTCCGGGTTGGGCTCCACCCCCGCCGGAGTCAGGAGATGCCCGAGGAACTTCCCGCGGCTGGCCCCGAAGACACACTTCAAGGGATTTAGCCTCATTTTGAACCTTCTCAGGGTGGCGAATGTTTCCTCCAGATCTTGCAGGTGCGAAACCATGCACTTGCTTTTGATCATTAGGTCGTCGACGTAGACCTCCAATTTTCTCCCCCTCTGATCCCGGAAGACTCGATCCATCATGCGCTGATAGGTAGCCCCTGCGTTCTTTAACCCAAAGGGCATCATCTTGTAACTGAAGCATCCCTCCCTCGTGATGAAGGAAACATCCTTGGTGTCAGGAGGGTGCATCCGGATCTGGTGATAACCTGAAAAAGCATCTAAAAAGCTCATGACAGAAAAACCGACGGCTGAATCAACCAGCGCGTCGATCCGAGGCAGGGGGTAGCAATCCTTAGGGCATGATTTATTCAACAAAGAAAAGTCAATACACATTCTCCATTTACCACCTCCCTTCTTTACCATTACCACATTGGAGATCCAGCCTGGATACTGGATCTCTGAGATGAAGCCCGCCTCTAGGAGCTTCTTGAGCTCCTCGCGAATGGGCTCCTCCAGCTTGGTGGCGATGACTCTCATCTTTTGACGGATGGGGCGAGTGCGGGGGTCCAAGTTCAGGCGGTGGCAGGCTACGTCGGCGTCGATGCCTGGCATGTCCGCCGCGCTCCAAGCGAAGATGTCGACGTTGCTTTGAATGCAAGCCCGCACCTGTTCCCGGGCCTCGAGACTCAAGCCCCCGCTGACCCGCACCCTTTGTGCTTTCCCTGCGCTGGTGAAGACCTCCATCTCCACCACTTCTTCGGCCGGCTCCAGCCGCGACTGCTCACAACCGGCCCTTGCCTCTTCCTCCAGCTCCAGCTCTCCTCTTTCTCCCTCCTCCTCAATCTCCATCGCTTCTACCCGCCCCTCCTGCTGCTGCTCGACTTCTACGCCCCTCGGGGCCTCTCCCTCGACTTCTTCCGCCGCTTGCCCTTCTACTTCCAACGCCCCTTCCGGGCTCTCCTGCTCCTCGTCCCCCCGGACCACCTGCACATCTCCTTGCAGCTTCTCAGTTTCCTCTTCTCCGACTTCCTCCCCAGCTATCCCTCTTGCCTCCTCTAGGACCATCTCCTCTTCCTCAACAACCTCCTCTAGGGCCGCCATCTCTATCTCCAACTCTTCTGCCTCCGCCATCCACGAAATGGTGTTGACTGCTGTAACGTAACATTGCCTTGCCACCTTCGGGTCCCCTCTTACCCTGACCTGCACCCCCCCCCATTGTTGAACTTGAGACACTGATGGAACGAGGAGGGGACGCAGCGAAAGGAGCTGATGAGGGGGCGCCCAAAGATGACATTATAGCTGCTCGGGGCGTCCACGATCACGAACCTACAGTTCCGCGACACGCCTCCCAACCTTACGTGTAACCCTACTCCTCCTTCTACCTCTTTCCTCTCTCCGGAGAACCCGAACAGAGGTCCATCCGACGCCAAGACCCTCTTCCCTTCAACCCTCAGCTCATCAAAGGCCTTCTTGAAGATGACATTTACCGAGTTCCCGTTATCCACCAGTATCCTCGAGACCGTATAATTTTCCACCGCCGTCTGGATTACCAGGGCGTCACAGAAAGGATCATCATAGTCTGGCATGTCCGCTGATGAGAAAGTAATCTTTTCTTCTGGTGGGGGAACCTGGGAGGTGGAGGCCACCCCCCTTCGGTACATGGTTTGCAGGCTCCCCTTGCGGGTTGCCTCAATCCCCACTCCTCCGTGAATCACCCCGATTCCCCCCCGGGTCCCTACATCTACCTGATCTTTACACCTATCTTCCGCCTCGCCTTGCTGCACTTCCACTATCCTCACCGGTGGATCTTGCCTCCCCGCTCCTCTCGCTTCTCTTAACTCTAAGAATTCCGGACAGGTGGCCGTTGCGTGACCTTCCTCCTGGTGGAAGTCACAAAAGAGCAACGCCTCCCCGCCCCTTCTTCCATCTCCCCTTCCTCTTCTACCTCCTCCTCGAGCTCCTCTGGCTGCTCCTCTCCCTCTTCCTACTTCCATGGCCTCCTGCGGTGGTGGGGGACGACCCCTCGGCTCCTGCCTCCATGCCGGTCGATCGAACCTCCGGGGCTCCCGCAGGTTATCTCTCCCCTGATAGCCTTCTCCTGGGCCCTGGGGGCGACCCTCCTGGGGCCTCCAACCTAACCGGTTGTTCGGCTCCCGGGCCCCCCAACCCTGCTGCTGCCCAAACCTTCGAGGCTCTTCCCTTCTCCTTTCTTCCCTTTGCTCCCTCTGTTCCCTCGGCTCCTTCTGTCTTCCCGCTGTTGGTTCCTTCACGTCATCCTCTGCTAGCTTGGCCAACTTCCTGGCGAATACTGGGTTCGCTCTCTCGAAGTCAATCTCCTTTGCCGCCCTCTCCATGAGCTCCTCAAAGGAGAGGGGTGACACCCTCTTCAACTCCATGCTAAAAAATCCCGGTCTCAGCCCCAGGGTGAAGGCCAGCATCAGCGCGTACCCTGGAACCTCCTGGACCAAGAGGATCTCCTCTTGAAACCGGTCGACATAGTGACCCAGCGTCTCCTCCGGCTTTTGCCTCACCGCAAACAGACACTCCGCTTCCTTCTTCCGCTTCTTTGAGGTTGAGAACCTCAACAGGAAACTTCTCCGCAGATCTTCAAAACAGTAGATTGACCTTGCTGGCAACTGGTGGAACCAGTCCCGAGCCTTCTCCTTCAACGTGATGGCAAACAGCCGGCACTTGAAGACATCCGTCATCTGCCTTATTGATACAACGTCCTCAAACCACTGTACGTGCTGTACCGGGTCATCCTTACCCGAGTAGTAGGACATGTCGGGCTCCCGGAACCCCTCCGGTACCGGAGCCGAGATGATGAGCTCGCTAAAGGGGCTCTCGCCTCCTGTCTGGCGAGAGGGCACGTCCCGCGGCCTCGGCTGACTGGTCCGATCCGCGAGACCGTGCCCCGGGAAGAGCTCCCGCACCGCCGCTTCCTTCTCGCCCAGATCCGTCAGCGCTTCCTTGCCCGGGCGCTGGCTCTGGCCTGGGAAGAGTTCCCGCGCCGCCACATCTCTCTCGCCAGCCTTGCCCGGGACCTCTTTTCCCGGGCGCTGCCCAGGGGCGTTCTCGCCTAAGAGCGGGACCTCTTCTATTGGGACCTGAGGGGTGGCCCACTCGCCTCTCGCCGAGAAGGCCAAACTGATTGTTTGCAAGACCTCTCGCCTGAACTCATCCAGCATCCTCTTCGTTGCTTCCTCTCCCCGGGTGGGGGATCCTCCAGAACCTGACCCTTCTCCTTCACCTCCAGCCATGGGACAAAACTCAAGGCTTTCTTGAATCGGCTGCCTTCCACGCTCACCGCACCAGAACTGTTGAAGCCAAATATGACCTCAACTGAAGTTCGAAGAAAAAGTGGTGCAGCCAAAACCTACTTCTCTCAAGTCTCAACCCTTGACTGGATTCCAAGGAGCTAAGACTGACCCAATAGCCTTAACAGGGAGGTCCCACCTCACACCCGGAAGATCTCTGAGAGCTTCCCCTCCAAAGCCAAAGCTGGGCTAGGAGCTCCTCAGAAAGCACTGGAATTTGAGAGATAATGATAGTCTGCCTTCTAAGGAGCCCTTATGTGTCTATTTATAGCATCTTGCTGTCCTGAAATTACTGAAAAGCCCCTAGTTGGTCTGCCAATAGCCGAATCCCGCTGTTTTTCTGAGGGTACTGGAGTAATTTCTCCTGAGGGCAATTTTGTCATCCCACCCAGGGCCCTGGTCCCCACTCGGCGAGAGCCCCGAGCCGAGAACCTTCTGTCAGAGCCTGGCGGAAGCGGTCTCGCCTACCTATAGGCGAGAGTTTCTTTAAGACGATCTGGGGCTGGCGCAAGCGTTTGCGCGTTGATCTTCGTTCGACGATTTGGCCGCGCTCGCCGATCTGGGCTCGACGAACACAGGGCGCCTTGCGGCGAGAGCTCATATGTGGCGGGAGCTTATCGCTTAGCGCAAGCGCTCCCGCCCACCTGGGCGAGAACCTTTCCGGCTAGCCTGTCTGATCGTTTGTGCCTCCTGGTCTGGCTCAGCGAATATGAGGTTGTACACCATCCTCTCTTCCTTTTGGGCAGTAGGAGGAGTAATCTTGATGGTTTGTCTATCCATCTCCAACTTCACAACTACATATCTTAGGTTCATTTCTCACTGGTGTATGAACCTTGAGATAACTTCCTTGTTGCTGTCCTAAGTCTGGACCATCCTCTGTCTGACCCACCAAAGCTTACTTTGGGTCCATATTTTACTGGAGTATGATCTTTCAGTTGGCTCTTTGTTCCAGTCTTATTCCTGGAACAACCTCTGTCCAAATACCATATGGAGGTATGAACACTTGGACTATCCTGCAAAACAGAGTTTACATTACCTTAGGACCCCAATAATTATTGGGTTATAGGTTCTGATTAACATAAAAATGCACATGACTTCCTGCAGATTTTCTGACAGGAAGACTAACACTAGCTCTGTCATGAAGATTTACCCTTGCCCTTGGCACACTAGGGTTGTGCCAACAATCTATGACAAAGTGATCCACTTTACCACAGCACCAACATTCATGGATGTTATATCTCCTCTTCTGAACAGTCTTTGAAGAGTACAAACCATCACTTGTTGTTTGTTCAGAGGGGAGTGTTGTGGCCTTCTTCTTGCTTCTCTCAGCAAGAATCTGACTAAAGGTGAGTTTGCTGGTAGAAGTAATTGACTTACTCTGAGTTTCATTAACAACAGTCTTCTTTGTAGTTGACATGCTATTAATGGCCTTAGAGCTAGCCAAGTCAGCCTTACTGACTGACTTACCCTTGGTCTGAGTTTTTGCTGGAAGAGCCTGAGAATAGGCCACTGCCTTCTCCTTGAGTGGGCTGGAGCACCAAATACAAATAGTTCATGATGGGCTATCTGGACTTCTTCATGGGGAGCCTTCTATGCACTCAAACTCATGCCCTTCCTTCTTCCATTGTAAGATACACTTGCACTTTACAAGGAGAATTCTCATTCTTCCAGTGACCATGCATGCAGTCTTGGCCATACATGTTGGAAGAGGGGATTATCTTGTGAAAGGTGGTCTGAGGTACTACATGAGCCTTGTCTTTCCCTTTGGAATGACCAACTCTAGAATTCCACTTAGACCCCAAGCCTCTCTCATCTTTTTGAGAGGTAAAGGAGTCAATCAGTGGTAACATTGTTTTGGGCTTTGAAAAACTAGCCACAATCTTTTTCTCCTTTAGGAGTTTCTCTTCAAGATCCAAGATGATCTTGTTCTTCTGGCTTATGGTCTCAATTTGAGTGATTGAGATGTCCTTTAGTTGGCTGACTTCCCTAGCCTTCTGATCCAACAAGGATGTTGTCTCAGTCTGCTAGGCTGTAGCTAGCTGAAGGGAGGTAATCTCCTCAGCTTGCTTTTTGGCCAACTTTTTGCTCCTTCTCAAAGCCTCCAAAATTTCACCATACTGATCAATCAATTGATTGACATATATCTCAGACTCAGAGTCATTTTCATCTCTGGATGAAGATGCTTCAGAATCTGGACTGGTCTTATAATCTAAACAATAAGAAGAACTAGACAGAGAATGTACCTTTTCTGGACTAGGCTGATCCTGGCAGGATCCTTCATCTGACATGACCATCAGCCCATAATAACTGTTAGCATCTTCTTCATTATCATCCTCTTCTGTGCCTTCCATGTAGACAATCATTGTGTCCCACATTTCTTTGGCAGTCTTGCAGTGGACCAATTTCTGGAAGGTGCAGACATCTATGACACTTACAATGATGTTTTGTGCTCTCTTGTCCATAGTTGTCAAGATGATTTCATCTCCAGTCATTTCAGTATAACTTTTTGGAGTCTGGACTTCTGCATCTAAGACAGAGACCTTCATGGGGATGAAAGATCTTTCTTGAACTGTTATAAATATCTTAGGATCAGAGGCTTTCATGAACTGTCTGACCCTCTATTTCCAGATCCCAAAGTTCCCTTGCTACAGACTTGAAGCTCCATTGAACTCCACTCCTTATGGTTCACTCCTGAACCCATAAGTATAAATCTTTTTGCTATCCTTGGGGATCTACTCAGACAGTTATGTCCTTTTTGAGCAACCTCCCTCTGATACCACTTGAAAGTCTTTAATTTCAATGATAGCTAAATTAGCTAGAGGGGGGTGAATACGTTTCTTAGTCTCTTGTGTGTATCTTTAATTTTCTTTGTGTTTTAGGTGTGTTGAGTTAGCTTAGTTAGCTTGCTTTCAAGAACACAACACACAATATTTATAGTGGTTCCGCAGATTATGGGTACGTCCACTTTCCCTCACATCTTTCTAACAGCTTGTTAGACAAGACACTTCTCCAATCTCGGCTACTAAGAGCTTACAACACGATCCTGCATGACCACTCAGTCTCCTCCAAGACTTACAGCTCAGATATAATGCCCTACAACTCAGTGATCCAAAGATCACCTACCTCATGCCCAAAGGCCCTACAACTCTGGTTGGGAGGACAACCCTACCTCAGAGAGAATGACTCTCCTATAGCTGAGGCACAAAGACCATACCTCAGATCCAAAGGATCCTACAACTCAGGCACAAGTGCCCCACAACTCAGAGAGAATGACTCTCCTATATTAGGCTCAAAAGCCTTACCTCAGATCCAAAGGATCCTACACTCAGGCCAAAGCCCTACCTCAGATTCTCTACAGAATCCTACCACTCAGGCCTGCCTTCCTGAGCTGAGATGAACTCATCTCTACCTTCTTCACAGCAACAAGAATAGATCTTCAATGAACAGTTGCTTGTGCTGGAAGTACCTTGCAGTGAACTGCTTCTTATTGAACTGTGAGAGAGACTCAGTTCTAACTTCTTCTTCTTTCTCAGAAAGGGAGCTTTCTGATCTTGTTGTTGAAGACAAGATGAATCATGTTGCTTCAACCGACTAACTGTCTGTGAATCACAGACCACTTGAGAGCAGGTTCTTCTTTCTTCTTTCCTGAGCAAACTCAATGTTGACTTCAACTTCACAGCTTCCAGAAAAAGTTCTTCAGAAAATTACTTGCTGGAAATGTGAAGTAACTGTAGTTAGTGTTATCCCTTTCTGCTACTTATTTCTCAGAGAGATGTCCCTGCATTTGTTGTTGATGGTGAGAATGTCAACAGCTAACTCTTGTTTGCTTCCAGTTGCTGCAGCAAGGGTAAACTTTGTTGCTCCTTTTACCTCAGAAATATTTTTTGAACTTGCTATAGCAGGTGAAGATAGATACAACAACTTGTTGTTGATGACTTTGTTGACTTTTGCTGACGTCAGCATCTGTGGAGTTAGTCAAATTCAAATTCTTTAGTATATGCGTTGAGTGAACAAGCTTCACTCAACGATAAAACACTACACAGATTTTTGTCTTACTCAGACGTTGAGACTGTTGAGTGAGCCTTTGGCCTTTGCCAATCTTTCTGCATCTCAGGCATTGAGAGCGTTGAGTGAACAAGCTTCACTCAACGTCAAAGTATTTATACAGTTTTTTGTCACTAGGCGTTGAGTGAGCCTTCATCACTCAATGCCAAAACCCTCAGTCACATTCCTGAATGAAAGCGTTGAGTGTAGCATCTTCACTCAACGCTTTCTGCTTTAGCCTATTATCTTGATGAGGCGTTGAGTGAATAGCCTTCACTCAACGCTTCTGTACTTAGACAGATTTTCTGTCAGCTTAGGCGTTGAGTGCATTGAGTGTGTCTTCATCACTCAACGCCATCTAAACTTTTGTAGTCTTAGCTGCTTAGGCGTTGAGTGAGCATTCATCACTCGACGCTTCTGGACTTAGCCAGATTTCTTTACTGTCAAAGATAAAGCTTTGACTATCTGAGCTTTACTCAACGCTTTTTGCAGTATGACGTTGAGTGAACTGCCTTCACTTAACTCCTGTGGACTTACCCACTTTTCTGTCTTGCAAGTAGTCAGACTTTGACTGACTTGTTTTCTCTCAACATTTTTTGGCATCTGGCGTTGAGTGAGTTTGATTCACTCAACGCCTGTGGACTTAACCACATTTATTTGCATCTGGCGTTGAGTGAGCTTGCTTCACTCAACGCCTGTGGACTTAGACAGATTTTTGTCTCTCCACCTGCCTACCTTGTGACCACTCGTCACCATTACTTAGACAACCTGTCTAACCTTGTTCAAATGAACATCATGCATATGATGAGCTTAACCAACATCAAATACAACTATGTTTTTAGTGTTGATGGTGATGTCTCTTCAAAACAAGTCTAGAGAACATTGAGGGTAATATTCCCAACAAAAACTGAGAAGTAAAAATGGGGGGGGGGGTACCTTTTCTTGAAAAAACTCAAAAGGGCTTCTCTCTAGTAAGAGTAAGGGTCCTTGATTCATGAAATCAACAGATGCCAAAGGAGAGGATGAGATCTAAGTAAAAATTCCACTGCGGGAAAATTGGAAACCCTAAACCTGGATACCTAGTTAGCCGGCTGGAAAGGGCAGGAAGAAGTTCACTGCTTGCTGCGGACGTGGGTGCTTGAGCGATTGCGAGAGAGTGAGGTTATCGACTCGATTCTGCCTGGGATAAGGAAAAGGGGCCCACACCGCCCGATGTCGTCATCGTACGGGGAGAGGGGAAAGGCTCTTGCATTGGATGATACCAAGGAAACAACCGTCAGCGAAAGGGAGTGAGAGAGCGCCTGCATTTGCCTGGAACGGGAGCGATGGGAGAAGATTTTGACGGTTACGAACCCACGCAAAGCATGCCGAATAAAAATTAGGGCTTGCGATGCGTTTTTTTTAAAAGGAATGTGTATTAGGGTGTGGTTAAGACCAAATAAAACATGAATTGAGAGGGAAGGTCGTCTTGGCTCAATTAGGGGGAAATTAGATTATTCAATTATATCATTCCTCCCTGATATTATTATTTCAAAGATAAACACTCCTGCAAACCTCCAAATCACGCCGAATAAAAATTCCAACGTTTTTATTTAATGTAAATCCAAACATATCAAATCCTAAATATACTAACTTATCAGATTGATCATTTAAGATACCAATTAATTTGAGAGATCAATATATACAAGAATGCAATCATGTAATCAAAGAATCGAGACATTAAATTAAACTCAATGTTTGCAAGAGAGAAGGATATCTACTTGCCTTAAGGTGAAGCTGAAACTGACGGCGGAGGCTAAGCAACGCAAGCAAAAATCAGAAATCCTATTTAGAACCGGTTTAAGAACCATCACTGATGATATTTGATAATTTCACATGATAGAAATGCATATGCTAGCACAGACAATTATTTATCGCAAAACTTATACAGTAGAGGGATTTAGAGATTTACCTCTCTCAAAAGTGAGGGGCGAGGAGATTACCATGCGGAAATGGAGACTTGATGGCGCTTTGCTAGGAGAAACCCTAAATCAGAGAAGGTTTTGAGCGAGATCTTGCCAATTAGGTCGAGGAGTGATGCCAGAAATCTCAAACACAACGCGGTTAGTCGATTATAATGGAGCAAAAATCTTGAATCACAGAATATACAAAATTTGGAGACAATTAATTCATGGAGGACTAAGAAAATCTAAAAAAGGGGGAAAGATGGGTAAATCTTACCAAAAGGGACCAAAGTCGAGCCCAAACATTCTGCGTAGAGGGGGATTCGAGAAATCCCTAGGAGTCCCTCTCACAAAAACCTGCTAAATTGAAGATAAAAGAGAGAAGATAGGTTGTCGGGTCTTTGGGGAGGCGAGAAACTATTGTGGTCGGCTTGGGAAGAGGAGGAGAATTGGGGGGAGAGTTGATGTCCTAGGAGGAGGAAGAAGAGGCGTCGACTGTTGCCGGCTTGAGGAAGATAAGCAATAGAGGACGGATATCGGGAGGAGTACTTCCTTCCGTCGGCATGAGGAAGAGCTTGAGGAGGCTTCCGCTGTGAGCAGGGAGTCACGGGAGGCAGAAGTCGCGAGAGATGGGACGCGAGTGCGAGATCTGGAGCGGCTATGGGAGACTGGATCAGGAAACAGGGCTGATTATAATGAAATTAAACTTGGTGGGGGGGGGGGGGGGGGGGGGGGGGGGGGGGGGGGCTAGGCTAAAAGATTAGAGGGTGCGGCTTATTTTTTGTTAATTACCAAATATGCCACTTAAGTCAATTTCTTTTATTTTTTAAAACTTGAGTTGTTACAAGTGGAGTCGCGGATGGAGTTGAATGCAGTGGAAGCGACATGTGTACAGATGATTCAGGGCAGAGCGCGCGAGAGGAGTTTGCAGCGGATGCGATTTACTGGTAAGTCTTTCGGCAACGGAAACTACGGCCAGAAGAGGTGGGTCGGACTAAATTGTTAGTTCACCAAAAGTAAGACCCTCGGCTACAAATCTGATAGGAGAAAAAGAGGAGAAAAGAAAGTGGGGGGAGGGGGGGGGGGAGAACCCCTTGGGTTCCCAAATTTCTTAATGCAACCAAAGATGAAGTAAATTGTTAGAATAACCCATGTATTGGGCCCATCTTTTGGGCCCATTAGTGTTCTTCTCTTTTTGTCCCACATCTTGTATATGATTTTTTCTCTCTCTTCCTCCTATATATTTGTATTCTCTCCTTGTATTTAGACACTCAATTAATATATACAAGTTTTGAGCTTTCTCTACATGGTATCAGAGCCAAAATCGCTGTCTCGCGGTCTCCTCTGTTCTGTCCGCACCTAGTGCTCTCTCGCGACCCGCGGCCTCCTGCGGCCTGCCTCTCGCGATCTGCCTCCCGCGGGCTGTTTGTTTCTATCCGCTTCCCTCTGCGGCTTGCTCTTATCAGACCGCTTCTTTCTCCGCTCCCTCCGATTGCTCTCTTTCTCCCGTGGTTCCACCCCACCCCTCCCTTCTTATAGTCATTTCTCCTCCACCCGTGGGGCCACCTTCTCCTTTATTCTCCACTGTCCGCTGCGGACTCCCTACTTGTCGCGGCCTGTCTTCAGTCCGCTACTCTGCTCTCCGCTTCTTTCCGCGGACTGCCTTGCTCGCGACTTGTTCCAGCTCGCCGCTTCCTGCCTTCTCTATCCGCCTGACCATGCGGGCTGTTCCTTTCTCACCCGCATCTTGGTCGAGGTTTCCTTCTCCTCAGTTCGCTGCTGTGATCCGCCTGACCGTGCGAGCTGTTCCTCTCTCACCCGCATCTTGGTCGCGGTCTCCTCCGGCTCTTCTCTTCTCTGTCCGCGCGGCTTGTCTCTGCCCGCTGCGGACTTCTTCTCCCAGTCCGCTTCGCCTTTGGTCGCGACCTCTTCCTGCCGCTGGTGTTTTCACATCTTGACCGGGCGGTCTCTGCTCTAGTCACGCGGGCTCTCCTCTCTTGCGGATTATCTTATCCGCCGACCTCTCCCTCTTCTTACGGCCTGATCCTGTCCGCTGCGAACTGCTTCCTGTGCTCTGTCCGCTACTGTGTTCACCTCGACCGTGCGGGCTAGTCCTTTTTTTTTCTTTCCGCTCTCTTGGTCGCGTTCTCCTGCCCTTCCCGCAGCGGCTTTGTCAAGCGGCCTCCTGCTCTTTCCGCGGCGGTCTTCCTTTGTCCTCTGGTTCTGCGGCCTGCCTCTATGGCTTCTTCCGGTAACTCTACGGGCTCGGCGACCAGTCCGCCTATTGACCGCCGGGCCTGTCCGCCAGACCGTCCAGTTTGCTCTGCTGAAGTCCTTGACGAGCTAAGGATCACTACTATCTCTCTTTCTGGCAAGAAAAACTTCATTCCTTGGGTACACTCCGTTCGGCGAGTTCTTCAGGCTAAGGGTCTTCTGCCTCACCATACTCTGCCACCTCCGTCTCCTCTTACCGATGATTGGCTCCGCAATGATGGATGCGTTCAGACTTGGATCCTGAATTCCTTGGATGGTGAGCCTTATCAAATGGCTATGTACCACGACACCGCCAAGGCTATGTGTGATGAGCTACTGTCCTTGTACTCAGGCCGCGACAGCCTTCAACATCTTTATGATATCCTCACTGACCTCTTTGCTCGCGACACTGGCGGCGCTTCGGATATGACCTCGTTTGTCGCTCGGGATCAAACTCTTGCTGAAGTGTGGATCCAACATCAACCGCCCACCAATGATCATGCCGCTCAGCGGGCTCAGAAGTAACCCGCTTGCATTGCCATCATCATGGCCCGTCTTCCATCTCATCTTCAGAGTCTTCGTGCTCACGTCCTGGCTGCTCCCACCACACCATCTTTCTCTGATGTCTGCTCCATGATTCTCCGTGTCTCCCCTTCTCCAGAATCCTGAATATTATCGACGAATTGTTGGGAAATTGATCTATCTCACGGTTACCAGATCAGATATATCCTTTGTTGTTGGTCTTGTTAGTCGGTACATGCACTCTCCTCGAAAATCTCATATTCAGGCTGTTGAACGTATTCTCAGGTACCTAAAAACAGCCCTTGGTCAAGTACTTGTTTACCGGACTTATTCGTCCGCTCCAACTTTGGTAGCATACTCTGATGCTGATTATGCCGGCTCTCTTGATGACCGGCGATCTACCAGTGATTTTTGCACATACTTTGGAGGGCATCTGGTTTCATGGCGAAGCAAGAAACAAGCGGTCGTTGCGCGATCATCAGCTGAGGCAGAATACTGGGCAATGACATCTGTTGTATCGGAACTGACGTGACTTGAAAGTCTTCTCACTGATCTGGGTGTAAAATTACCTTCTCCGACTCTTCTCCTTTGTGATAGACAAGCGGCTATACATATCGCCAAGAACCCGGTCTTCCACGAAAGAACGAAGCATATTGAAGTCGATTGTCACTTCATTCAAGAAAAAGTTCAAATGAATAAGCTCAATCTAAAGCATGTTCCAGGGACGGAACAAGTTGTGGATGTGCCCACAAAGGCTCTTCGCAAGGCACTCTTCTATCAATATTTGTTCAAGCTTGGTGCATACGATTTGTACGCTCCAGCTTGCGGGGGAGTGTTAGAATAACCTATGTATTGGGCCCATCTTTTGAGCCCATTAGTGTTCTCTTTTAGTCCCACATCTTGTATAAGATTTTTTTTCTCTCTCTTCCTCCTATATATTTGTATTCTCTCCTTGTATTTAGACACTCAATTAATATATACAGGTTTTGAGCTTTCTCTACAAAAATAAATAACCCTATGGGTTTATATAACACCCCCGATCCAATTACAAATCAGGAAAGATACATTTAATTCCCCAAAATATACGCATGCCTTAATAAATTTCTGCAGGCGTGCAACTAGTGGGCCTTTCACGGCGTTGGTATACCAACCACACTAGAGGATGTTAATCTCCAGATGGAACTCTATCCTTGTAAATGAAAACTAATCTAACTCTCTTTCTAATATGTATATACTAGCAGAATGGGCACGTGATCTCTTGCACATACAGTATCCATGAGCGGCAATATAATATTTATCACAGATCTCCTTCCGCAGTGTTAGCCAACAAGAATACCTTTTTGCACGTTTCGTCCAATGCAATAATATTTAATTTTTTGTTCCATTTATACTTATCTATTTTATTTTGTTTGAATTTATTTATTTATTTTATATTTTTATGTATTTTTATATATTCATTTCCCCCCCTCATTTATGTATTTTCTAATTTATTTTATTTTAGTTTATATGTATATACCCTTGTAGACTAAAAAAATACTAAGTTATAATTGGCTGGTTTGATTAATTTGATAGTGTAGTATGAGCTTGAATAATGATAATAACAATAATATACATGGTACATACATGCGTGTTCCAGCGTGTGTGATGTGCAAATATGGTACTCCCCTGAATTCATGATGATTTGCCCAGTTTTTAAGTTTGCTATGTGTTTTTAAACTTAAGTCTATTGTTCTTATTGCCGGTTACACAGGTTAGTCATCACCCTATGATTGTTGCTTGCCACTGTGAAGGAACTGGGTGGAAGTTCTGGGGAGAAAGTAATTTAAAGAGTAAATTTTGGGGTCGTTCCATTCAGCTTGACCCAGTTGGCATCTTGACTCTTGAATTTGATGATGGTGAAATTTTCCAGTGGAGCAAGGTAATTTTCTAGAAATATGCATTCCACTAATTTTCTAGCTTTGAATTTATCTGATCTTGGTGTTCAGCTTCGGCAGCTGGTTTGTGACATCTGATTTATATAAAATTTTCTCAGGTAACAACTTCCATTTATAACTTAATTCTTGGAAAGTTATACTGTGATCATTATGGTACAATGCGGATACATGGAAATCGTGATTACTCGTGTAAATTGAAGTTCAAAGAACAATCAATAATTGATCGCAATCCTCACCAGGTGAATGACCGTTCCATGTTCCATTCATTTCTACTCCAATAGGAACCTTGAACTTAATATCCTTATTTGAATCCTGTAAGTTTATAATCAAGCACTACCAGTTGTTGCCTAATGAATTGTTCTTTGAAGTGATTATCAGTATTTTATTGAAACCAACTCAGCAATTGGTACATTTAAGAACTGAAATAATGCTTCATGATATGCAATTAATGTTATTTAAATATTTTTGTCCTGAACAGGATTGTATTGTTCTAATGGTTATGGAGCACACATTTAAACATGGCAGACAAACAACACACCACTGAATCATTGAAAAACAAACTATCATAGTGTACATAGTTGCATTAACACACATTCCCTTGCACTCCCCTTGGAACTATTAAATTAGATTCTCTTATTGACTATTAACATAACATCAACAATCATCTTTCTCATTTATGCTTTTATACCTACACAAGAAAAAATTAGATCTATGACTAAATAATTGTTTTGAAATCTGACTTGTCGATTTTGTTGTAGTATTTATTAATATTCGTTAACATATTGTCAAAGCTAATTGACGGCCCGCTTCGATCGACTTGCGTGTATTCCCGCAGGAGGCAGTGAACCGCTTCCCGGACGAAATATCGGAGTCCGTAGTCACGTCCGGATGTTCGAGTCAAGTCAATTTCGTGTTTGGTGTTTTTTATTCTGAGGTGTATTTAACCCCCGATCGGTCCAAACAATCCTAGCCGTCCGATCAGGGTGGTTTCATTTCTTGTTGTACTGTGCAGTCAATAGGCGATTTTCATTTAGGGTTATATATAACCCGGTGGTTTGGAGGATGTGGGGGCATCAAAGGTTTCACTCAAAGTCGGAACTGCTCGGTCCTGCTCTCCGGTGCGACGCCGGAGCCAACTCCCGCGCCTGGTGCGATTCCAGGCCACCTCCTCCCATCTGCCTCGCTCCTGCTCAGCCCCGTACACCACCACTTCCGGCAAGCCCTGCTCCGCCCGAACCCCTTCACCTGACACCATCTCCGCCAGAACTCCACCCCGCCTGAACCCTCTCCGCCTGAGTCGTCTTTGCCAGAACCCCTCCCCGCCAAAACCCTTCCCGCCTCCTTTTCTCACCGACAGCCAACATCCACACCAAGATCTCTACAACCATCTCTTCCCAGCTCCAAACTCGCAGCATGCACACCCTCCTACAACCATCCCTTCCCTGCTCTGAACCCGCAGCCCGCACAACCCTGTTAAACCCCTAATTCCTTCCTCCCTAGTCTCCCCGTCGTGGACCCACTTCAAAGTCGCCGGCTCCGACAATACTTCGACCTGGGATGCCTTTAACACCCTTCGCCGCCGCTGCCTGCACGTTTAAACTGTGGTAAAAGACATCTCTTCTATTGTTGTTTATTTTGGCACATGTACTGTGTAGTGGATGTTCACTCTTAATTTTTATTAGTATTATTCGTCATATGATTTGCAGGGTTTCTTTTGCGCTTACTTGAAAGTAATTGCGGCTCTTTCGTTTTGCAAAATTAAAAATTTGTTCTCCGTTAATTAATTGTTTGCAACTGCACGTGCACCTGCTGTTAACTCATAATAAATAATTACTTATTTGAAATTCTAGTGGACCACTCTTGCACTTGCACGACACTTCATTTCACGTCATTACATATAAGACTGCATTTTATGCGTCCACCTCGTGACGACCTTACCACTGCATCAAATTGATATCAGAGGGCCTAGGTTAGGGTTATTTGCATGTTACGTAGTGGTAGAGAGTATCGTCAATCCATATCGAGTCACAACCACACCGACGATAGGACCGCTAGCTCACAAACGGACATGACACCCGCTGAGTTTCAATGATTGGTTCTCGACCGATTTGATCGGATGGGATCCCAATTCGAAACTCTTAGAGGTGATATTGCGAGGGTTAGCACGAGAGTAAACCGGTTAGAGACACCTAAAGATCGAGCGATCCCTCCACCTGATGAGGAGCCTCTCGAGGACCTTCGAGATGCCACACCACCTCCCGGGAGATGTGGTAGAGACGGCCCTCGGCGAGATCTCCCACCCCCACCAAGAGCGAATTATCGTCGTGGTTACGTGTTTCGGCGAGATCCAGGAAGGGATCATCGTCCTCCGGATGAACCCCATCCTCCCCCACCTCGTCGTAAAGATAGACTCTGATATGATTATGATGATGATGATGAGTACGGCGACTTCCGTGTGCCTCGTCGTAGGATGACCCCAGAGGAGGATGACATCACCCGACAGATCCGTATTGATGTCCCACCTTCGATGGTCACCTGAATCCGATGGCGTTTAGTGATTGGCTCATGAATATGGATCATTATTTTGACTGGTTTGACATGAGTGATGAGAGGCGCATTCGGTTTGCGAAAATGAAATTGGTTGGCCAAGCGAAAATTTATTGGTCAAGTCTATAAAGGTCTCTTGAGTGGGATGGTTACTATCCCATCACCCGATGGGACGAGATGAAGCAGCGCTTACAGGATAAATACATTCCCGCTTCATATCGAAATCAGCTCTTAGATCAGCTGTACACGCTAAGTCCGGGGACTCTCACCGTTGCTGATTATATGTCATGATTTAACGAACTCGTAGTTCGTAGCGACATCTTGGAGGAGCCCATCGCCACTGCTTCACGCTTTCGTGCGGGCTTTAGAGCGGATATCCGAAGGGAATTGATTCCCCATAGGATGGAGACGATTGAACAGGTTTTCCAGCTCGCACTAGAGTACCAGCCGTATTTGCATACCGCTGGCCTGAGGCAGGTCACTGCACTGCCCAATGCCACCACAGCTAGGAGACCCCCTCCTGTCACGACTACTGTCACCCCTCGCATTTCAGCTGATGCGACAGGGAATGCTATTGTGCCTAGAGGCCCCAAGCCTGAGGGCGTCCAATGTTATCGTTGTAACGGCAGAGGGCATTTCGCCGCGCAATGCCCTACTAGAAATTTGCTAATTGAGGATTCGGACGAGCCCAACACTGAGGCTGAGGATGTCGTCGGTGAGGAAGTTACGGTCGTTGTGGAGTAAGGATGGGAGAGTGATGCTGAGCGATCGCTAGAGGTCGGAGTCCTTCGCCGCATTCTCCACACCCCGCGGGGCGAGGAGGATTGGCGCAGCACCACTATCTTTTTCACATATTTCCCGAGCACAGGAGGCCCCTGCAAGCTCGCAATTGATAGTGGGAGTTGCGTCAACATTATTGCGAAGAAAGGACTTGAGAGAATGCGCTTGACACCTCAGCCCCATCCCCATCCCTATCCCTACCGAGTTTTGTGGGTTGATAAATCCACCATTCATGTCACACAGCGATGCATGGTTCCGATACAATTAGCAGCTACTGAGGATCAGGTTTGGTGCGACGTCATCCCTATGGATCTCGCTCATGTTCTTTTAGGGAGACCCTGACTATATGACCGTGACACCACATGTTATGGGCTATCCAACACGTGCGTATTTTTCGACAAGGGTCGAAAGGTTACTCTCACACCGGCTCAGCCCAGGGATCCTCCCAAGTGCAGGGTTGACTCGTCAGATAGTGCGGGGTCGTCGAGACCCCTACATGTTTTGAGGAAGAGTGACTTCTTGAGAGAGAGTCAAGAGACTGGGGTCATGTTTATTGTAGTGGCCACGATGGCGACCGAGATCCCTACCAAGTCTAAGATTTTTGACCTAGATGTTTGGCAGATGATGGATGACTATAGCGATATTATGCCCGAGGAGCTCCCCGATGAGCTTCCTCCGCCGAGGGACATCCAGCATGCGATTGATCTGTTCCCAGGGGCATCTTTGCCCAATCTGCCGCACTATCGTTTAAACCCAACTGAGCATGCCGAGCTAAAGCGGCAAGTTGATGATCTTTTGCGAAAATGGTTTATACGAGAGAGTCTGAGTCTGTGCACCGTGCCAGCCCTTCTGACCTCGAGGGACGGTAGATGGCGCATGTGCATTGATAGCCGTGCCATAAATAAGATCTCGGTGAAGTATCATTTTCTGATTCCCCGGCTCGATGACCTTCTGGACTCGATGACGGGTGCCCAGATCTTTCGAAGATCGACCTTCGCAGTGGGTACCACCGGATTAGAGTTTAGAGTTAGAGAGGGGGATGAGTGGAAACCGGCCTTCAAGACGAAGGACGGCTTGTACGAGTGGTTGGTGATGTCGTTCAGATTATCGAACGTGCCCAATACATTTATGAGGGTGATGACACAGATCTTGCGGCCGTACATGAGCAAATTCTTGGTAGTATATTTTGATGATATATTGATATACAGCCAGGGCCGCACCGAGCACTTACGTCATATTCGCCTGGTGTTCGAGCTCCTCTGAAAGGAGCATCTTTACATCAACTTGAAGAAGTGTTCGTTCTTGTCCACATCTGTTCATTTTTTGGGTTATGTAGTATCAGCGTCTGGTATTTCTGTCGACCCTGACAAGGTCAGGGCGATCCGAGAGGGGACCACCCCGCCGAACATACATGAGACTCGTAGTTTTCATGAACTTGCCACCTTTTATAGGAGGTTTGTCTGTGCTTTCAGTTTGATCATGGCTCCCATTACGAGCTGCCTTCGTAAGAGCGATTTCGTTTGGACGAAGGCTGCCACTCGAGCCTTCGAGGAGATCAAGGAGAGACTGTCTACTGCTCCCGTCTTACGCTTATCATATTTCTCCAAGCCCTTTGAGGTAGCTTGTGATGCGTCGGGAGTTGGTATCAGTGCAGTCCTTAGTCAGGAAGGCCACCCGGTGGCCTACTTTAGGGAGAAGTTGAACGAGGCCCGACAGAAATATTCAAACTATGATCGGGAGTTCTATGTCATTGTGCAGGCGTTGCGATACTGGTGACATTATCTCCTGCACATGGATTTCATATTAAGATCATCATGCTCTGAGATATCTCGACTCCCAGAAGAAATTGGGTCACCGTCACGCCAAATGGGTGGAGTATATGCAGGAGTTTCACTATGTTCTTAAGCTCCGGGCTGGTGTTGAGAACAAACCGACAGACGCCTTGAGTCACCGAGTCAGCATCCTCCACACCATGACCACCCGAGTTGTGGGATTTGGGCAGCTAGTTCGTGCCCAGATTTTGGGGACATCTTCACAGCACTTTCGAGGGACCTTCCCGATCATCAAGAGGGTTATTCGATTTCTCACGGGTATTTATTTATGGATTCACGCCTCTGCGCACCTCAGACCTCCCTCCGATATTTCCTTATTTGGGAGCTTCATCCAGGCGGAGCAGCAGACCACTTTGGTCGAGATAAGACGATTGCATTAGTTGAGGATCCCTTCTTCTGGCCCGGCCTGAAGAAAGACATTACTAGAGTTGTGAGGCATTGTCGAGTCTGTCAGACCGTGAAAGGGTCCCGCCAACCCTCTGGGTTATACACGCATCTACCCATCCCTGAGCGACCCTGGTCTGATATTAGTATGTATTTCATTCTCGGGCTCCCTCACACTCAGAGGAAGCTCGATTCCATTTTTGTTGTGGTGGATCGTTTCTCTAAGATAACGCATTTCATTTCTTGCCGGAAGACCGCTGGCGCCTCCCACGTGGCGGCTTTATTCTTTAAAGAAGTGTTTAAATATCATGATCTCCCTACTTCCATAGTCTTTGATCGTGACGTACGATTTATGAGCTATTTCTGGAAGACTTTATGGAAGAAGACGGGTACGACCCTGAAGTTTTCCTCCGCCTACCACCCGCAGACGGATGGATAAATCAAAGTGGTTAACCGTAGTCTTGGGACACTTCTTCGATGCCTCGTTTGGGATAGTCCGGCTACTTGAGATTCTGTTCTCCCTATAACTGAGTTTGCGTATAATAGTTCTGTCAATAGAACTACGAGTTTGAGTCCGTTTCATATTATGTTAGGATACGAGCATAGGAAACTCATTGACTTAGTGGATTTTCCCATAGGGGCGAGGCCCAGTGAGTCAGCTGAGTCCTTCATACAGCATGTGCATGCACTACATGAGTCGGTCCGTAAGAAGATTGCAACTAGTAATGATTATTATAAGGATCAAACAGATCAGCACAGGCGGGAACAAATCTTTGAGGCGGGAGAACAAGTATTAATTCGCATTCGATCTGAGAGTGTCCCACAAGAACCAGCAAAGAAACTAAGCGCTCGCAGAATGAGCCCTTATACAGTTGTACGACGGATTGGTACAAACACACAAGAGGTAGATATTCCGCATGGTATGGGCATCAGCCGAGTATTTAACGTAGATGATTTGACTTCTTACTATGAGGAGCACGTGTACGTGGACCCCTCTACCACACCTCTACCCGAGCATCCATCTCCCATAGCCCCTCTATCTGAGCCTTCACCTCCTATTTCCTCCACCAGTCCCTCTTTGTTGCCACCAGCGGCGTCGCGCCATGCGGATCGCGTTGCACCATCGATGGTTCCACCGACACAACTTTCGTCCGGAGACACATCATTGCCAGACGAAGATACATCATCTCCAGACGGAGATACATTAGTGTGATACATTTGTACCACCTGCTTCTACAGATGACGTCGCGCCTGCTTCTACATTTATACCTCATATTTCCTCCACCAGTCTCTCTTTGTTGCCACCAGCGGCGTCGCGCCATGCGGATCGCGTTGCACCATCGATGGTTCCACCGACAACTTTCGTCCGGAGACACATCATTACCAGACGGAGATACATCATCTCCAGACGGAGATACATTAGTGCCAAACGAAGATACATTTGTACCACCTGCTTCTACAGATGACGTCCTTCAGATCATCGGTCACAACTTCTACGCCACGGACGGAGATTGATGCAGAGCATAGACGAGTACTTACATTGGATGACGAGTTTTCGCCCATTCGGGGCTGATTTGGCGACTTTTCATATGTGGCGTGCCCGGATCGACCATCGGACTTTGCAGATGTGTTTGTATTCGCGTTGCGAATCGATTTGATATAATATTTCATTATTTTGCATTTTATTTTGATGTATTTAGATGCCCCACCTCCGGCCAATCATAGTTGTCGATGGTGGGATGCCCTAATCCTCCTTTTATTATAAATAGATGGTTTGTGGGCTGGTTTTAAGGCACTGTAGAATTTGGTGAATAGAATTCCCGGATTCCAGTGATCCCTCCACGGTGCCGACTTCGTGGAACCCTAGATGACGACTCCTAGGTGTATATCTCCTCCCCCAAGGTTTTCCCTAACCCTAAGCCTCTTTTCCCCCTTCCAAACCCTCTCTCGCAGCCACCCAATCCCTCCCAAACGCAGCCACGAGGGATGTCTAGGAAATCCCCTGTTCATTTTCATTTCACTGTTAAATAATGAAATTTACTATTCAACTATATAGTTTTCCCTCCCCTGTGCTGCTGCCCAACCCTTCCTCCGCCAGCCAACCCCCTCTCTTAAGCTTCCTGCCGCACCTCTTCTTCCCACCGTGGAACCACTGCATCACCTGCTAATTCCCTCCATCCACCACGCCACAGGCCACCGCCCCCTTCTCCACTGTCTACAGTGCCGCCTGCCCCACTCCTGCCCATCTACAATAGCCGCCGGCTCACCACAGTCGCCGCCTCTCTAGCCTCCCTGTCATTGCCGCCAATTCCTCCCCTTCGTGGAACCACCTTCCAGAACCTTCCACTTTCCAGATCAGTCCATAATCTGGAATTTTTCGGCCCAGATCCGACCTCATATTGTCGGATCTTCCCTTCCCCACCCTGATCTATACCTTCGCGGCCGGATCCATCCATTTTCGGTCTGATTCCCCCTTTCACCGCCGAGGACAGCCTCCTACGCTATTTTCCACGCCGCCGAGGACAGCCTCCTACGCTATTTTCCACGCCGCCGGTTCCACATCGGATCGCTGTCCACGCATTTCCAGCTCCAAACTCTTCAGTGTCTTGGTCAGCTTACTATTTGGTGAGTATTTGTTGTACCGGATTAATATTTTCAACATATTTATATTGGATTAGATCTTATACTCGTTTTGATATCTTGTATAGTAGTTGTTTGCTTTCGGATTATTATTGTGATTTGCAGTGTTTATTTGCCGCGCGCTCTTGCTTTGACCCTCTACGTGGAGGAAAATTTAAGTCTGTTTGCCCAAATAAATTATTCTATCTTGGTTTGAATTGTTTGTAGGATGATTTTATTTATTATCTAATTTGTGATCTAACCGTCGGACTTTTGCATAGCACGTATGGTTTGGTCGTCACATTTTTCGCCGCCTATAGATTCGTCTTGCGTCAACTACAGTTGAAATACTGCGGGATTTTGAACAAACATTGACACCTAGGATTGTCTTCCTTTCTTTAAGTTTTTTATTATTAGCAATACCGCATCCTCTGCTCACTTAAGTTTTTCATCCCTTCAAGAACATTTTTAAAGATTTTCTTATGTGAAATTGAATGCTATTTGGCTTTTTCAGTTCATTCTGCTCAGATGGTTTGTTTTTGCTAAGCAGCAGTGTAGTGCACCCTTCAGACCTCCAATTACATGTGCAGGTACATGGTGTAGTTCAGAATCGTAGTGGTAAAACAATGGCAACATTGTTTGGTAAGTGGGATGACAGCATGCATTATGTGAATGGTGATCCCAGTGCGAAGGGAAAAGGAGCTGAAACCCTGTCTCAAGCTCAGTTATTATGGAACCGCAGTAAACCTCCAAAAAATCCCACCCGATACAACCTTACACGTTTTGCAATTACACTTAATGAGCTCACCCCTGGTTTGAAGGTGAGTATTAGCAAGTTAATATGTTTAAAAGTTACATAAAAATAAAATCTGCTAGGCTAGCCCTTTTACTTCTTTGACGTTATCATATAATCAGGAACTGCTGCCGCCCACTGATTCAAGGCTAAGACCTGATCAAAGATGCTTAGAAAATGGGGAGTTTGATATGGCAAATGCTGAGAAGTCGAGATTGGAGCAGAGGCAACGTCAGGTATATTCTAACAACCTGATTTGGATTCCCCATAACTGGGTTAAAAAGGCTTTACTGCAATGTGTAGATTATCTGGTTAAGTAAATGTGGCTTTACCTTTACGCTATAAATGTTCAAGTCAAATTTCACAATGTTATTTTAATATCCTTAAATCACATCTATTTACATATTTTTAACACCCAAATCTCCTTGTATATTCAATCACATCAAAATATTTAGTACACCAAAATCACATCTCCCTTAATATGTTTTTAGTTATCTTTATTAGGGAGCATGATCCAACAGCCGATAGAAACTTGGATGGTCAACAAATTTTTGTCCTGTAGAAGTGCATGAAAAATAAAGAGAAATATAATTCAATTTTTTATGAATTTATCAATTCTATATACATACATGTATTTGTACATTAATATAAGAAGAAAGGAAGGAGAAACACTCCTAACCTATGATGTGGGACTAAAGACATAAGGAGGAAGAGGGCCCAAGATGGGCCTTGAATTGGGATTTTACATGTCTTTCTTCTAACACTCCCCTGCAAGCTGAAGCATACAAATCATAAACACCCAGCTTGGATAACAACTGATAATATAATGCACGTGGTAAGGTTTTATTGAGACTATCAACAACTTGATCAGCAGGCAGAACATGCTTCAACTCCAGCTTCTACAATTGAACTTTCTCCCGATTGAAGTGGCATTCTACTTCAATGTTTTTGGTTTGTTCATGGAAAACATGATTCTTAGCAATGTATATAGCCACTTGACTGTCGCAGAATAAAGTAGCTGGTGAGGAAAGCTCGACTTCCAAATCATCTAGGAGTCTTTCTAACCATGTAAGCTCAGATACAACAGATGCCATCGAGCGATACTCAGCCTCAGCCGAAGAGCGTGCAACCACAGATTGTTTCTTGTTGTGCCAGGTAAAAGGTGTCCTCCGAAGTAAGTATAGAATCTACTTGTGGAACGTCGATCATCCACGGAGCCAGCATAATCAACACATGAATAAGCAATCAACGACAAAGTAGAAGTGGAAGAGGGTTTGTTTACTAACCCTCCAGGAGCAGTCTTCAAATATCCGAGGATATGCTCGAGAGTTTGAAGGTGAGATCCGTGGAGAATGCATGAATCGACTGATCAGTCCAACATCAAACGAGATATCTGGTCTTGTAACTGTAAGATAAATCAATTTTACTACAAGACAACGATAATACTCTGAATTTGGAATAAGTAGATCGGTGTCGGAGGCATGCACAAAGAGCTTGTGATTAACATTCATAGGAGTGTCAACAGGCTTACATCCAGAATAGTCAGCGTCATGAAGAAAATCAAGACAGTTTTTCCGTTGAGATATGACAAGGCCATCAGGACGTCTTGCAATCTCTAGGCCAAGAAAGTACCGAAGATTTCTCGAATCTTTAGTTTGAAAAACTGAATTAAGGTGTTGTTTGATCATTTGTATTCCTTTAGAATCATCTCTTGTAATTGGAATGTCATCGACATAAACTAAGAGAATCACTGTGTCGGTCGATTGATGACGAATAAAAAGAAACAAGTCCGTCGAGCTCTAGGTGAATCCAACATCACGAACAACCTTATTGAATTTGTCAAACCATGCGCGAGGAAATTGTTTGAGACCATAAATAGATTTCTTGAGGTGACAAATAAGTGACTCCCCCGTGGTCTCAAACCCGGAAGGCTGGTGCATGTAGACAGTTTCTTGAAGGTCTCCATTAAGAAATGCATTCTTTATATCTAATTAATGTAATAGCCACTGGCGATGAACAACCAAGAAGATTAGGAAACGAACGGTGTTTACCTTGGCGACATGAGAGAATGTATCATCATAATTGAGGTCATGTTGCTGAGTAAACCCGCGAGCCACAAGACGAGCCTTGAGGCGATCACCGGTCCTGTCTAGAGCATGTTTGATCGCAAAGACCATTTGCATCCAACACAAGTCTGTAGCAGAGGAAGGGAGACCAGATCCCAAGTCTGGTTAACCCAGAGGACAGTTATTTCCTCATCCTTGGTCGCACGCCACTCGAGATGTTGAAGAGCCTCTTACACAAAGTTATGTATAAAAATGAAGGATAAAGAGGTTGCAAATTTGAGAAATGTTGGGGAGAGACGATGTAAGGATATAAAATTTGCCAGAGGATGAGCCTTGGATATTGGGGTCGGATCGTCATGTCGTGAGGTACCAAAGGTAGAGGGAGACTATTGTGGGGCGTCAGAGCGAGGAGGACGATGAGTGTATACATGAACCTGGGGTTGGAAGTAGTGGTGGGAGAGTAGAAGTAACTGGAACGGAAGAACGTGGCAATAACAGTGATGAAAGAGGAGATGGACGAGGAGAGTGAAAAGGTTGATCTTCTAGAAAAGTGACATCGGCAGACATGACAACCTTGCGATCAATGGGAGTGTAGCACATATACTTTTTATGAGTACGTGAATAACCAACGAACATATACTTGGTAGCCCGAGAAGCAAGATTGTTAGTGGAAGGACCAAGATTATGAACATAACAGACATATCCAAATACCTAAGGTGTGATGGAAAAGGGCGGCGTGGAGGAAAAGAGAAGACTAAATGGAGTGGCATAGCGGAGAATGAAGGATGACAGACGATTGATGAGATAACATGCTGTAAAGACTGAAAAATGCCAATAAGACTTGAGAACTTACATTTGAAACATAAATGTGCGTGCAACATCAAGAAGATGACGATTCTTGCGTTCAGCCACACCATTGTTTTGGGGGGTATAAGCACACGAGGTATGATGAGTGATCCCAAACTCAGTACAGAGATTGTCAAACGCGTGACTGGTATATTCACGAGCATTGACTATATGTATAGTTTTAATTATTCGGGAAAATTGAGTATGAGTCTCAGTAATGAAGAGTCGAAACACGACTTAGATCCGACCAATCACGGAGAAGTATAACCATGTCATACGAGAATAATCATCAATAAAGTAATGAAATTGCGATATTCAGAAATACTAGCAATCTTATATGCTCCTCAAACATTAGAATGTATTAAATCAAAAGGAGTATTATTCCGAGTACAATGAGAAGGAAAAAAAGAACGATGTTTGCAAAAAATACATGACTCGCAGGTAAAGTCAGGAAGCGGTACATCGGGTAGAGCCTTCTTGATAATTGGAAGAGGAAGCAGACCCAAGACACTGATGCCAATCCACAGAGGTGGAGGATGAGAGAATGATGGGAGAAACATCCAAAAGATAAAGCTCGTTGCATAGTCGCCCTTTACCAATGATATTTTGCGTCTATCGATCTTGCACAACAAAAGAAGAAAACGTGAAGGTTACAGAGCAGCCAAGGTAGTCAGTAAGACGACTAACATAAAATAAATTGAAAGGAGAGTCCGAGACATGAAGTACCGAGCTAAGAGAGATAAAGGGGTGGGAGAGCCTGGGACATGAAGGACCGAGCTTCGTTGGAAGGGTATCTGTTCTTATTGTCACCATCCGTACTCGCCGACACAAAATGTCCTCTCAACGACTTTCGCTTTTGATGCTCGGCGCATAAGACATTTCCGATTTCAATGACTATAATCCTTTGACACTCGTTGCTGACTCTTACGTGTCTTCATCTTGAGACCAATGTCAATTTTGAGGGGGGGATATGACCTCGCCAGGCATTGTCATTGTGGTCTCCCTCGTGTGTATGACCCATATATTTCTAAGTGGCATTTATGTAACTTTATTGAATGCTTATTCCCTTCGACATAATGGAGCTTGGGAGAATCTTTTGGGTATCTTGAATCGTGGTCTTGTTTAGGCTCTCATAGAAGAAAAGAGCTCTTAGAGGGACCCTGCCCTCGGGAGTTGAATATCGTGCATATCTCAATATATTCTATTGGAATTTAGATTAATCTTCTTGTTTGGTTCGACAGTAGCGATTAGCTATCTGACGACTTCTCTGTAGTTGGGAACTTTATATCGCAGGCTCATTTGCGCATCTTGCCTGCAGGGTAGCAATAAGGTTCTTGGAGCAAATTATTTGCCTCCATTGTCTACCAAAGATCATTTTTAAGACGACAATAATGTATTTACAGCCATTTTTTATGGTATTTACTCCAACTCAATGAAAAAAAGCCCCCCTATCCGCTTGTCACATCCAAAATGCCAACCGGAAGTCGCCTACCGAATAATCGGAATGTTTCAAAGACTAGATTACTTATCTTCCTTGGGTAGACTATTTAATAAACATGACATTGCGCTTCAATCCAATGCCCCCGGAAATTAATTTTCTTTTCGTCTGATGCTCTCCATCTTTATGGGAGCCCGAATGATTAATTTTAAATTGCGTCCAGACTCTTATTGCGAACTCAGTAGAAGTTGGGCTACTTTGGTATGTTTGTTCTGTTGGACTAATGAATCCACGGTAACGAGATCTTTTTAATCTTCTAATTTATTTTTTTTGTTTGTTGCTCGTATACAAATGCGCGCCTTGTCACCATTCGCTTGTGCTCCCCGTCTATCACAATTGCCCATCTTTACCGCCACCGATTCTGAGTGGGTGAGAGCGTAATTATCCTTTTGTTCTTTGTGGTCATCTCCTTCTCATGTTATCCCAAGATCATCAAACCTATAGGGGCAAGACGAAAGAAAGAAAATGTTTACACTTGAATCCTCTGATCCGGTCCTTCAGCGACCGTGGACTCATGTATCCGACCTCGGCGTATTTGTTTTATTTTTGTACCTCGGCGTATTTGTTTTATTTTTGTACCTCTTGGTATAACATTTCTACATGAAACTTCCCTTGTATAAATAGATTCATTTTGACCTCTTGATTAATTGGATCATATGATTTCATATAGAATGTCTATCCACACATCCTCACAATTGGGTCCATGTGTATTGTAGGGAATTTGTGCTTGTGGGATTGAATATGATTCTGACTTGAAATTATTTCCACCCATACTTTGTTAAATAAGCCGCATTGATGCAGGCGCGGGGGATGCAAGAGAGGGGGTGGAAGCCCCGGTGGTTTGCGAAGGGGGAAAGTAGCGACGCATATCGCTACATAGGAGGCTACTGGGAGGCCCGGGAGAAGGGCCAGTGGGACGAATGCCCTGACATTTTTGGTCAGATCCCCGCCGATCAGCTTCCCGATTGACCTAAGGTCTCTTTCTCATCCTCTCATTCTTTGTTCTTTTTGTTTTGTTTTTTCTAATTCGGTTTCATTTTTCTCTCCCTGGGATTTTAGCGTTCCAGCTTCTTCCATGCTCGCCATTTCCGAGCAGCGGATGCGCCAAATGGCTTGTATACAAGAGAGGTGATCTCTGTTCACATTATTTTCTTACATAAATAAGTAAATAAAAATGGATTTAGTATATTTATTCTCCCGAGAGGGTTCTTTTTTTTAGAAGCCTCTTTTGCGGCCGTTCAGATTTGCGTGCAAAGAAAGCGAAATCCCATACTAAATACCTTGATTCACAGAACTGCTGTATCTATGCTGTGGCTTTTTTTTTTGCTCCAGATATATAGAATTACCTCACAGCAGGGTTAGCTTGGCTCACATCTCCAGCTAGTCAAACATAACTACATAAAAGAGCAGGGTTTATAAATCAGAGCTGCTCGATGGTAAGGCCACGAACCGCATTTTCCAATGTATTTATCGAAGTGTTGATAATGCCGTGTTAAAAAAACTTTCAAAATATTGTTATTTAAGAGTGCCCACCGCGCTATTTAACCAAATAGTTTCACCTTATTCTCTATTTTGAATAAATTTGTCAGCCTACCATATCGAAATAGTTTCTCCACTTACAACTCTCTCAGTTTCTTACCGCTCTATTTAAAATTTGATTCGTCACCGCCTCATTTTCAACCCCCATCACTCACCCAAACTGGATCTTTGTAGCTCTGCTACTAAGGCTGTTTGGCGTGGCGTTTTTTGTGCAGCATGCCACAATTTTTCCAACAGCCCCGCTAAACAGAAATTCTGCCACCTCTAGCAGGAACCGCCACCGCCTTCCAGTCGTGAAAAACCCGTGATTTGGATTCGTGGAAATTTTTCACGACTCCAAATCGTGTGACTCCCCCAGCTGCTCTTCCGCCCCTATTCCGCGACAACCTCCGCATCCTACAGCCCCCTTCTCTGCGATTCCTTCTCCCGATTCGCCGACGACAACCTCCGACGACCTGTGATTCCTTGCTGATTCGCCGGCGACAACCTCTGACGACCTGTGATTCCTTCTCCCGATTCGCCGTATTTCACCATCACTGTTTGTGTGCTTCTTCCTTCTCGGCCCGACATCTTGCCTGGAAGTCTTCTCTTCCCCATCGTTGTAAATTGTTATTTTGATTTTGAGGGATTTCCTCAATTCGTCTCAGGCGGTCGGCAGCGCGTAACTATTATATAGTCATTGATATTTCTTGTTCAAGCTTATCTGCCACCAGCCATGTATTCTGGTTAGAAGAACATCAACCTACAGTAGAAATCAAAATCTGATTTTTCACCAATCTATAGAAGAATATCAATCTACAGTTTAGAAAGAACAAAATGATCTCAAGCGAGAAACCTGAAAACTAAAATTGTTCTCTGTTTGAAACAGCACTGCAAACGTTGTTCTTCTAAATAGTTTCACAGATTCTGTCAACATGTTGCAAAACAGCTGATTATTCCATCACTGCTTCTCCAGTCACTGCAGCTGAGCCAAACAGAGCCTAAGGCTTAGTTTGGCGGGGCGGGGAGGCTTCCGCGGAAATTGCAGTTTCCGCGGTGCACTTGATTTCCACGGAAATCCTGTGGTGGGGTGGAGCTCCACCGCCCAATTACACGCATTCCTGGACTGCGCAGAGGCGGCGGGGCGGTGAGGTACGTGCAACCGGCGCATATTCGCTCCGCCAAACGAAGCCTAAGCCTTGAATAAAGCAGGAAACAATGGTCTTTTTGCACTAAAAGCACTATGAAAAGCATGCGAAAACAATGGCCTTGGACACATGAAGGTTCCGTTTGGCACGGTGATGGCGGTCAAACGGAACAAGGAGTGTGAAGGTTCTGTTTTGAGCAAAGCAGGGAACAATGGTCTTTTTTGCACTAAAAGCACTATGAAAAACAAGTGAAAACAATGGCCTTGGACACATGAAGGTTCCGTTTTGAACCTGGTTATGATTCATTTGGCACAATGTTTTTGGTATGGTGAGTTTGAACAAAAATGAAACCTCAGCAGATATGTTTTTGACATAACAAGAAGTGTGAACAAAAAAAATAAAGTTTATAAACATAAAAAATGTGAAGATCTAGCGTTTGCGAACAACAGTTCATCTCTGTGTTCGTGTTCATCGCCATTGAAAACATATTGTATTATTGGTTTAGGGTAGAAGAATGAAAAATGGCAAAATGGTATTGTAGTGGTTATGTGATCGAATTCACCTTCGTCCAGGCATATGAAATTATTGAAATGGTTTAGATAGCTAGCTCTCAAAGATCGGAGTGTGGACATAGGCTCCGTTTGTGGGGACTTATTTTCACTGGTCAAGCGGTTGACCGCATGTTCATCAAAGGTCTGATTTATATGCTCGTAATTTTAATCAGTGAAAATAAGCACCCAAACATACAATAATATCTTGATTAGAAGAATGAATGCTCGTATCTCAAAGCAGCTGTACCGATCACAGATCAGAAATGAAAATGGGGGCGAAAAGAGTTGTCGAGTCAAAAAATGAGATGTTATATTAGGTTTTGGAAAAAATTTTGGGTCCGCCGTTTGGATCGTGAAACGGTCCGCGCAAATACCGGGTCTTCCTCCTTTCCTCCTTTTCTGACAATTTTCATCGCAAATTCAGCCACGTCATTTTTTTTGGCCGAACTCCTTTTTCCACGCTAGGTTTTCTGTGAGTTTCTTCTTCAGCACTTGCCTGAAGACATTTCCCTTCGCCGAGAAGCTCCCAACGGTGGCCATCCTCGCATGTCCCCCAGTGAGGATAATTCGGCCAGTTCCAGTTAGCGCAGAACAGTGCCTCCACAAGTACTGAACTCTGTCATCCTTGGATCCCGTCATTTCCCCTTTTATCTCAGAACAGGAAAATCCCGACATGGAAAGCTGGAGAAACTTTGGACAAATTTCAGTTAAGGTTAAAGAAAAAACCTCATGTTTTTTATTGTTGTATTTGTGATTCGGCTGTAGGTCTCATAATTTAATTTTTCAGTCCTTATTGTATTGTTTTCTTTTGTTGGGATTCATGGCCGGAATTATTAATCTGTAAGCAAACGGATGTTTCTCCGGTCAGTTAGGATTGTTATTTCTCCGTCGGATTTCATGACTAGTTTTTGCTGGTCGGATTTCATGGATGATTTCCAGACCAGATTTCAGTGAATTGTTATGTTGCAAGTTTTAAACTTAACGGTCATTACACATGATTTTTTCCACAGGAGGAGATTGACGTGGTCTTCCTGACCGTGTTCTGATGCGGAAGCCTACAATATTACAGGGAGTGCCCGAAAAATTGGATTTAGTGTACAAAGAACATATTGTACACGGACACATATCGATTGTTGGGGAACAGTTTGTATGCGCAAAAGCAGGTATAATGAGTGAATGACGAGAAGAATTCCAAAAAAAATTCCGCAAACTTGTACTCGCAGGGTTTGACTTTTATTGGGATAAAGAGGGCAGGAATTGGGAGGTGGTGAAATTCAGAGAAGCACAATCACCCCCTGCTCAAAAATGACAGTCTTTGTTGATCTCATCGGGATATATCGGGTTCGGGGAAGTCCTTCGTCAAGAGCATGACCGATGTTGGGATCAAAATAATTCAAGCATACAACTTCATGTCCGAAGGTGGGGGGACAATGTAGGTTTTTGTAAAACGAGTCATTATGTTCAACGGGAACAGAGAGCACTGAAAGCGGTTGCCACGGTTTTGAAAATATTAAGGAAAGGCAAAGGGAAGATTCACGTTCTCGTACGAGTCCAAACGGGTAACGTTTGACAGTTTTTGCTGGATGGATGACCATAGGTTATGATTCATTTGGTGATTTATATATTTGACACCACGACGGTTGAATAAATATAATCTGCTTGTGCTTCTTTTATTTGGATAAACATCACTGACAAAATGTCTTTATCGGCGGGGCCTTCGTTGCAGAGGAAACAATGGTCATTCTGTTGGGTTTTGAGGTTTGGAGGGGTAAACAACCGGACATTATTTATACAGCGAGATTTTTTCACTAGCATTCGACACCGCCTTTGTCAGTGGCATATTTCAAAGAAAGCTCCGTCGAAGGTTCCAACATTCAACACCGATAAGAGTGTTAGAGGTTCATTCTATCATTGCATGAGCAAATGCGACGATGAGGCCGAGTTTGATTTTCATTGGAGTGAGATGATTTCAAGAGGCAATTTGAAGGACAATAAATGGCTTTATAATTTGCATAAAATTAGAAATAGATGGTCCACTGCGTTTAATAAAGATATTTTAGACCTTGACATTCTGTTTACTCAGAGAAGCGAATCTGCGAACAATGTTTTACATGGGTGCGCAAAACCAACAAGTTCCCTTGTTGAGTGTTATACCGGGATGGAGAAGATGGTTTCTTCGTGGCGTAGATCCGAACACGATGAAGATTTCAAGTGCAAGCATGGAAGCATCACTTTAAGATATAATAATTACCCTTTATTAAAACAAGTAGCGAAAGTGTACACAAGAAAAATGTTCTCCGTTTTCGAACATATTTTTATGGATGGAGTTGTTAGCGTGTGCATAAGTGAAACGGTTACATCCGAGGATGGTCATAGTTTATATGTCACTAGACATTGTGATGCAACCGCGGACGACAAGCAATTGGTGGTTAAAATTAACCCTAACACATTAGATGTTTTGTGCTCATGCAAGGGTTTTGAAACATGAGGATTGTTGTGCAAACATATTTTAAGTGTATACAAAGCCAAGAATGTGAAAGAAATAAGTTTTTCTTACCTACTAAGGAGATTCACACTAGCTGCCAAAAAAGAATTATGTTTTTCGAAGAGCACTTCCTTGAAAGAGGTCCAACCCAACTTGGTGTTTAGAAATCATCTTTTACGGTTCACTTACGACCTAGCCCAAATAGTCGGTACATGTCATCCGGCTCAGCAACATGTCTTGACTGTCTTAACCGATTTGCGGAGGAGCACAGAAGATATTGTAGACAACGAACAGTGTGGTCAGAAAGGATTTAACAAAGAAAATTTTCATAGTAATAGCACGTTAAAGGATCCAAAAGGAGTACGTCACAAAGGTGTGTTGAATGCTCGATTAAAGAGTTTTTTCGAAAGACCAGCAAAGAAGCAAAGTAAGTTTGCATTTCTATATTTATTTTGAAAATTTACCTTCCATATGCTTGCAACAATCTTTAACGTAAGGTGCAAATTTTGTAGGGAAGAAAAAGAACCCTAAATCTATGACTGAGCGAGAAGCTGAAGAACCAAAGGAGTTCGACTTTCTTGGAAGTGACAACTTCGACAAAACCACTGACAATGTTTCCCAGCCTTTGTTTAGAGAAGAAATTGAGGCGGTGTCTATGTCTAAACCTTATAATTTTTATAATGTTTCTGATGTGCTTCTTTGGTAAATATACATACATTATGCTACTGTGTAATTGTGAATCGGCACATCACGTATATATGATGGCATAATACCAAGATTTATAAAACAATATTATTATCCTGCACAGAACAGGAAAGGACAGGGGAAAAAAGAAACGCATGTAAACTGTGTCATACTTAATTGAGCAAAATAGCTTAATCATTTCCACTGCAATTTCGGCCCTGAATCTTGACATGTTCTTATACCAGCCTTTAAATATTGACCAAGATACTGCCTTTATGTTGGCTATCGCCTTCATATACTTTACTACAAAAACACCACAATCGTCGCCTCCTTCCTGCATTGGTGCTTTCTCTACCTTTTTAATCTCCCAATTATGTACCTCTGATGGTAATGAGCTGCTTGTATCCTCCTGCAAGCTTGAAATCTGTTAAAAAAACATTAGTAAAAATATTAGCAACACACAAAAATAATTGCACACAACATATCATTGATTGCAATGTCGATTGAGGCATTTTTTTGGGCATGAAGTCATAATAGTACCACATCTCCTCTTTAAGATTGCAAGTTAACAATGCCCAATGGCTTGGGTAGTGCACTGTCATCAAAATGATATCCGCGGCTTGGACACTTGTAGGAATAATATGGTTTAGTAAGCTCTCGTACCCGATGCCACAACTCTTGAAGTACTGCATCAATTTAATTTCTTAACAGGGCATCTTTAAAAACAAACATTATAGTAAATGTAAAATAAGTGCAGTATAACATGTATAAAAATTACCGCATAATTTGGAGACACATAAAAATTTATTCCATGCATCCGGGCATTTGCTCCGTCGAATGTTCAACACAACAGCATATGCATCTATATGACTATCCATTAGCCAACCTTGGCGCAATAAATCCTCAAAAGCCGTTCTATTCATTGATGTGTTGCCGCATTCAAATAAACATTCGCTACAAAATATATAGATAAAAAATGAGTCACAATCTAAATAGATAATCATATGCTACCGTCTAACACAAAATACCTCTTGTCATACGGACTCAGTGTTGAGTCTATGGGTTCTCTGGCTGCTGGAGTAAAAAATATACGCCCCGGGAAATCAATTTCTTCTTTGGATTTCCCGATCGCTTTGGAAGTTTGACGTTTTTTTGTGGTTTTTTGAATCGAGGGTGGATTCACTAACACAAATAGTTTCCTTATTTGATTTTGTTTGTGTAGTCGAGACTAATATGTCGGTAGGTGACGATGGTGTGGGGGCAGCAGCTTTGGGAACATGCACTTGAGACATCGTGTTAGTCATGGAAATAAGAGAATCATATTTATCTTGGAATTTGGTGCTCAATCCACGGATCACAGCAAGAATTCTTCCCTCCGATTGTGCAATCTCCCTTTTAATATATTTTTTCAAAGTCCTCTTTTTTTTTTCTTCTCCTCCTCCCTTCTAATATTCTCCTTCATTATCTTAGACTTCTCCCTGTCCAACATCTCTTCTGACCCTTCCTTTGTTTTTCTAACTTTTTGATTCTTTTGAGGCCTTAATTTTAGTACCTTCTCAAAGTCATATTCTGATCCATCAAACTCATATGTTTCTTGATCCTCCAAACTTAAGTAAACCAAACACGGCTTTACCTACACATGAGATGTATTATGAAAAACTAGCTCTAGTCGGTCAAGACAACATCAAACCACAAGTGACAAAAATGACCAAACATGTGTCTTCGAAAACAAAAGGCTCGGGAGATTCTCACAAAATTTATGAGTAAAACCGGCTTTTGCGGCCCACTAGCACAAACGCGGCTGTGCCATCGCATCCATTGGCTCCTGGATGTTGGTATGTTCGAAAAACCATATCTACAAGATTGCTAATTTTTTTAAAAAAAATGACAATGGTTCCACAACAATAACACTATAAAACCAACAAAACACTTACCACAAGTATAATTGAGCACCCTTCGAGGTAACCTAGACTGGCCGGCTATTTTTGGGAGGAGCTGAGTGCATGCAGATCATCAAATTGTTGGTGCAGAAATGCATGGACGGCCTTGGGCCAGTTATATCTCCTAAATTGTTCTAATCCACCAAAATTTTCCAGGCACAAGGGAATTCTAAGAGATTTTAACGGAAATAAAAAAACGATATAATATGTATTTAACTAAAGCATCAACTCTTTGTTTTTCAACTACATACGAATCATCCTCAAGGTTGGCTAGTTCATTAATATGGTTCACAAACACGGACTGTGTGACATTAGATAGTGGTAATCTTCTGAAATTGAAATCTTGACCCCAATTGGGTAGGCCAAGTATAACAACCACCTCTTTCACTGTCAGTTTAACATAATATTGCCCTAGCAGAAAGGAAACTTTATCCGGCCTGTACAACAGAATGAGTCGGTACAGTAGGGGAATGTTCTAGGGTAGGTCAGGCAAATTGAAAAAATGCATCTGTGAGGCATTGGTCAGCATCTGTCTTGAGTCATCAGAAATTACATCAAGCAATGACTCTGCTTGTTTCTTGAAGGTTGATATTGCGCATCTACTATTAAAAAATGTGTCGGCTGGATGACCTTCCATCTACACGTAAAACAAATTTCAAAGATGTGATCCGGGAGTGATCCGACCGGATTTCAAATACATCATATATAAAAAAAAATGCAGTGGTGACCATACGGCCTATATTCGACCGGATCATCAAGATTTTATGATAAAAAAATTAAACATAAACATCTGTGAGGACATTCCAAACAGTACAGAAATGGGGAGAAATGAGGTTGCAAACATTAAAAACATTGTGAAATTACGGGCAAACGATACAGAAATTATGAAATCACAAGTCATTTAAGATTTTCTGTGAGCACATTCCAAACAATACAAAATAACATATCCAAATGGCGGACCTATAATCCAAACAGCGACTGCAAATTTCGAATTCGTTCACTTTCATCATACCTGATGCTTTAGGGTTTGTCGGGAAGGCGCAAGTATACTCCAGCAAACCTATAATCCAAACGGCTACTGGAAAAGCGGGCGATAGGAGAATCCAAGTCTCCGGCGATGCGTTACTTCGTGGGCGATGCGTTCGCCCTAAACCACTGGCACCAAAGGTCCTTGCCAGCGACGAATAAAGCGACCGAAAGGAGAATCCCTGCTCCGGCAATGCGTTACTTCGTGGAATTTTCTCCTCTTTAGGGCAAGGAATTTCGGGGACGACGGTTTGCTGGAATTTGAATTTCGAAAAGGAGAGGAATGAGGAGGGTCCCGGAAATTAAGCGGTATTTATGAGCCGACCGTTTTCACGGTCCAAACGGCGGACCAAAATTTTTTTCGATTGTTAGTAGAACCGTAGTTTTGGCTTGTGGCATCACACTTTTTTTCTAAAATTTTGCACCTTTTGGAAATTCGTCTTGTACATGTATTTTTAGGAAAAGTGTTCGACGCGAAAGTTGTAGATGTAGATCTCGATGAGATCTATAATTTTCGTGTTGAACACTTTTCCTAAATATGCATGTACAAGTCGTATTTCTAAAAGACGCAAAACATTGACGTATTTTCAAAGTACGTCTTGTACATGCATTTTTAGGAAAAGTGTTCAACACAAAAGTTGTGTTGTACACTTTTCATAAAAATGCATGGACAAGACGTATTTCCAAAGTACGTAAAAAATTTGAAAAAAAAGTGATACGACTAATCAAAACTGCGATGCTAATAACATTATGAAGGCATCTCAAGCTTGATTTAAGCTTAAGATTGCTTCTGTTAGAATGTATGCATTATCCCACCTATAAATATTTATTTATGGGTGAAGTGGCGCTATTTTATATTAAGTGGGCATGATTATTTGAGTTTTGGATGTAGGAGTAAATTCTCAAAAATGATTGTTATTATTTGTTAATTAAAAATGTTTATTTACATATCAAATTTTTTATATTTATAAATTACTATCTGCAAATCAAGTTTAAATTTTAACTATCGATGTCTTTTTCTTATGAGTAGTGCATAATAATGAATGAACATCTTTGTCAATCTTTTGAACTAATACCGGAGACAAAAATAGTGGAATTTACGTCAAAATGGTGAAATTTATGTCAAATTGTTGGAATGGAGTTATCTGCAGAGGCTCAAAAAATTGTCGGAGAAGTTCCTTCATTGTCAGGTCTTGCACATGAGAATAAGACATCAATTGCTAAAGTTTAAAATTAATCTGCGAATAGTAATTTATAAACATGAAAAAATTGATCTGTAAGTAGACATTTATGATTTGCGAATAACTGTCTAAAATAATTGTCTACATTTAATATAGATTGTGTTACTTCACATTTCACACAACACTAGCAGCCGTGCACAAGTTTATATTCGTTGATGACTTCTTGATTGTGAACGGGCATTGCTCGTCAGTGAACTTTTGAGTGCGTACTGTTAGCACGGGACTCCGGCCCTCGTGCCACACGCGACAGTACCCAGCCGCGGCGGCGGGCGGCCCGACGGGTTTCGCGTCTATATTATATATATTTTATTTATATAAATATATTATATATATTATAATATATAATATTATCAGATTTTAAAATCTGATGATAAAGTTGGACCTGCTGCCGACATGACATAAAATTGGACTTATCAGATTTGAATATTTAAGGGGTCCTTTATTTTTAAAAAAAGATTTGAATATAATATATAATATTATCAAATCTGATAATAAAGTTGGACCTGCTGACGACATGTCATAAGGTTCGACTTATCAGATTTGAAAATCTAAGGGGTCCTTTATTTTAAAAAAGATTTGAATTTTTTGAATGTTTGTTGTCATTAACTAAAAAGAATGAGGATATTATAAGTATTATGAATTGATGGGTTCCACCTTCATTTATAGGAAAGAAGCCTCTCATGATCTCCCCCCAAAAATGGGTCATGGGTGGCTCACCCCCTCCATGAACTCTCATGAGGAGGAAATCATGGGGGGTGGGGCCCGCCACTCACCCCATGAAGAAAACCGCCAATCAGTCGGCCTAACCGCCGTCGGCGACCGGCCTCCCGCCGGCCTCGCCGGGAGGGCAGTCGCGGCCAGCCGTCTGGCAGTCGGCTGCCCGGCCCCGCCGGCTGGCCATGGCGGTCCGCCGGCCACGCAAGCCATCCCTCGGCAAGCCGCCGCCCGGCCGGCCCCACGAGGCAGCCCCCGGGCAGCCGACGACGGCCCGGCCGCGGCGGGCCAACGGCCAAGCCGCTGGCCTAGCCGCGGCGGGTGGCCGACCGGCCGGCCTTGGCAGGGCCGCGCGGCGGCCTCTAGGCCGGCCACTTCCCGCTGCGGTCGGCCGCCTAACCGCCGGCGGACCAGCCAAGCCGCGGCTGGCCGCCGCCTAGCCGCGGCAGACCGCTGGCCAAGCCGCAGCCGACCCCACGTGCGCCGCCGCCGCCGGCGCCCCGGGCCGGCCACCGCCGCCGCCATGGCGGGCCCCCGCCGTGGACGACCTCCCCGCCGTCCGATTGGGGGGAGGCTCTCCTCGTCGTCCGATCAAGAGGGTAACCACCGACTAACCCAAACTTTAGTGGTGGTGCCCACCACTTTAGTGGTGGTGCCCGCCATGACCCTCCTATGGAGGCTATAAAAGGACCACAGGGGGTATTCATTCTTCACCTTTTGGATGCCCGAAGCTTTCTTCTTCTTCAGGTGAGAGCTCTCCTGCCTCCTCCCCCGGCGTCGGCCTCGAGTCGTCGTGAACCACCAACGGCCGCCCACTGCCACCAGCGCTCCCCACCGCGTAGCCAGCAGGAAAAACGCCCAAGTCCCCGCAAGAGCCAAAGGAGGAAGGTGATCGCAGCCAGCAAGTGAACGCAACCAGAAGAGCCAGAGCACCGGGACCGTCCCGCGTATTCCAACGTCCAAGCTACTCCCGCGACGCAGCCTGTTGCCCGCCGGGAGTCGTAGTCCCTCTCTCTCCCCAAGCTGTAACGGGTGCGGCATGTCGCCCCGATTCTCCAACACACTGTAAACACCGAAATATAGTGGAATTTGTTCGGCACAGACCCGGTCACGTGGTTTTTTACCCATTTAAGGGGTTTTTCCATGTCATCACATCTTGTGTCAACTTTCTACTCTCATTGACTGTGTGCGCGCTCGACCGCCTCGTGAGCTAAGACGGTTCGAATAAATCCGGCCCGACCGGGGCATCTAGTTAGTCCACAACATGAATGTTGCAACAAAAGATATTTTTCTTTTATAGAATAGTATAAATATATCTATCATATATAAAGAGATACTGTGGTCTGCGAATATCATGAGTTTAAAATTCCACAAGTCGTCAGATCATGAGTTCATAATTCAACAACCCTCAGATCGAGCACAATAAAATAATTTCATCTCTCCGCATTTTAGTAGGTCTCCTAAACCTACTATTACAATGTCCTAAACTTATGTGAAATTACGATTTTGCTCCTATAACTCTTAAAAAATCTGGCAGTTCGGTGTTAAAATTATATTTTAATTTAAACGTTGCTATTTGATTTTCATCCCAGGATTTAAATGAGGGGAGAAACAACTCAATCCAATGAGTTAAGGAGACAATTGTGATGACAGTTCAAATAATTTATACTTATATTATTATATTTTATATATTTTTATAAAAAAATTATATAAATATAGATATAATATAATTCGTTATTACATATAAATATACTATAGCCGATTATAGTTGCGCGAGCTTGTTGTGGCGGGCTGGGTACAGTCACGTGGGGCCGTAGGGGCAGGCCTGGTACAGTTGCGTGAGGTCGTAGTGGCGGGCCGGGTATAATCGCGCGGGACCATAGAGGCGGGCCGGATACTGTCTTGATTGGCAGTAGGGGCGGAGCCTCGTATCAGCCACTCCTGTGTGTATGTGTGTGTATATATATATATATATTTATTTATTTATGAGTCATCTATTAATGGATAGGTTCCCCGTGAACTCGTGAAGTAGTGTAGCGGCATGTTTGCTGTCGATTTCTAGTTTGCTTATGAAGACGGTCGAGCGGAGATGTCAAACCGGTCACGGTCTAGCCGTGATTACGTGAACCAGTTACGGTCGAGAAGCGCTGACATACCAGGAGAAATCGATCAGCTACAGGGATCACTACAGGACATCGGAGCTCCACGAGCCTGCCGGAGAAATTGTGCCACGTGGACTGCTATAATATAAATGAAATAAATAAACTGCAGCAGTTTGGGATGGCGGCAGTCAACGGATTTAGAACGTTATCGTCTGATCGTCTCCAATAGAGAAATGCATACCTCGATCAGCTTCTTCCTTCATCATTAAAATGATTTTTTTTAAAAAAAAATTGAAAATGTTGAGTGCCGTCCATCATGGTTTTTTTAATCCAATGGAGGGCTGTGTGCAATGCTCTATTTAATCCAACAAAAAAATATTTATATTTATTTATTATAATTTCTAGTTATTTTGTTTTGTACCGTTCATTTATTTCAGCAGTCCTAATATACGATTATTCATATTCTATTGATATTTGTGGTTTCAATATGTCTATTCGTAGTCCAGAAATATTTGCAGGGTTATTCTCCTTTGGCTTGGTTAGAACGATGACATCATTTGCTGCGAGAGCCTGAGAGAATATGACGCTTTTATGTTCCTTATTCGTTGTGCACTATCATTGACGATTATTGTCGAGGGTTAGTGGCGGGAGCTTGTTGATTAAGCATGATGCGGAGGACAATTGCCCTCTTGCCTTGGTGGTGCAGATGGACTCAGAGGTTTGTTTGTTTCGTGAGGCGGCGACAGATCTTGGTTCATGTGTACTTTGAGAGGGCTCGAGATTTGGCGAAAAGAATTTGCTCGCTGTTGCCTAAGAAGGACCTTTGTTCGTCTGAGTGTCGGTGGTGAAGAACATTTGTTCATGACTTAGGAGAACCATGGTTCGTCTGAGTGAAGGTGGTGAAGAACATTTGTTCGTTCGTGCCTCAGGAGGACAGGAGCCCGTCCAGGTAAAGGTGACTAGGAACCTTTTTTCGTACCTCAGGAGAATCGGAGTTTGTCCGAGTGGAAGTGACGAAGAAACTTTATTCGTGCCTTAGGAGTACCGGGGTTCGTCCGAGTGGAGGTGGTGAAGAACCTTTGTTCGTGCCTTAAGAGAACCAGGGTTCGTCCGAGTGGAGGTGGTGAAGAACCTTTGTTCGTGCCTTAAGAGAACCAGGGTTCGTCCCAGTGGAGGTATTAAAGAACCATTCACTGCTAGAAAACAGACCTTTAGCCACAGTTTTTTTTGCCACGGGGGAAAAACCGTGGCTAATAATGAAGTATTAGCCACGATACCTATTTCGTCGCTAATAAGTTACTATTAGCCACGGATGACTAATTTGTGGCAAATAAAAAGTTTTTGTCACGGTTTGTCTATTTCGTGGCTAATACTATTAGTATTAGCCACGGAAGCCTAATCCGTGGCAAAAATGGGTATTTTATAGTCTCACACCGCCAGTTAAAACTTTTATTTGGGTTTATATTGCTCATTCCGCAATGAATATTTGAATTAAGCTGGGTTCGCGGGCGGGCGGCCCGTGGGACGCGGGCGGCGGGCGGCCGGCGGCCGACGGCGTCGGCGGGCGGCCGGCGGCGCGGTGGAATCTTGTTTATATGAGGAAAAGAAGTAGCTTTTAGCCACGACAATTGAGCCATGACAAAAGGAGCTTTTAGCCACGACAATTGAACCGTGACTAATAATTGCTGAAAACATGCCCTTTAGCCACAATTTTAATTCATGGCTAAAATTCGTGGCTAAAACTTATTTGCCACGGATTCAGCATGGCTAATACTATTAGCCACGCTCGCATTGCCCACGCCCATTTGCTGTGAGTAGGCCGTGGCTAAAGGCTTTAGCCACGGTTTTGAACTTTTAGCCACGACAATCTGCCGTGGCTAAAAGTCTGTTTTCTAGTAGTGATTGTTTGTTTGTACATTAGGAGAATCGAAATTCATCCGAGTGGAGGTGACAAAGAACCATTGTTTGTTCGCGCCTTAGGAGGATCGTGGTCTGTCCGGCAAAGAACTTTTGTTCGTTCGCGCCTCAGGAGAACTGAGATTTGTCGGGGTGGAGGTGTCGAAGAACCTTTATTTTTTCGTGCCTCTGGAAGACTAGAGTCCATCCTGGTGGAGTTGACAAAGAACCTTTGTTCGTTAGCGCCTCAGGATCGGGGGTCCGTCTAGGTGGAGGTGGCAAAGAACCTTTACTCATTCACGCCTTAGGAGAACCGGGATTCGTCCAAGTGAAGGTGCAGATGGACCTTTGTCCATCTCGGGTGGGAGGTGCAAACAAAAATTTGTCTGTCTCACCTATGGTGTAGAGGGGCCTTCGCCGATCTCGCCTGAAGTGCTGAAGGGGTTTCGTCAATCTCTCCTAAGGTGCAGAAAGGCTTTCGTCGATCTCGCCTGAAAGGAGTAGAAAGACTTTTGTCTATCTTGTCTGGTGATACGAAGATAGCGTATATATAAAATAACGGAAGTGCACGTGTCGGTTCAAATAATACAAAGTGAGTAGATCATTCCCTTGGGGAAATAACCAATTTAATGCTTGCAAATACTAGTTTGACATTTTCTTTAAATTCAAGTAGATTAATTATATCATATACTAGATAATAGATGAAGTATGTGGCACTAATACGATTACGTAATTCTAACGGAACAAAAAGGTATCTTAATCGATAAAGAGAGATAGCCTTATAAATTGGTTTCCCAGGCCTATTGCGATGAGTATTAAATGGATTCTTTATGCATTACTTGATTGCTACTTTACAATGATTTGAAAGTGGAAATCATTATCTCTCGATCTCAGAAATCTGTTTACCCTAATCCCCTCAGTTATCTCTAACTTAGGTAAAAAAGCATACATAAAGTGCACAAATCAATGTTGCTAATATGAAGAAGAAATCTCTTTCTCTCTGTTATATTATACTGAGATCTATGTTACACTTACGTCACTCCTCTCTCGAATTTTGCAGTGTAGTTTAAAAACGGAACTTGGTTAATGATTTATGCGACTCCTCTCGAATCTCGTAGTATAAAATGAAGCGTTCAACTCTAGATTAGCGTAACTCCTCTCTCGAATCTCACCACGTAATTTAGAAGAAGAAACATAATCCAACATTCCTCATAAAACAAAGCATAGATGCAGTAAAAGTAGTTTCCAATCAAACATAAAAGAGTATTAAATCATAACATCACACAACATGACATGACTACAAACATACAAGACTTAGTGATTTTAGATCATGACGGCGGAAGAACACCACAAAGTAGGAAAGATCTTACAGCACATGATTGTAAGAACTCAAAATAGTGCGGGAAAATGCTCTCCAATTCGCGTTCAAGCAACCCTTCTCCAAGATCCGGTTTCGCCCTAGTTCTTCTTCTTCTCCCAAGTAATCTCTCTCTCTCTCTCTTTCTCCTCTCTAAGAATGAAATTCCCTCCCCTTTTCCAGACAATTTCGCCCATTAATTTTGTGCCTCCCCTCTAAAGGGGTGTCTCCCTTCATTTTTGTAACCGCTGCAGGTTTTAAAAATTCAAAATTTGAAATTCTGCAGGTTATTATAACAACTGAAATAAGTTGTTATAACAACTTTCCCCGGTCAGAAAAACTGCTCCAGCATTACTTCTTCGAATTGAATTTTTTTGGTGATTCTGACAAGAAAACATTAGAAAATGATCAAATTAATCAAACAAAGATTAGATATAAATTTTTTCATCATTTCATACACATTAAAACATCTTTTTCACCTTTTATGCCAAAGAAAATAAACATAGATAACTTTTTTTAAGAAGTTATCACACTCTCACACTTGAGTCTTGCTAGTCCTGAGCAAAGACAATTCATAAGATTGAATTGGGTGAATGGATAACTATTAAGATGAGAATTCGATGATCATTTTTCTTAACCCAACTCAGTCAAAGCATACTCAAGAAATCCGTTTTACTCAACTAATAAGCTTGTCAATCATTAAAAGTTCAATCATCACAAATCCATTAGTTTGATAAAAGATAAAACACAATTAAACTTTTGGTGTTGTGTGTGTGTTTTCTTCAAAATTATTTACTCTCATGCAATTTTTTTCATTGAGTCTCCACATTTATTGAAAAGGATGAGAATAAGCTAAGTTTTAGATTACCTCAACAAGAGTTAGTAGTTCATGTGAACATGGGTTTGGCTTGGCTAGCAATTTATAGATAGGCTTTGGTAGTGGAGTAGAAATTCCCTAGTCAATAGTCTTAATCATTCACCATGTTATGAGGCTCAATTTTTAAGCATTAAATAATAAATACTATGCCCATAGTTGAGATCATTTCAAATATGTATTCGCCTACCTAGGCCATATATCACTATGACAACACTGCTTTTTTTTCTCTTTTTTTATATATGGTCACAATTGGGATCATTTCAAGTAGGCACCTACATACTTAGGTCGCATATCACTATAACATTTATCCTCTTTTTTGTTTTTTTTATGCAGAATTGAAACACCCATAAATGACTAGTGTATTAAGATACAACTAGTAGAAATCTAAGAAATTTAATCATTTAGCAATGTATAGCAAAATGATAAGGAACAAGTTCAAAGAATCTCATGAATGATCAAAATGGTTTAGCTACATAATCTCTTGTCTTGGCTTATATCATTAACTCAGTTCTTGCTCATCCCTTCCTATTTTTTTTAAAGAAGTCAATATCAAAAGATTGCAAGGAGTAAATAATTTTGAGAAAGTTGTGCATAAAATGAACACTTAAGTGTGCTTTACCAAAAAAATCTTACTGACTTCAAATTCAAAATCTGAACTCTTAAGATTGTCTAGTTGTACCATTAATTAAGGTAAGGATTCAGATCATTAAACTCATGCTCAATCAAATTATTAATAACTCAATTAGTAGAGGATAAACCACCACCCCCCACACACACTTAAACCTTTGCTAGACCCTACCAAAAGTACTTATAGTTTATAAATTATAATTGTGATATAACACTGGATAATAGTGATGAAGCACATAAGGACATAAGTAACTGAATATAAATGTCTCCCATGAATTCAGAAATTTGGATAGTTTTACAACTTTCTTCATTCTTTAAGTATCCTTCAGTACTCATGTTCTATTGAATAATCTGCATGTTCGAACCCAACACCTCCTTAACAAGGCGGTGATGAGGGCTGTTGAAGGTGCCTTGTTAAGGAGGTGCTGGGTTCGAAACCTGACATTCTCAAAAATCCATCGTGCTGAGAAACAGGTCGAAGATGGGTTTGGGTGGCACGAGCTGCAGCCCTGTAACGTCGCTTAGGGTCGGCGAGCGTGTCGTGGGCTGGGTCGTTACACACATCATGCATCTGCAACCAACTTGCTCTTGTCGGAGTCCTACGACTCAGGACATCTACAACCACATTTCCCTTCCTAGGAGTATAATGAATCTGGAAGGTATAGTCTTCGAGGAACTCCATCCACCTCCGTTGTCACATATTTAAATCCTTCTGATCCAATAAATAATTTAGGCTTTTATTTTCCGTGAATATATCCACTTTCATGCCATATAAATAATGACCTCACCTTGTAAGTGCAAAGATCATTGCCGCCAACTTCAAGTCATGGACGAGATAATTTCGCTCATGCACTTTCAACTAGCATGAGCCATAAGCAATCACCTTTGTAAATTGAAGAAGAACGCAACCCAAGCCGCTCCCTGATGCATCACTATAAATTTCAAAGCCGTCCGAACCACATGGCGATGTTAAGATTGACGACATGGTCAAGCGACTCTTCGGCTCTTCAAAAGCTCGCGCGCACTCTGGTGTTCAAACGAACTTCTGATCCTTCCTCGTTAGTGTGGTAAGAGGCAATGCTATTCGCGAAAAGTTCTCTACGAAGCGCCTGTAGTAGCATGTTAGTCCAAGGAAACTTCTGACTTTGACTATAGAAGACAACACCGACCACTCTTGTATCGCAATAATCTTTGCAGAATCCACCGCAATGCCCTCTCCACTAACCACATGGCCAAGAAAGGCCACTGACGATAGTCAGAACTCACAATTTGATAACTTGGCATAGAGCTTATTTGTCCACAGGGTGTGCAACACCATCCGTAAATGGTTCGCATGATCTTCTTCAGACTGAGAGTACACTAGAATGTCATCAATGAAGACGATTACAAACAAATCCAAGTACTCCCTAAACGTTCGGTGCATTAGGTCCATGAATACCGATGACATATGTATTAGTCCAAATGACATTACAGTGAACTCGTAATGACCGTAGCGTGTCCCAAACGCTATCTTGGGAATATCACATTCCCGAATCTTCAACTGATAGTAGCCAGGCTACAAGTCTAGCTTCGAGTAAACAGTTGATCCTACTAGTTTATCAAACAAGTCATCAATCCGTGGTATCAGATACTTGTTCTTTTTCGTCAGTTTGTTCAACTCTCGATAGTCAATGCCGCAAGCTTCCGTCCTTCTTTTTCACAAATAGGACCGGAGCGCTCCAAGGTGACATACTTGGGCGTATAAAGCCTTGCTCCAGAACTCTTGCAATTGAACCTTTAGTTCTGCCATCTCCTTTGGCGTAACCCGATATGGCGAGCGGGACACAGGTTTCGCACCTAGCACCAACTCAATAGCGAAGTCCATCTCCCGCTGGGGCGGTAACCTCAGAATATTCTTAGTAAATACATCAGCGTACTCCGATACAATATGAACATCACTCACACTGGGCTTCGGCTCAACAACCTCCAACAGCGTGAAAAATAACTCTGCGCCCTTCTGAACTGCCTTGACCACTTGGATAACAAACATCAATGTCTTGATCGATCCTCGCATACCAGTAAATTTAGTCTCTCGTTCGGTGTTGCACAATGTGTGACTTCCTTAGAGTTGCAATCTATATAGGCACGCTACTCTGAGATCCAGTCCATACCAAAGATTACATCAAACTATGTTATCGGGAGCACAGATGCTTCCAATCCAAAATCTCGACTTCCTATCCGCAGCTCAACACACCAGGCTCGATCCGTGCGCATCATGCACCAGTTAGGAAGCAGCACATTCACTTGATCTATCGGCGTAACTGAAGGCACTCTGATACGGCCTACGAATTCCTCCGACAAAAAATAATGAGAAGCTCTCGTATCAAACAGTGCTCTCGCCGGATATTCTAATATTAGGACAAAGCCTAATGCAAACCAATCACACACACAAGTAACACACAAGGTACTAAGTATGGAAAACAGTAAAAGCTGAATCTTAACTCATACTTGTTACGACGTCACTTTGTTTTATGACCTCCTGTTGGCCAAGATTATAGACACGGGGCTACACTTGGGATGCAGTCGATTCCACCACTGTCTTTCCCTTTTCAGCATAAGACGCACCCGTCTTTTTCTCTCCTTTTGAAGGGTCACCCCAGCAGTCTCGAGCGATATGACCCACCTTTCCACATGTATAATGTTGAAACCAGAAACCTGGTCTCTGTGGAGTTCGACCCTTGGGGAAGGGGTGACCTCACACCTACTACACTCAAGAGAACGTCACAGACCGAAGACTTGGGAAACTAGGAACAGACCCTCGGCTCTAGCGCGGAGGTCCCACCTCACACCCGGAAGGCTACCTGAGCTCTTCCCCTCCCTAGCCAATGCTCGAGCTAGGGTGCCTTGGAGGAGCTCTCTCTACTCTACCAAGAAGAAGCTAAGGGAGGAGCAAGCAAGAAGAAGGAGAAGAAGGTCCTCTCCAAGGCACCCAAGGGGGTCTATTTATAGTTTTTCCAAGTCCTGGGGGTAAAAATGACCAAAATACCCCTACGCCCAAAAAGCCTTGGGCCAATAGGAAACGCCCACGCCGGGGGGCAGAGCGGTAAAACGCCTCCAAGGGCACAGCGGTAAAAGCACGCCGCCAACACCCCGCCCCCAAGCACCCGAGACGGCCCCAGGCCGCCGGTCAGGCCGCGAGCAGGCCGCCCGGGCGAGCGCCAGGCCGCGGCCGCCTCGCCCGCGAGCAGGCCGCTCGGAGCGAGCGCCAGGCCGCGGCCGCCTCGCCCGCGAGCAGGCCGCTCGGGCGAGCGCCAGGCCGCTGGCCGCCTCGCCCGCGAGCAGGCCGCTCGGGCGAGCGCCAGGCCACGGCCGCCTCGCCCGCGAGCAGGCCGCTCGGGCGAGCGCCAGGCCGCTGGCCGCCTCGCCCGCGAGCAGGCCGCTCGGGCGAGCGCCAGGCCGCGGCCGCCTCGCCCGCGAGCAGGCCGCTCGGGCGAGCGCCAGGCCGCTGGCCGCCTCGCCCGCGAGCAGGCCGCTCGGGCGAGCGCCAGGCCGCGGCCGCCTTGCCCGCGAGCAGGCCGCTCGGGCGAGCGCCATGCCGCGGCCGCCTCGCCTGCCCCTACCACAGACTCAACCGGCCGGGGCGGGTGCTAGCCAACTTGCCGCACCCGCCCTCCCAACAGAGGGGCCATTGGGGGGAGCCAATTCTTCCTCCCCTAATAGTATGTTCCAAGCCAGAGCCAAAATTGGCCACCGAGAGTTCAAAATCTCCAAAAAGCTTAAAAACGGGTTTGCCTTATTTTGGGTCCACTCTTCGCGAATACGGGGTTGTACACAATCCCCGCTCTTTTCGAGGTTGGCACAAGCTCGGAAAGAAACATCCAACCCAACGTATTCGCGGAGTGTAACTTCCCCTCGGGGTCAACCTGCCATGCCAGCTATGGGAGCCTGGGTGGCGAGACCTCCTCTGGGTGAAAACACTTAGCCTCCCCGAGGGGTCAACCTGTCAAGCCAGCTAATGGGAGTCTGGGTGACGAGACAACCTCGGGGTGCAAGCACTTACTCTCCACGAGAGGTACCACCGACCCTGCCAGCTAGTGGGAGCCTGACAGCGGGACCATCTCTGAGCAAAGGGACTTACTCTCTACGAGAGGTACCACCGACCCTGCCAGCTAGTGGGAGCCTGACAGCGGGACCATCTCTGAGCAAAGGGACTTACTCTCCACGAGAGGTACCACCGACCCTGCCAGCTAGTGGGAGCCTGGCAGCGGGACCGCCTCGGAGCAAAGGAACTTACTCTCCATGAGAGGTACCACCGACCCTGCCAGCTAGTGGGAGCCTGGCAGCGGGACCGCCTCGGAGCAAAGGAACTTACTCTCTACGAGAGGTACCACCGACCCTGCCAGCTAGTAGGAGCCTGACAGCGGGACCATCTCTGAGCAAAGGGACTTACTCTCCACGAGAGGTACCACCGACCCTGCCAGCTAGTGGGAGCCTGACAGCGGGACCGCCTCGGAGCAAAGGAACTTACTCTCCATGAGAGGTACCACCGACCCTGCCAGCTAGTGGGAGCCTGACAGCGGGACCATCTCTGAGCAAAGGGACTTACTCTCCACGAGAGGTACCACCGACCCTGCCAGCTAGTGGGAGCCTGGCAGCGGGACCGCCTCGGAGCAAAGGAACTTACTCTCCATGAGAGGTACCACCGACCCTGCCAGCTAGTGGGAGCCTGGCAGCGGAACCATCTCGGAGCGAGCGAAGGCTTGGGCTACCACGAGAGATCAACCTACCCAGCCAGCTAGTGGGAGCCTGGCGGCGGAATCGTCATCGGAGCTAAGGACTTGGGCTACCACGAGAGATCAACCTATCCAGCCAGCTAGTGGGAGCCTGGCGGCGGAATCATCATCGGAGCTAAGGACTTGGGCTACCACGAGAGATCAACCTACCCAGCCAGCTAGTGGGAGCCTGGCGGCGGAATCATCATCGGAGCAAAGGACTTGGGCTACCACGAGAGATCAACCTACCCAGCCAGCTAGTGGGAGCCTGGCGGCGGAATCATCATCGGAGCTAAGGACTTGGGCTACCACGAGAGATCAACCTACCCAGCCAGCTAGTGGGAGCCTGGCGGCGGAATCATCATCGGAGCAAAGGACTTGGGCTACCACGAGAGATCAACCTACCCAGCCAGCTAGTGGGAGCCTGGCGGCGGAATCATCATCGGAGCAAAGGACTTGGGCTACCACGAGAGATCAACCTACCCAGCCAGCTAGTGGGAGCCTGGCGGCGGAATCATCATCGGAGCTAAGGACTTGGGCTACCACGAGAGATCAACCTACCCAGCCAGCTAGTGGGAGCCTGGCGGCGGAATCATCATCGGAGCAAAAGACTTGGGCTACCACGAGAGATCAACCTACCCAGCCAGCTAGTGAGAGCCTGGCGGCGGAATCGTCATCGGAGCTAAGGACTTGGGCTACCACGAGAGATCAACCTACCCAGCCAGCTAGTGGGAGCCTGGCGGCGGAATCATCATCGGAGCTAAGGACTTGGGCTGCCACGAGAGATCAACCTACCCAGCCAGCTAGTGGGAGCCTGGCGGCGGAATCATCATCGGAGCAAAAGACTTGGGCTACCACGAGAGATCAACCTACCCAGCCAGCTAGTGGGAGCCTGGCGGCGGAATCATCATCGGAGCTAAGGACTTGGGCTACCACGAGAGATCAACCTACCCAGCCAGCTAGTGGGAGCCTGGCGGCGGAATCATCATCGGAGCAAAAGACTTGGGCTACCACGAGAGATCAACCTACCCAGCCAGCTAGTGGGAGCCTGGCGGCGGAATCGTCATCGGAGCTAAGGACTTGGGCTACCACGAGAGATCAACCTACCCAGCCAGCTAGTGGGAGCCTGGCGGCGGAATCATCATCGGAGCTAAGGACTGAGCATCACAATCAAACCTTACCAAATCCTACATCCTCAAATGGGGAAAATAGATGGGTTACATGATCCCCCTGACTCAGCTGGCCGGGGGTTGGACTCATTACAAGATAAGATACATACAGGGCTCTGCCGAGGCGAGGCTTCCTCAGGGGGTCTGGGCCTAGTGGTCCTCATCCGCTTCCTGCTCGCCGGACACTTCCATCCTGCTCAGGCTCTCCATGATCTTCTCCATCTCCTCTGCCTTGGCTAACCAAGAGATGGTGTTGACGGCCGTGACGTAGCACTGCCTTGCCATCCTGGAGTCTCCCTTGACTCTGACCTGGATCCCTCCTGAGCTGAACTTGAGGCATTGGTGGAATGAAGACGGCACACAACGGAAGGCGCTGATGAGGGGTCTTCCGAAGATGGCGTTGTAGCTGCTTGGAGCGTCAACAATGACGAACCGGCAGTTCCTCGAGACTCCTCCCAATTTTACTTGGAGCCCCACTCCACCCTCGACCTCCTTCCTTTCTCCTGAGAATCCGAACAGGGGTCCATCCGAGGCCAACACCCTCCTTGGTTATACATTCATCTCGTCAAACGCCTTCTTGAAAATGACGTTGACGGAGCTTCCGTTGTCAACCAAGACCCGGGAGACGGTGTAGCCTTCGATGACCGTCTGGATGACCAGCGCATCGTAGAACGGATCCTCATGATCCGGCAGGTCCTTCACCGAGAAGGTAATCTTTTCATCTGGGGGCGGGGTTTGGGAGGTTGAGGCAACGCTCCTTCAGTACATGACATGGAGGCTTGCCTTCCGAGTGGCCTCAACCCCCACTCCGCCGTGGATCACTCCTATACCACCTCGGGTTCCCACGTCGACCCGGTCCTCGCATATATCATCACCCCCTTCTCCGGGTAGAATCTCTTCTACCCGCACCGGCGGCTGCGGCTGGGCGGGGCCTCTCGCCCCCCTCACTTCCAAGAACTCGGGGCAGGTGGCTGTGGCGTGCCCCTCCACCTGGTGGAAGTCGCAGTACGGTAGCGCTCCCCCCCTTTTTCGGCGGGCTGGGCGCTCTCTCCTGTTACCTCTTCCCCCTCCTATCGCCAAGGCTTGCTGCTGTGGAGGGGGTAAGAGTTGCCTTGGGGCCTGCCTCTGGAAGTTATACCTCCCTTGGCCCCATGATAGTTCCCCCCTCCTTGGATGAGAGCTCTTCCTGGACCTTGGGCAGGTCCTCCCTGCTGCCTCCAGCCTGGTTCCGGACCCTCCTGTCCTTGGAACCCCTGAGCTCTCTGCTCCTCTCTCCTTCTTCCTTCCTGATGCCTCGAGCCACCCTGCTCTTTTTCCTCTGTCTCTGTCAGCTTTGCCAATTTCTTGACAAACGCCGGGTTGGCCGCCTCCATGGCTATCTCCTCTGCCGCCCTTTCCATCAGCTCCTCGAAGGAAAGGGGGGCCTTCCGGGTCAAGCTCATCTTGAAGAAGCCCTCCTTCAGCCCAACGGTGAAGGCCATCTGGAGAGCATACCCTGGCATCTCCTGGACCTCCAGGATCTCCTCTTGGAACCTGTCAACGTAGCGGGCAAGCGACTCCTCGGCCCCCTGCCTTATCAAGAAGATGGACTCAGGACTCCTCTTCCGCTTCTTGGAGGTGGAGAAGCGGAGCTGGAAGCTTCGGCTCAAGTCCTCGAATCCGTAGATCGACCTCGGGGGGAGTTGATGGAACCAGTCCCTTGCCTTCTCCTTCAGAGTGATCGCAAAGAGGCGACACTTGAAGGCATCTGTCATCGGCCTGATAGAGACGGCATCCTCGAACCATTGTAGATGTTGGACAGGGTCATCCTTCCCGGAATAGTAAGCCATGTCTGGCTCTCTGAACCCCTCGGGAACGGGAGCTGAGATGATTAGCTCGCTGAAGGGTGACCCCCTAGGGGTGGTCTCGCCACCTCCACTCGCGCGACCTGCTCGCCTTGAAGGTGGCACTCGCCGGGCTGGAGAACAGCTCCCGGCCGGTGGTGAGGTCTCGCTCGACCCCATCGCCCATCCTCTCCTTCCCGGGCCTTCTTCCTGGGACACTTCCTTCTCCCCCGCTGGGGTCATCTCGCCTAATCCCCTGGGAGTCGACTCGTCGAGGGGGGGAGCTAGCTCCTGTGGGGTCGGGGTGGAGCTGCCACCCTGAGGAGCAATGCTTCGCAGCATCTCCATGATACCTTGGATGGAGGCCATGAACTCCTGCCTCCCCACAAAGGGTCCCGGGGTGGGGAGCTCGCCGAGATCATCACTACCTCCTTGACCTCCCGTCATGACACTCTCCTGAGATCTTCTGTGCTGGTCACTCTCCACGCTCACTGCACCAAAATGTTGAAACCAGAAACCTGGTCTCTGTGGAGTTCGACCCTTGGGGAAGGGGTGACCTCACACCTACTACACTCAAGAGAACGTCACAGACCGAAGACTTGGGAAACTAGGAACAGACCCTCGGCTCTAGCGCGGAGGTCCCACCTCACACCCGGAAGGCTACCTGAGCTCTTCCCCTCCCTAGCCAATGCTCGAGCTAGGGTGCCTTGGAGGAGCTCTCTCTACTCTACCAAGAAGAAGCTAAGGGAGGAGCAAGCAAGAAGAAGGAGAAGAAGGTCCTCTCCAAGGCACCCAAGGGGGTCTATTTATAGTTTTTCCAAGTCCTGGGGGTAAAAATGACCAAAATACCCCTACGCCCAAAAAGCCTTGGGCCAATAGGAAACGCCCACGCCGGGGGGCAGAGCGGTAAAACGCCTCCAAGGGCACAGCGGTAAAAGCACGCCGCCAACACCCCGCCCCCAAGCACCGAGACGGCCCCAGGCCGCCGGTCAGGCCGCGAGCAGGCCGCCGGTCAGGCCGCGAGCAGGCCGCCCGGGGCGAGCGCCAGGCCGCGGCCGCCTCGCCCGCGAGCAGGCCGCTCGGGCGAGCGCCAGGCCGCGGCCGCCTCGCCCGCGAGCAGGCCGCTCGGGCGAGCGCCAGGCCGCTGGCCGCCTCGCCCGCGAGCAGGCCGCTCGGGCGAGCGCCAGGCCGCGGCCGCCTCGCCCGCGAGCAGGCCGCTCGGGCGAGCGCCAGGCCGCTGGCCGCCTGGCCCGCGAGCAGGCCGCTCGGGCGAGTGCCAGGCCGCGGCCGCCTCGCCCGCGAGCAGGCCGCTCGGGCGAGCGCCAGGCCGCTGGCCGCCTCGCCGTGAGCAGGCCGCTCGGGCGAGCGCCAGGCCGCGGCCGCCTTGCCCGCGAGCAGGCCGCTCGGGCGAGCGCCAGGCCGCGGCCGCCTCGCCTGCCCCTACCACAGACTCAACCGGCGGGGCGGGTGCTAGCCAACTTGCCGCACCCGCCCTCCCAACAGAGGGGCCATTGGGGGAGCCAATTCTTCCTCCCCCTAATAGTATGTTCCAAGCCAGAGCCAAAATTGGTCACCGAGAGTTCAAAATCTCCAAAAAGCTTAAAAACGGGTTTGCCTTATTTTGGGTCCACTCTTCGCGAATACGGGGTTGTACATATAACATGTGGGCAGACTTCTCCCAGATGTTTCTCCATACGCAGGAGAAGGAGTAGGTACAGAAGTTTTAGGCTTCTTTTTCCACCGTCGAAACCCAGACTTTGGAGAACTAGGTACTTTAAACTCTGTCTTCTTCCCCGCCAAGTCATTTTTACGATGCACATGTTTCATGTCCAGCTCAAGGGAACGGGCTGTATTGACCAAGGTAAGGAAACCCTGCGTCATCGGTCCTGAGAGAAGCAACCGTAGGTCATCTCTCAGCCCTTCATAGAATCGATTCGTTTTTCATTCCTCATCTGCAAACGTAAAGCTTGCATATCTTCCCAATCTCGTAAACTCGTACAAGTAGTCATCCACCGACCTCTCGCCTTGAGTTATCCTTTGAAATTGGTTCTCCATCGCAATCTGTTGTGCCGATGGAATATATCTTGCCAGAAAACATCTTGAGAACTCCTCCATTGAGATCTCAGTCAACGGCTGACCAGCAAACTGGTGCAGCTCCAGCTCATCCCACCAAAGTCTTGCCTCACCATCCAACAAGAAAGTAGTCATAGTGACTTTTTGTCACTCTTCCGTTTCTGTTGCCGTCAGGACCCTCTTTATTCTTGAGAGCCAATCTTCGACTTGTGTTGGGGTTCCAGTACCCATAAACACAGGGGGATTGAAACTCATCACGTGTTTCAATTGCTTTTTTGTTGCCCGCCTTGCGGCCACTGGCTCAACGGACACTTGTCTCACCGCTACGCGCTCCACTACGCCAACCGGTTTCTGAACCATCATAGGAATAGATGGTTGTCTCTGACCTCCAGGTTGCACATTTATCATTGCGAACACAGCTTCAACAACCAACCGTACAGTTTCCATAGAAGGAGGAGGTGTTGGCAGCTCATTTGGTGCACTACTCTCCACCGAGCGCTGAGGTTCTTGCTGCCCCGCACCACTTCGAGTTGCCTACAATGTGAAACACGCAATTAAGCAATGAAGATATTGCCAAAAGCAATCACAGGAACATACCAGTTCCGCAAACATGTGTAATTTCATTCCTAAGTGGACATTCATGGGTTCATTATTGTTATAACGGTAGCGCACATACACATACTCACCACCCCTTAAAAGAATTCGACCGCGAATTCATATAAGAAAGATCGAGAACGGAGTCTGATACCAATTTTGTAACGCCCTCATCCGTCGCATAGCATATGACAGAAGGTCTGGTCGGGGCTCGATGTCATATACCACGGACAGGTAAGGAGATTACAAGTTGTTGTCAAACCCAAGTTCAAGTAGAAACGCGTCCTACCACTGAGCATTCTAGCGAAAACATTTTAATTTAAGAACTCACTCATAATGAGAATATCGAATACACAAAAGGAATGACATAACATACATATATATTACATCACATGTTTCGGCTATAGCCTTATTACAACTGTTTCATATACAACATGTAGTTTCATACATCGGCACGCAGACCGGTCACACATGAAAACAGTAAATATTCATTTTTGGGCCTTCGAGGGCCAGCCAACTACAGCACATGGGCTTCAACCCGGTACTTTCCACTTGGCTCTCCAGCACCTGCACAAAAGGGTCCACCAAAACGTGATAAACAAAGCAACGATCAATATTTTGCTAACCCGTTTATAACGATCTCACCCCTTATTCGGGGTAGCATTTCTCCATCCTTGCAAACAAGGCATATATATATCATGGTTGTGATGATCGTTGGATAACATTGGGCGATAGTGAGTATTGCTGGAGATAACTCTTGATGAGCAACATTTTGTGAAAGCCCAGTTTTTCTGGCATTGCAGCATGCTATAGGTTTTTCTGGACAGATGTTCTAGTTGTGGTAGAGTCTGAGTACAGAAAGAGAAATTCTATTGTTAACGTCAGACGATAGTGGCTATAGCTGGCTATAGCTCCCAGATAGCATTTTGATTACGAATCCTATCTCTCAGAGATTGTGTGACTAGTTTGTGAGCTATGAACTTGGGTGCTCAACTCTGATGGTCGTGAGAGTCATTTATTAAATGTAACGCAGTTATGTTTAACTCCTCGAGAAAGGTGATGTGACCCGCGTCTGTCCATTTAGCCATTGAAGCTCGACTTTAGGCAATAGCATGATGATTTGAGCAATGGGAAAAGACTGATATGTACTCGCCCTATGTCAGGTAAATAGACTTAAGGTACGTGGTAATTAATGTTGGCAGTGGGGAGGAGAATCTTGGTTGTATGTCAGAAAATAATGCTCATAGTTTGTTGTCAGTCTCAAATGTTTGGACAGTGGTGGGACTGTTTTTCCAGTACACCGAGAATGTGTCCTGAGTGCATGAAGCGTTTGACAGTTGATGCAGCCGTTTGTGATATATTGAATGGTGCTTGAGTTGTGTCTTCTTGTGATATATCTATATTTGGTTGTTATGCATGCATAGAAGGAATACCGCTGCCCCGGGTTTGGGATAGGGTCGTTATAAATTGGTCAACTAAAGATGACTATTGCCTTGTTTTTCATCCTTATGGTGGATTGTCTCTATGTAGGTGCTGGAGAGCCGAACGGAAAATAGTGGGTTATATCCCTTGATGCCATGTCGGCCCTCAAAGGCCAAGCGAAGAATTGTATTGTTTTCATGTGTGGCCGGCCTACGAGCCGATGTTTGTAAACTATTTTGTTGAAGCATAATTGTAAGGTCTTAAGGTCGTAACGTTTTATGTATTTTGTAATAACATTCCTATGGTTTTATATAGTGGATATTGTTGATACTTGAGTTCAATTTAACCCATGAAGCTTCCACTAGAATGCTCTGAGTTAGGATTCGTTTGGTCTTATGATATTTAACATGTTACCCCGCCGACTGTTTGTGGAATATGGCGTGTGACCCCAGCCGAACCCTCTGTTATATTACATGTGACGGATGAAGGTGTTACAACGTGCTGTAGAGGGTCGCTTGAACCATCAAATGTCTCGATGTAAGGGGCTTAATTCTGGGGGAACAGTATGTGCCAGGATCTGCAGAGCTAAAGGGGGATGTGGTGAACGGGGTGTTGCCCTTTTGTGCTACAGTGCCCCTCGTGCCCATACTCCTCCTTAATCATGCGTCTTGCTTCTTCGTGAGTGATTCCTCTATCGGTCGGAGCGATATCTTCTTTTGCCGCATGAAAGATTTCTTGCGCATACTTGGGAAGTTCGTGAGGGATTGTGCGATGCGTGGAGCTATCAGTGCCGGACGATTCTTCTGCGATGGGATCCTTAGAGCGGATAGTGTCTTCAGGCATTGTCTGACTCTGGATTTATGCCGGTTGATCTCCTGGCGTGATATCTGCATTAGGAGCGTGACGAGCCCTTATGTTTCCCTTCAAGGTGGGTGCCTTTACGTGGCGCTCCCTTATCAGGCATCTGCAATCTTTCCATGATGCTTGGGATGTGGTGACAATGGATCCTCCCTGAAGCAAGGCGTTAAGTTGCCCGCGGGTAAGTCAATAGGGGGTGGATTGTTGTGCTCCACTTTTGTCACGTCACTGACAGTTCGTGCGCTTCTCTTTGTCATTGTTGTCGGTGTTGCTATTTTGAGATTTGTTAGAGCTTTAGGGGTACACTTTCTCACAGAATTTTCTCACAGACGACGACAAACTGTTACGGGGCACCCGATTTTTCTCCGGTCCAGAGAATCGGACCACCTTAGCTCGAAGTCGGACCGGGCGCACAAACAGTCAAAGAAAAATAAAAGCAAATGACACAAGACTTTTTTTGACGTGAAAAATCCGGAAAGAGTGAAAAATCACGTGGTCGGATTTGTGCTGGGCCAAAATCCACTATTTAGTTGGAGATTACAAGAGTTTAGGATGATCTCTCGGAGGGTATCATATCACCTCTCCGTTACAAGGGCAAACTACAAAAATGATGAAAAAAAACTAAGTTCTTGGTGTCTCGATGGAAGTGCTCCAGCCTGGAGAATTGGCTAAGTCCACGGAATCTCGATGCATGCGTTCCAGCTGGAAAAATGTGTAAGTGCACGGAGCCTTGATGGAAGCGCTCTTGTGGAGATGAACAACATGCATTGAAGTATGTTGGAGCCTTTGCGCTAGACGGGGAGCGGAGAAAATTCCTGAGCGGAGTATCAGCCTAAGTGCACGATCTCGCTAGCAAACCTAAGAGCTCTTTACAGTCTCTGGAGTTGCTTGTTCTCAAATGAAGGCACGAGTATCTATTAATTTATAGTTTTATGGAGGGTAGCACAGGTAATTGCGCTCGGGGGCAGGATTTGTGTTGGCGAATGACGTCTCTCCATTTTAGTCACCTGGATCACCAATTTTAACGAAATGACGAAAGTGACCCCCAGGTGGTTCGGGCGGCCCTGGTAGGTTGCCCGGCGGAGGAGGCGGCCGAAGGCGGCAAGGTGCGTTCGAGCTCTTTCGCGCTGCACCCGTGAGGCATGCGCGTGCGCGCCCGCGAGGCACATGCTATCAAGGGTTCGATTCTCCCCAAAACATCATTAAAGATTATTTTTTTGTTTACACGAGCATCTTCGCACGGGCTACGCCCGTGCTCGATGCTCTCGGGGGCCTTCGGCTGCATCCAGGCGGGCTTCGCCCGCCTGCGCACGGGTTTCGCCCGTGCTTGATGCTCCGGGCGGCCTTCGACCGCATAGAAGCGGGCTTTGCCCGCTTCGACGCAATCCACCAGCTCGGCGTCGCACCCGCCGCTCGCAACCCCCGGAGCACAGGAAGCCCCCGTGCCCTACGCGATAGTATTCTGAAAACATATTTTGAATTAGAGGGAAGGAATCAGTTAACATCACAAAACTTTTAAAATAATAATAAGTAGTAAATTCAAAGAAATCAAGAAACAAAGTCATTGTGAATTTTCTTTGCTCATTCTCTTTGTTATATATGTGTGCGTGTGCAAGTTGTATTGGTTGTTCAGTCATTGATGTTAATCACCAAGTGCAGTAACCTGGATGCTCTTACATGTGAGTTTTGGATGCTTTGTCTATATACATATAAAATAACCATCGAGCAAGAGCATGGTTTATTAGTGGAGTTCATCTGAGGTTGCCTTGATATATGAGTTCATGAGTTTTGGATGCTTCTTTTGCATTTTCCAACTTGATCAATGTACTGATGCACTTACACATATTAATTTGATCCATCTACTGTACAGGATTCGTAATTATTATATTCAAAAATGTGAGATCTAATTAAAAAAAGAACATTGCAGAACATACCTCTTGAGATCTAAAATGTAAATAAGTAGAGAATGAAGAAGAAGCAAGCCTCCTTGGTTTGAGTAAACCTTCACTAATAAGTCTATCATGCATAACCTATTTTGAAAACATCTTTCACTGATGAGCTTACCAAGGGCGATGACAGTAGCGGGGAGGGGAGATATTCGATCGGGTGAAATAGTTGATGTGAATTGCTGTCAATGGAGTAATGGAGGAGCAACGGCATGAAGAGCGGGGAGTCGCAAAAGAGAGAGATGCGGAGGAGGAAGGAAAATGTCAAAGAAGATTTGAGTAAAAACACATCTTTAATCCAAAGAGATCATGCCTGCAATGCAAACAGAGCTCACCTTGATTGAAGCCCCAACAGGATAGAACAGCTTCACCAGAGTGAAGAGCGGAGAGTCGCAGAACAGAGAGCTGTTGCGGAGGAAACCGCGGGCGACGAAGACAACGACGGCGAGGACACTTCTCCGAGAGAGCTTCTCCGGCGAAGGTGCGACGACGCAGATGAGATGGCGTTCGGCGAGGAGGGATTGCAGGGTTTTCTTGCGATCGGGAGTAGGAATAGAGGAGACAGTCGGCGGTTTAAAAGTAGCGGGGAGGTATCTTCGCGGAGTTGTCGCCTTAAGCGGCGGAGAAGCGAGAGTGTGCTGTCGCTTGCACGCGAAATAGCAGGAAGTGGTGGAGGGGGTTTGTCGGGCAGTAACTTGTGTGACGCAGGAGCTAGCAGCCGGCGTTAGCGGCAGACGGCAGGCGGCAGCAGCACGGGGCAGGCGGTGGAGTGAGCTGGTAATGGCAGGGTAAGAGGCGATCGGCGAGGGGCGACGACAGCATTCGCGGCAGGCGGCAGGAGGGCGGGGTAAGCGGCGAGGGTTTTCCGGGATTTCCATCCATGACGGAGAGAAGCGAATCATCCTTATTAATAGTAGATATAAATATTATTTTTATTTGATTAAATAAATAAATAAAATACAAAACATTAGCAAGAAATAAATTTAGGAATGATAAAATACCTAGCTAAAAATTCCTTGCAAAATTGCAAGAAATAAATTTGTAGCTAAAATTAGTTACGAGCATATTAGCTAGAGATTTTTTGTTGTTCCTAAATTCCTAGCTATTTAAAATTAACAAGGAATTTTGCTAATTAGAAAGAAATTTTGGTCCTTGCTGACCAATGTTTTTCTTGTAGTGTTTATAGTTTTATGGAGGGTCGCACCGGTAATTGCGCGCGGGGGCAGGATTTGTGTTGCCGAATGACATCTCTACGTTTTAGTCACCTGGATCACCAATTTTAACGAAATGACGAAAGTGACCCTCAGGTGGTTCGGGCGGCCCGGGTAGGTTGCCCGGCGGAGGAGGCGGCCGAAGGCGGCAAGGTGCATGCGAGCTCTTGCACGCTGCACCCGTGAGGCGTGCGCGTGCACGCCAGCGAGGCGCATGCTATCACGATGCTCGTGCGCAAGGCTTGTGCGGGTGCGTGTTTGGCTTTGCCCTCTTCTCGAGTGTTTCTGAGCCTTCGAGGGGGAGCGCGGTTTTTTGCGCGCGACTTGTCCGGTATGATTGGTTTTCCCCATGTGTTCTCGGTCCCAGTCTTTTCTGATTTGTCTCGGAAATTACAAGGGGAACCCCATAAAAGTGCTTCTTTCTGCATGTCTTCAATATCTTAAGTTCTCAGTTTGATTGGCATCAGGAGAAGGGTCTTGGATGGGGGATCCAAAGTAGCAATTCATGATCTTCTTCATTTTTTCAAATAGGAGTGCAAGGCTCCTTCATCGCCTCGCCATTACATTTTGGGTTGTCGATATCCAATAAACTGTCAATATGATTTTATTGGACTGCTATTATATTTGAGTTGTCAATAATCATAGCCAAACAGCCAATATATACGCCCTATTAACTTAGGGTCTGTTTGGGACAGCTCTGGCGGATTGAAAAGCTGCTGTCCGGATAGAACTGTTTTAAAATAGATCTCTGGGGAGCAGTTTTGAAAAGCTGCAGAGTGTTTGGGTGTTCTGTTTAGAAGTGCGCTTTGAAGAAATTGAGCGAGAGCGGGAGGAGGAGGGAGCGTCGGCTCCGGCGAGATGTGTCAGCTCCGGCGAGATCCGTCGGCTCCCACGATTTGCAGGAAGAATTGGAAAAGTCGGGGCTGGTAGATTCCAAAACCTGTGAGAGAGAAAGCTATTTTGCGGGAGCAGAAGCTGCGGGGGGAGGGATTTCCAAAAAGCTGCAAAACAGCTCCAGATTTACGAAAAGCTCTTCATAAGAAGCTGTCCAAACACAGAAAAAACAGCTCTGGCGGCTGGAAAAGAGATTTTCCAGCCGCCAGAGCTGCGCCAAACAGACCCTTAAGGAGTTTTGCACTTCAGCTCTCCCAAACGCAGCTAACATTCAAAATGCTGTTTTGGGCTTTTCCCCAAACCTGCACCGCGCCTCCTTCAGCCAAAACAAACGCTCCAAATATATTTCTTAACTCGGTGAATATGTTAAATTTCTTTTTGGAAACTTTGCATGCTATATTTATTACCAAGGATTTAAGGCTTGTTTAAGAGGATGCAGCAACGCAACAAGTATAATTTCTCGAACATAAAAATTGAAAAGAGGCCGCCGCGCCGGAGCTTCTTGGACCGCCTCATATCACCCTCCCCATCCTCCCAGCTCCCCCATTTCAACGCCAACAGAACCTTCGCCTCAATCACCTTCTCCGCCGCCGCCGGCGAGTTCTGCGAGCACCACGGGTACTGTGTTTGGGGCAGATGGAGGTAGTTGTAACGGAATCCATCCGACGGCGACGTTACGACAGCGGCCCCTGCTGCAGACGCCGTCATGATAAAACTCAGCCGCTTCGCACCATCCTCCCCGACGGCGTCCTCTTCGGCGGCCGCCGGCGGTGTACAGCGCACGAATGTGCTGATGATGACGAGAGATGACCGAAAGGCTTCGACCGTTGCTGTGTCGTTGACCAATTGAGGATGTGCGCTGACTTTGACCACCACCATGGCTCCAGTATCTAGCATTTTGACTTCTTTCTCCTCCTCCTCAACCCCATCGTCGTCTTTTTCTTCTTCTTTTTCCTGTAAAAGGTTGCTTGTATTTGATTGAAAGTCGGTGGTGGCAAATGAGAGAATGAGGCGGCCTCCTTTCCGCTCGGCATGCAGGTGGTTATGACAGGGGACGGGCGCCGCCGTGAGGACAAGGCGGCCGTCACTGCGAACGGACTTCATCTGAATGCAGCCGGAGGAAAGAGGCGGAGGAAATGGCGGCGATGGCTGCCATTTGAACCAATTATGGTTCGCTCTGTTGTTTATAATCTCGTTCCCCCTACTCTGTATCTCTAACTTCGCTGCCGCCTCTTCATGCTCTGTTTTCTCTCGAAAAGTCTCTGTTTTGGAAGAGAAGGGGGAGATGAAATAGTCTAATTCCTCGGCGGAAGAGAACCCGTCGCAGCCGGTCTCCGACCCTAGTCCCTCGGTGCAGAGCTCCAGGCTGTGCTGGCTCATCGGGCTGGAAGACCGCCGGAGCAGGGTCTCCGGCGGCCATTCTGATCTAATTTCCTTTTCCTTTACTTTCTGGATTGAGCTCCAGATATCGAACCTGGCTTCGTCATCTGCCCTCATCATGTCTTCTTCCAACATTCTGCAGCTATCTGAAGAATTTTTGATCTCACTTTTTGCTTGCTATGAAATAATACGAAAACAGAGAGAGAGAGAGAGAGAGAGAGAGAGAGAGAGAGAATTACAAGAGAACAGAGGAGTAGTTCGTGGGAAGATTTGGGAGGTGTGGGAGAGCTATTTATAGCTGAGAATTTTCACCTCACTTTCTGCCTGCAGAGAGATAGATGATTTATACACAAATATATAATTAATAAGAATATTTCTACACAAATAGTAACATTATCTCTGACTATGATGACTTTCTTTTCATCATATAAATCCAATTCAATCCACAAAAATCTGTTGGAAGGTTAAGAGGGGCACACAAAATAACAAGAAGGAGCTTTGACTATTCGATGGAAACAAAATTACAGCTTCGAATACCCATTCAAATTACCCAAAGCCGGGTATTACAACTTTACTAATTTGTTACGAATCAGCACCCCCAACACATAATAGGTGTTACAACACACACTAGAGCTAGCCAAGAGAATTTCATAACTGTCAGCCGCATGACTGCAACTTATGTGAAAATTTTTTAGGAAATCGAGAAAGATAGCAGGAATTATCATAACTTTTTTATAAGGCGAGTTATACATTGCGAGACATGATTCACAATGTACCCGATGGGAGCAAAAATCTAAAAGCAAGAGAAACTGACAGACTGACAAGAGTAACCGTCCCAGCAGCTAACCGTCAAGCCTGTCCGCCGAATCCGCCAAACCGCAACTCAAGCCGCGCGGACTGCCTGTTATTTAAAATCTGAGAAAACAACTTTGTCTGTTACTTCAGGTCGCCTGACAGCAAAGCTAACCGCGAACAGAACTGCTAAACGAGGAAACAGTCTACCCGTTGAGACCGGCCGAACTATTTGTATTATCCACAATCCCGAGCAGAGACTTCAGGCCACCTAAACCGCAACCTAATGCATACCACTGACTGTAAATCACGAACGGTTTCACCTGAGCCGAACTTCCAACAGCTACCTAGTCGCTCGGTGCTAGTCGCACAGTTTGCAACAGTAAAAGTCAACTTCACTTAGTCTCGCTGGTTAGAAAAACTTAACCGCAAGTTCAAAACGTGAGTGACCGCGCAGTACAACGGTAAGATTCACCAGTCCGCATAACCGAGTAGACAGTCACCTCAGCTTGCGTGGTCTTAGCAATCCATCCACGCGTCCTGAGCCAACAACACGTTTTTGACAAACTCCAGAAGCAGACTGCGCAACCATGCGGTCTCTGCGACTAGGCAACCGAACCTGACTTGTCATAGCACCATGACCAAGTCCACAATACCAGCAAACTCTGGATTCAGATCACGTAAGTAGAACACAGCAAACTGTGCGGTCAGCCTCCTCTATCCGGTCCAACCACCTGCCTCTACGCAAGCCAGAGAACCTGTCAACTCCAAGCGGTCTCCGCGCTCTCACCAAACAGACCGTAACAGCCGCGGTTAACCCACTGTTAACCGTTCGGTTACCTCTCAGGGAGCTTACTGATCCAGACTGCAACAAAGAAGAACAGAAGCCGAAAATAAGCTATCCGCCAACACCTAAGCGCCTAACTTGCCGCAGTTTGTGCGGTCTGCCCAAACAGACCGCTCACTCACAATTCAACAATTTCAACAACTTTTAAACCACAGATATTGCTAGCGCTAACCGTAGTTAGCCCCGCTCGCTAGCCACTCTCCCCGCTTATAATTATGACATAGACCCTGGAAGTAACACCGCTCGCTAGACGCAGAGATCACAACTTCTATCCACATATCTCTCATTGCTAGCCACAAAATACTAACCGCAGACCTCCAACCTTGCTTCTTGAAGTGATGTTCTGTAGAACTGAAGAGTGCTGTATGGACCCCTATTTATAATATGGCGGGGATTTTTTGAATTTAAAAAAAATTCAAGAAAACACTAAATATTTTATGATATTTAGAATTTTCAATTCATATCATCAACAATTAAGGCTCTGTTTGGTTCGGGTTTTGCCGCCCGTTTGGGGCAAACGCCTCCAGAAGATAGGTAACAAATGAACCTACGACGGCGTTGCTCAGTTTCCACCCGCCCCTCCGTGAGAACGCCCCAAAAAGCTTCGTTTGAGAAGCCCCTCCCTCCTCCGATTCGAACACTCCGTTTCCACCCGTCGGATCGATCTGCCACTGCTGAACCAAATGAAGCCTAAGAGATAGTAGAAATTACGGCCAGGCCGGACAAGGATGGAGTGGAGTCCGGCCCCAAAGCACTGTGCGGACAAGCTCAAGGTGCTTAATTTGTAGCTATTTGGGTGGCCTCGAGAGAAAAAGGGTGCCCAGTCATGAATCTTGTTCAAGGCACATGCTTCACATTTCCTTCTTCATTCTTGAGGCTGGCCATGGCCCTTCTTGTGCCAAAGTTGTCTTTATGCATCCAGCATGCATGTTTAAATCTCTCCAAAATTGAAATGCAGCATGTTTTCAAAGGCTGTCGTGTTCAAAAAGCCTGATTTGGGCCGGTCGGACTCGGGCTTCCTGTCAATGGGGCTCGGGCCGGGCCTTGTTTATTCCGGGCTCGGGCCCCCTCTCAAAGAGGGGGATCTGTTAGGGGCTTGAAGATTGGACCGGGCCCTGGGGCTTAATGTTTGTACCGGGCCCGAGCTGCCCGGTTTCCCCATAGAGACAATTTTAATCCCGCATAAATAGACGAGATTTTAATCCCACCTGTATTTTAACCCCGCCTATTTAAGCGGGATTAAAAATAGGCGCGATTTTAACCCCGCCTAAATAGGCGGGATTTATTTAATGAGAAATCCTGCCAACTGGCAGGATGTCCTAGCGGCCTGGGTGTCGGTCCCGGGCAAGGCCCGGCGCCCGGGCTTTTTGGGGCCTGGCCAGGGCCGGCCGGGCTACCGGCTGATATGGGGGGCCTGTAAGACCCCGAAACCCGGCCTAAGATCAGGCCCGGGCTAGCTTCCGGGCCAGGTCTTTTTGAACACAACTAAATGTCAGGTTAATTAATAAGTGTCTTTTTTAGACTCCATTTGGCACGGCGATGATGGTCGTGTACAAGAGGTTTAAATTATCATTCAATGACGCACACTTAAGAAACTTCATTCACTTTTATGTTTAAATGAATGAAGTTTGTTATGCGGTCGTTAACGACTGATGGTTTAACCCATATATTTAGGACCGGCACCGTTGTGCCAAACGAACCTTTAGTAAGTTTAGGGATGTAATTAGTTTCTCTTGTCTTGGGCTCCGTTTGAGAGGACTTATTTTTTCCGGTCAAGTAGTTACGATCGTATGGACCAGACATTAATTAAGATTCAATTCATGCAGTCGTAACCGCTTGACATGTGAAAATAAATCTTCTCAAGCAGAGCCGTAGTTCTAACTGAGATGACGCCAGTGCATTGCATGCTCAGGATGAGGTACTACTAAAGGGAGAAAACAAATAATTTGTTTACATTAACAAACAAATTCCACTGTTAGAGTTTGTTAAAATTGTACAAATTATGAGAGCGGCTCTTAATTTCATTGGCCATATTTCTAAAAATTATCATTTCTTTTTTTTTTCTAATAATGCCTTTTAATTTTAAAGATTTTGTTTATAATTCCAAAAAAATAACATCATGGAAAAAAAAGACCGGGGCGGCTCTATCACTAATGTTTTAAGAATCGATTCCCTGAAACGGCCTACAAACCAACACGATCTAGCTCAAGAGAAGCTCCAGCGAAGAGCCGTCGATAGAACGACTAGGGCTCTGTTTGGCATGGTGGTGGTGGTCATGAACATGGGGTGGGGGTTAAAATTGTCATTCGTTAATGCCCACCGAAGAAACTGCATCCACTTTTTTGTTTAAACGGATGATGTTTGTCAGGTGATCCTTAACCAATAACGGTTTAACTCATGCGTTTATGACCGTCATCATCGCCGCCACCACCGCCACCGCCGCCACCGCCGCCAGGGGCGGATCCAAGGGGGGGCCCATGGGGGCCCGGGCCCCCCCAAAATTTTTAAAATATCCTATATATTTTATCTTTATTATATTATATTTTTATTATATCTTATTAAAATAGTGCAGCCATTCAATCATCATCTCTGCAATGTCTCCTCTCCCGCTACACGCCTCAGACGCTTGCACGCTGCCCAGTGCCCTCATCTCTGCTCTCTCGCTGCAAGCTACCCTAATCTCTGCCAAAAGCATGTCTGCCACGCCTTCTTTCTCCTCCCCCGCACGCCATCCTCACCTCCCGCTGTCGCGTTTTGCATCGACTGCCACCCCCGTATAACCCTACCTCCTCAGCTCCTCTACACAGCCCTGGCCCCTGCCTAAACTCTTTCCACATCGCGACATAGCTTCTCCTTCAGTCTCCCTTCTTGCTCAGACAGAATCCTGCACCCGACAAGTTCCTCTTCGCTCTTCCTATATTCAGCCTCCCTTCTCCACGACGAAGGTATGAGCGTTTTATTAACTTTCTTGTTGAGTGTTTTATTACTGCATAATTAGGATTAAATTGCTTCTTCTTATACTGTGAGAACAAAGGTTTTGTGATCTGAGAACTGCAGTGATTGATTTTTTTTTTAGAATTCAACGATGATGCTAGCATGTTTTTTTGTTATGAAATCAGTTGGTATTGTTAAATCGATTGGTATGCACTTATATATTTATCGATTTTTTCTTACCACCGATAGTTATAGTCTTTTTGTTGCATGAGTACTTGATTCAATATAACACACATTGATCCTAGTACTCAATTGCAGCATTATCAACTCGATGTTTCTTCTCATAAGGACTTTAAAAATTTATCTACAATTTTCAAGTTGTATGAGAAATTGGTGGAAACGAAAAAATCGAATACCTACTATCATATTGACAAATTGATTCGTCTCATTTTGACTCTTCCGGTCTCAACAGCAACCACAGAAAGGTCATTCTCTGCTATGAAACTTGTTAAAACGAGACTTCGTAACAAGATGGAAGATGAATTTCTTGCAAATTGCATGACTTTATATATTGAGCGAGAAAATAGCAGAGAAAATTGACAAAAAATATATCATAGATGAATTTTATGAAGTGAAAAATCGCCGTGCACAATTGAAGTGACATGTATATGGTTGTTTGTATCTTTTTTGGCTTATTGAAAATATATGTTATGTTTTGTCAAAAATCTGTCTATATATTTTTTACATTAAAAATTTTATTTTAAAATTTATTTGTCTTCGCTTGGTGACTGGACCCCCCTAGCTAAAATTCCTGGATCCGCCCCTGACCGCCGCCACCATGCCAAAGGAAGGCTTATTAGTGAGCCTGCCCCGTTTGAAAAACCGGGCAATTAAAATTCTGGGTCTTATAAAATGATTTCTTTTAAGAAAATTCTACGGTCGTTAGAGTAAAACTAAAAAAATAATTGATGAAGATTACGTCAAGAAAAGAATGAATTTTTAAGACAAAAATGGATGAAGATATTTAGGTGAGCCCGCATGTCTACAAACGATTGTTTATAACCGTTATTTGAGAGGGGTGTTTTTGTAATTTCCCATATAATGATAAAAATGTTAAAGAGTTTTTATTTGAGTGTTGTGAGAGTATGGAGTTGTAATATTGTATTGACATCTCTTTTCTCTCTACCGGTGATAGTGAATAGTCACTCCCCGTGGACATAAGTGTTTCTCGCTGAACTACGTAAATATCATCGTGTTCATTTATTTTTGATTGTGTGATTTTATTTTTCCGTATCGTTCTCTCAACAAAATCTATTGGCTTGATTCGGATCTGATTTGGTCCGGATCTATATTTGGAATTTAATTCCTTATCATTATTTAAAGCTGCCTAAATCATGAAATAGGAAATAAATTTCATGTTTAATTTTGGTGGTGGTCAAAAATTGCAGAGAAAATCATCAATTTCCTTTTGTGAGATTACACTTGGAAACAAAATGACCACCGTAAGCAGTGGCGGAACTAGGTTTTTGAAGTCGCCGGGCACAATCTAAGTAATGTCAATTAGGGGGTTCGGGGGGCAGTGCACCTTGAGCGGGGGTTCGGGGGCAGCGCCCCCAAAAAAATTTTTTTTGCAGGCGGGTGACCCTCCTAACTCCTAAGCAAACTAAAACAGAAAATCGGGGACAAGAGTAATTACCAATGGTGTGTTCCAGCAACAAAAGACAATTGGAGCTCCAAATCAACCCTTCACGATGGATTCCAGCAACACAATGGTGTGTACCTAACATTAAAATGCTCGAAGATTAGCACAATGGTGCGTTCAAATAAACTTTTCACAGAAATCTGGACTGAAATCAGTCCAGATTTCAGTCCAAATTTCAAGAAGTAGAAGAAGAACCTCCTGTCCAGGGCTAGTTCGGCCCAAAACGGTCAGACACGTGCCCGAATAAGAAGAAGAACATCTTGTCCAGGCTAGTTCCGCCCAAAAACGGTCGGGCACGTGCCCTACCGTGCCCAGGGCTAGTTTCGCCCATGACCGTAAGACATGATTGAGAGGAGAGCCGCCCTATAGCATTTGGAGGAGGAGCAGCCCGTCTGTAGCTTTGTTGGAGGAAGTGCCGCATGTGAGAGAAGTCCACCCCCCCTCTCTCTCTCTCTCTCGCTCTCTCATGCACTAGGAGAGGCCGTTGGCCTTGGGTGTTGTCGTCGGTCTTGGAGGAGTAGCCGCGGCGTTGAGAGAGGAAGTTGCCGGGGCTTGTTAGAGGTTGTTCTCCGCGTTGCAGTGGACGTTTCTTTGGAGTTGAGAGGCGTTGGTGTCGACGGCCTGCGCAGTGTGCAGTTAAAGCCTCGACAGAGGTTTCTCTCCGGTGGTAGCGTTTCTCCGGCGGTGGTGCGGTTGACGTCGGACTTCGACGTTGAAGGTTCGGTGAACTTTGTGCGTCCGCAAGACGAATTGCAGTCCAGAGCTCAGATTCTCGCCTCGGATTGTGCGTGTTCGGTGCACCCTCGGCGTATTCACCGGACGGTCATTTTTCTCTATTTTTCCTTGTATTTGAATTTATATTTTCATTATATAAATTGTGTGGCTATTTTTGTGTTCTGTTAACCTGCAATATTTTATAGCTTGTGCTTGTGTGTGTAGCTGATTTTACAACAAGTGGTATCAGTGGCAGGTTCCGTGTAGGTGACTGATTGGACGTTCCGGTTTTAGGTTTGGGTCAACGGTAGGTGACGACATCGGTCCGCTCCCTATCTTCCCAGATCCGATCCGTGAATTAATCAGATCATCTAGAGGTACTGCAGACACCTATGACAGCGAAGAACACTGTGTTGGCCAGGTATTCAGTGGAGAAATTTGACATCAGCGGGAACTTTTGCCTATGGCAGATTCGGGTCAAGGATATGCCGGTTGAGCAGGGGTTGATCCAAGTTCTGCGGGGGCGTGATACTTTGCCCGCTCCGGTGAAGGATTCTGAGTGGAAGGAGATGGATGAGCGTGTCTGTTGAAGCCAAAAATGACCTCAACGGGAGTTCAAAAACAGGGGTGCAGCCAACACGTACTTCTCTCAAGCCTCAACCCTCGACTAGCTGCAAAAGACCTAAGACTGACCCAAAGCCTCAGCAGTGAGTGTTGAAGTATTAGACCGGGCGGCATTGCGGTCTTGTCCAGCGGTTTGTTGACCGAGCGGTCTGGCGGCCCTCTGAAGCCTGGAGAACGGACGGTCTATCGGTCTCCAATTGCGGTCTGTTCTATCCTGATGGAGTTGCCGAGCGGTTAACTCATTGTCTAACCGCGCGCCTATGCGGTCTCCTTTATTTCTCTAGCCGCTCAGTACTGTAAATATTTAGTCCCACATTGTTTATTTGTACCCTCTCATATCCCCTCCATTCTATAAAAGGGAGGTCATACCTTGTAAATGATATCGTTTTTGGATAATAAAATTTCAAATATTCAAAACTCTATCTGTTTGTTCTTGCAAGTTCGCTACTTTTTACATGGTATCAGAGCACACGGTCTTTTCCTCCTGATTGTGTGCGCTCTCTGATTTCTCGCGACTTGCTTCTGCTTTACGCAACTGTCTTCGCGGCTTGCCTTCTCCTCTGTCCGCTGCCCCTGTTCGCGCGGCTTGTTTTTTTCCTTGCTTCTCTTTTTCTGAGCTCTTCGTTGCCGTGACTTGTTTCGTTGTCGCCGCACCCTGGTTCCTTCTTGCCTCTCCGGCTTCCTAGTCGTTGCGACCTGATTCTGTTCGCCGGCTTGCGACTTGTTCTAGTCGCTGCTTCTTGCTTCCTCTTCTCTTCTGTTCGCTCGGATTTTTCAGTCCGCGCGACCTCTTCCCCGTTGTGCCTTTGTTTGCTCCTGGCCGCTTGTGTTCCGTGCGGCTTCTTCCTTTTAAACCGCTGCGGTTTCGCGCGAGTTGCCCTCTTTCCTCTCTCGCGGCTTCTCTTCTTCTTGCGCGGTTTCTTGCTGTGTTTGATGACTACTTCCGGTCTCAGCACCCCCGTTATCTCCACCACTCCTGCCGCTCCTTCTCCACCTCCTCCTTCGGGCAACCTTGGCACCCTTTCTAAGCTGGTTGGCTCCAACTATCCCGATTGGAGCGTTTCTTTCACCTTCCTTCTTCGCTCTCAGCGCAAGCGTCATCACCATACACCGATGACCCTCCTCCTCGTAACTCTCCTGAGTTTGATGATTGGGATGCGAGTGATGCTCTTGTCCGCACTTGTCTAGCCAACAGCCTCTCTGATGAGTGCCTTCCCGTCATTCGCCATGATGAGACGGTCAAGGCCGCCTGGCTTCACCTCGCTGCTCTCTATTCGAAGGGGGGACAGACGTCCGCATTTATACTCTCTATGCAGACCTCTTCGCCCGCCCTTCTATGTCTCCTGCTGCGGCTTATCAGTAGGTTCAGGCTCTTGGTGCTGAAATCCTCCAGAATCGCCCCTTCTCCGCGGACTTGGCCGAACAACACAAACACTTCCAGGAACTCCTGGTTGTTTGTTATCTTCTCCGTCTTCTCGATTCCTATGATATGATCCGCCAACAGATCCTGTGTGAGGCGGAATCTCCTACTTTAGATGCCACCGCGGCTCGCATTGCCGCTGTTACTTCGCTGCTCCAGCGGCCTCTGTTGGCCTCCCCACCTTCCCAGGACTCCTTTGCTCATCAAGCTCAGAAGGGGGCCCTAGTGGCCGCGGTTACTCCGGCGGACGGGGTTCGTCTCGGTTCCTCTGCTCTCACTGTGGTCGTACCAGATTCTGTTGACCGCTTGCTGGCAGAAACGTCCTCATCTTCGCCCTTCCGGTGATGCTCCTTTCTTCGGCCTCCATCTCTTCTCGGCTGTCTGCTTCTGTAGCCACGACGTCAGGTAGTGCCCACGTCGTTACCCAAGGTAAATGACTGACTTGTACTCTGGTGCTACGAATCATATGACGGGCAACCCTCATTGCTTCTCCCGTCTTGAGACACATGACCGCTTACCCCCAGTTCGTGTGGTGGATGGTTCACCGTCCCCGGTTCATGGGACGGGCATGGTTCAACTCACCCATCACTTTGCTTGGAGGACACTCTCTATGTCCCGAAGTTCCGTGCAATTTATTATCTTGTTACTACTCTATGCCGACAACTTCAGTGCTCCGTCTTGTTCACTCCAACTACTTGTTCTTTTCAGGACCCGAGGACCCAGCGGACGATTGCTACTGGGACTGAGAGTGGCGGCCTCTACTTCCTCGACGATGTTTCCGCTCTGTCCGCCTACTCCTCCTCCACCGATCTCCATCAGTGGCATCTTCGCCTTGGACATCCTACTCCTCGGATTCTTCGACAGCTTTTGCTCACTTACCTCTACCAGTTCTCCGCTCCACTGTGATGTGTGTCAGCTTGGCAAACATCATCGCTCCTCCTTCCACCAAGCAAGGCCGTGGCTCCTCCGCCGTTTGATCTATTCATTCTGATATGGGGTCCGCTCCTACCCTCACTATTGGTCGGGGTAGTTCCTATTTTGTCCACTTTTATAGATGATTTTCACGATGTACCTGGGTGTATCTATTAAAAGATCGCTGAACTCTTTTCTGTTTGGCAATCATTTATTTTATGATTCAGAATCAGTTTGCCATTTCTATTAAAGTTTTACGTTCTGATAATGCAAGGAATATCTTAATCATGAGTTCTCATCTTTCTTTCACCAACATGGTCTTTTCATCAAACTACTTGTGTTTACACCACTCAGCAGAATGGGGGCGGAGCGTAAAAACCGTCATCTGCTTGATGTTGCTCGTACTCTCATGACGCAGATGCACGTACCTCGCTCCTACAGGGGTACGCTGTACTCCTCGCCTGCTATCTCATCAAATCGCCTTCCCTCCACAGTTCTACACGGCCAGACCCCCTTCTCCATTCTCTACCCCCACAAGGAACCTTTTCCCTCCCTCTCCGTGTCTTTGGCTGTACGACCTTTGTTCACGCTCCCTCGCTACCCGCGAGAAGCTTTCCCCCCGTTCCACCAAGTGTGTCTTCTAGGGTACTCTACCACTCAGAAAGGCTATTGCTGCGTTTGACCCCTTCTCCGCAAGCAATTTGTCTCCGCGGATGTGACATTTTCGAGAATGCTTCTTACTTCTCTCCTACCTCCTCTCTTCCTTCTGATCTCTCCTTCCCTCCATGCCTCTCGACGTCTCCCCACCTCCGTCTTCTCCTCCACCGTCTCCTTCCCTATCTGTCTCCCCACCCACCCCTCCTCCATCCTCTCCGCCGCCGTCTCTCTCTATCCCGGGCCAGCCTTCTCCGCCACGGACGCTCCGGTCACTGACGCACCCGTCGACCTGGATCTTCCCATTGCTCTTCGCAAAGGGGTGCGGGCGTGTACTCAATACCGCTTTGCGGCAGTTGTTTCCTATGATCGGCTTTCTCCTTCTCGCAGGTGTTTTGCCTTGGCTATCTCCGCTACTTCTACTCCCCGCACCTACCAGGAGGCTCTTACTATCCCTCATTGGAAGTCTGCCATGGATGAAGAGATGGCTACTCTTACTGAACGGGGTACCTGGACCTTGTTCCTCCTCCCGTGGGCACTGATGTGGTGGCTGTCGCTGGGTCTTCGTTGTGAAATTTCGGCCCGACGGCACTGTGGATCGCTACAAGGCCCGGCTGGTAGCCAAAGGCTTCACTTAGACTTATGGCATTGATTACTTTGACACTTTTTCTCCGGTTGCTCGCCTCAGCACAATCCGGGTTCTTCTCTCTGTGGCTGTTAACTTGGATTGGGCTATTTCCTAGCTTGATGTGAAGAATGCTTTTCTCTATGGCGATCTTCAGGAGGACGTTTACATGGAGCAACCTCCTGGGTATGTTGCTCAGGGGGAGACACGTGTATGTCATTTGAAGAAGGTCATTTATGGCCTAAAGCAGAGCCCTCGGGCATGGTTCGACAAATTTAGTAGTATTGTGGCTACCATTGGCTTTATAAGGAGTTCGGCCGATCACTCCTTATTCATTCGCAAAACGGCCTCGGGATTGGTGGTTTTGGCAGTATATGTGGATGATATTCTTCTTACTGGCGATGATCGAGATGGGGTGGACTTGACAAGAAGCACCTCCGTCAACACTTGGTCACGAAGGATATGGGCTCCCCGAAACACTTCTTGGGGATAGAAATCTCTCGGAAACTTGACTCGTTGGTCCTCTCCAACGGAAGTATGCCCTTGATCTTCTACAAGAAGCAGGATTGACAGGCCAAACCGCTCGGTTTCCCATGGCTATTGGAGAAGACAAAACGTGGACGGATGACTCGCTCCTCTATCTGATGTCACCAGGTACAGACGTTTGGTAGGCAAACTCATCTATCTCACGGTGACTAGACCCGCCATCGCCTATGCTGTAGGCAAGGTTAGTCAGTTTATGCAAGCTCCCAGGGAGTGCCACCTTCAGTCTGCCCTGAAGATTTTAGAGTATATCAAAGCAGCACCAGGCAAAGGGCTTATCTTTCAGAAGAATGGTCATCTAAGGGTTGAGGCCTACTCAGATTTTAGTTACGCGGTTGACAAAGGCGATCGTAAACCACATCAGGTTTTTGTACCTTTGTTGGAGGAAATCTTGTGAGTTGGAAGAGTAAGAAACAGTCCGTTGTCTCCAAATCCAGTGCAGAAGCCGAATACCGGAGTATGACGTCAACCACATGTGAGTTAAAGTGGTTGCGGGCTCTCATGCTTGACCTAGGGGAGGTCTATGACTATCCTCTTCCTATGTTCTGTGACAACAAGGCCGCCATATACATATCCAGAAATCCAGCCTTCCATGAGAGAACAAAGCATATAGAGGTTGACTGCCACTTCATTCGGGAAGAGATTTTGAAGAAACAGATCTGTACGTCGTTTGTCACCTCTGACAAAGAATTGGCAGATATCTTCACAAAGCCGGTCTCTACTTCCTTCTTCCACATTTGTGACAAGCTGGGCATGATTGATATATATGCTCCAGCTTGAGGGGGAGTGTTGAAGTATTAGACTGGGCGGCCTTGCGGTCTTGTCCAGCAGTTTGTTGACCGAGCGGTCTGGCGGTCTCCTCAGAAGCCTGGAGACCGGGCGGTCTATAGGTCTCCAATTGCGGCCTGTTCTATCCTGATGGAGTTGCCGAGCGGTTAACTCATTTGTCTAACCGCGCGGCCTATGCGGTCTCCTTTATTTCTAGCCGCTCAGTACTGTAAATATTTAGTCTCACATTGTTTATTTGTACTCTCCCATATCCCCTTCATTCTATAAAAGGGAGGTCATACCTTTGTAAATGATATCGTTTTTGGATAATAAAATTTCAATTATTCAAAACTCTATCCGTTTGTTCTTACAAGTTCGCTACTTTTTACAGGGAGGTCCCACCTCACCCGGAAGATCTCTGAGAGATTCCCCTCCAAAGCCAAAAGCCGGGCTAGGAGCTCCTCAGAAAGCACTGGAAGTTGGAAGATAATGAAAAGCCTTCTTTCCAAAGAGCCTTTATGGGTCTATTTATAGTCCTTGCTGTCCTGAGATTACTGAAATGACCCTAGTTGATCTGTCAATAGCTGAATCCCGCTGTTTTTCTGAGGGTACGGGGGTAATTTCACCCGAGGATAATTTGGTCATTTTACCCAAGGCCCTATGCCTCACTCGGCGAGAGCTCTGAACCGAGAGCCTTCTGTCCAGATCCTGGCACAAGCGGTCTCGCCTGCCTATAGGCGAGAGCTTCTTTAAGACGATCTGGGTGCTAGCGCAAGCGTTCCCGTGTTGGCCTTCGTTCGACGATTTGGCTGCACTCGACGATCTGGGCTCGACGAATACGGGTCGTCTTGCAGGCAAGAGCTCATTTGAGACGAGAGCTTGGCGCTTAGCGCAAGCGCTACCGCCTACTTGTGCGAGAACTTCTCTGGCTAGCCTAATGGTGACCATTGCGCCTCCTGTTCTGACTCAGCGAATATGGGGTTGTACACAATCCCCGCTCTTTTTGAGCTAGCTCTGCGCTCGAAAAGACACGTCCAACCCATAAATATTCGCTGAGCACGTGTCAACATCAGGGAATCTTTTGGTGGGCCGTACCGTGGCTATAAATATATGTGCTGATAGACGGTCATAATTCTCCCCTTGAATCATCATTCTTCGTCTGAGTTCTCGCCTCCTCTTACGATGCCTTCCAAGCGCGCCAACAAACTGCTTCCGCAGGATCTGCAAGACTGCATCAATGCGGCACAGGCGCGAGCCAAGGCTAATAGTGCCTTGGTTGCCCCATGGTTGGCGAGACAGTCGTCGGCCGTTGAGCCTTCCCAGCCCAAGAAGAAAAAGAAGAAATCGAAGGCGGTCCATCGAGACCTGCCCCACGAGAACAGAAGCCCGCCTACCCCGACCCCAAGCCGCGCGTACGATCCCTCTCCGCGGAAGGTATGTCTGATTCGCCAATTATTGAAAACACTTGTCGCTCTGTTGCTGACGCGATATTTCTCGCAGGAAACGGTTCCCGATGTCGTCCAGCCCCCGCGGGAACCCCTGGACCCATCATCTCGCCCCCTTGAGGGCCAACCGCGGGTCACGGAAGCAGCTCCTCCGCCTGACCCGAGAACTGCAGGTAACTTTTCCACTCTTGCTCTTAACTCAAATCTTAGAACGCTAAATTGTCTTCCCGCAGCGCCAGCTTCCGCCCAGCCGGGTCTCGCTACCCGGGAGAACGACGCAAGGGCTGCAAATCAGCCTGCCCTCGTAGTTGATTCCTTCCTACCGGCGGGAGGAAAGACTGTCGAATCTTCCGTGCCTCCATTGGATGCCAGCCATCCCGCGGGAGAGGAGACCTCCCCCCCCCCCCCCCCCCCCCGCTTCCGGCCAAGCTGGGATTACCACTCGCAAAATCTACCCCCAGGAAAAGGAAAACCGCTTCACCTACTCTTTGGAACTGAGGGGGGGGGGGGGGGGGGCCTTCTCGCCTGCCATCGACAGGGGGTCCTCGCCTTGATGCAGGTATGCGGTACGTTTATCACGATTATCCTTTAGCTCCCGTCTTAACTGGAATTCTTGTCAGGGGATCTGGGCTCGCGGTCTGGAGCTGACGCAGAGGAAGAAGAAGAAGAAGAAGACAGAGCGGGGGAAGATGGCGAGAGCTCCCCCTTCCCTTCATCTGACGAGATGGAGGAGATCTTGACCAGTGCCGGGAGCGCTAAAAGACGAGGGACGAAGGTTGCCACCGTCCTGTCAAAGCTTATCCGGCGGGAGCGGGCCCACGACTCTGCGGCAAAAGAGTTTCGCCAATCGGTGGAGAAGAGGCTGGAGATTCTGGAGCGAGATTACCTCATCGGCGAGATGGATCGGCCAGGAGGGCCTACCGTCGGATCTTCTCCTGAAAGGTGCATCGCGCGGATCCGGGACCTGTCTCGTCGGGTCAAACTAGGATGCACTGTCCTGTCGTCCTACTTCAACCCGCAAGCGCCACCGAGAACCAGGCTGCGGGAGCAAGGACGATGGCGGTGGGAGCCTTATTGATTCGCGAGACCTCCCCTTCTCTTCCCCAGGCATTCCCCTTCTCTGATGTACCCCGCTAATTTTATGTCTTAACTGATAACTTCGCTATCAACGCTGCTACTTTTTATTCAGCTCACGCTTGGCGAGAGTAATAATCATTGTTGTTATTATTATCGTTTCCTGTTTAGTTTTCGCTTGGCGAGAGTAACCTGGCCTCCTGTTTAATTCATTTTTTATTTAGCTCTTGCGTTAATCACCTGTCCGTCGGTCACTGTAAGGATCAGGCGGGAAAACAAAGCGCCGTCGAATTATGGTGTGACGGCTGTACCCCCGCTGCCTTTTGAAAATTCATAATGATCACGGCCCTTTATAAATAGAGGGTCCACCTACTACATTTATTTCTCCGGTCTGAATCTTTTCCCCTCTCTTGTCGCTTTCGCGGTTTTCCAAAAGTTCTCTCTTGCTTTCGCCTTCTCCTCCCGTTCTCGCACGGTTCTCGCTCTCGCCTCCCTCCTAAAATACCTCGCCTACAACTTCTTCATCACGATGCCGGGCAGAAGCGAGGGTCGTTCAAATTGCGCGGAAGCCTTCCAGAAGCACATGTTTCCTTCATGTACCCTTACCATGGACGAGTTCAACCTGACCCAAACTCACTATGTTCTCGCCGGCTTCACCGCGCGGAACCCAGACAACCACGATAAGCTAAACACCGCGGGGGAGGGGTAGCTCGCCATCCCCCTTAAGCACTTTGAGGTGGGCTTCCGCCTCCCGTTGTGGCCCGAGATGCGCCAGGCCCTCCGGTATTACGGAGTGGTTCCCGCACAACTGAACCCGAACTCGGTCGCGATCCTGGTGGCCTTCATCTGCTACATGCGATCTGAGAGGATCGAGTTCAGCCTTCCAATCTTCCGGAAGCTGTTCACCTTCCGCGCCAAAGGAGGGGTGGTCTTCTTTTCAGGACAACTGCTCAAGACCATCAGTCTCGCCAACAAGCACCACCACTGGGGCGAGAGGTTCATCTTCGTTTTCGGCGACTTTGGGAACGTGCCTCTCGCACCCATCCAATATGAGGACGCCGCCTACAAGCCGCCTTCCTTGGGCTCGCGCTAGAGCGCCCTCCTTGATTTCTTCGGAACCAAGGACTTCGACGTCCTCTTCCTTCGGCGAGACGTTGATTCACTCCTCCTCGTGCCCCTGGGCGAAGGAAAGGTCTCGCCTTTGTCTCGTTATTCCCTTCTCATCATTATAACTGAGTGTTGTCGCTTTCGCAGGAGAGCGTAAGATCCCCCAACGCCAACCCTTTGACGAGGCTCGCGCTGCCGGGAGCCAAACTGCAAAAGACCCGCTGGCTCTCACAAAGGCTGCGACGCAAGCTTGCCCGGATGAGCCGGCCCCGCTTCCTTCAACCGGCGCCGGAAAGCGAAAGCCCGACACCCCTCTGCCCCCACCGATCAAGAGGCCCAAGATAACTGACACTGAGAAGGGTAAAGCCGTTATGGTGTCGCCCTCCCAACCTATCGCTGCAGGCCGCTCCTTTGAGGAGATCTTGCAGGTCGTCAGCGAGATCGCGACTACCAGGGGTGGCGCTGAGGCCCCTGCCGAGAACCCTCCAGCCCCCGGTGTAGTGGAAGGCGAGGGAGCCGCCGCCTAGACCTCCGGCCAACCTTCGTCTGGAGAGGTGCCGCAGGGACACCGCAATTTTGGTCTCGGCATGAAGTGCCTGGACGGGGAAAAGAAGCCGCTGTTACAGTGGCACCCCGACGTCAACCGGGTCTCAATCTCATCTCTTCTCCCCAGCTGGGCGGAGCGAGATGAGGTCACCAGCGAGGCCTTCGCCTTGGGCTACTGTCTCTATAGCCGGGAGGACGTCAGCGTCTATGACAGGATGACCACCAGGCACCTGGCTTATGACTCCACTCGCGCTCTGATGCGCGGGCTGGAGCTTGCGCATATGTGTGCTCGTCGGAGCATCACCATCGACCACAACTTCCAGGACATGTTCAAGGCCAGGGAGGGCACGGTGGCTGAGGCGGCTTCTTTGAAGAAGGAGCTAGAAGACGCCAAGCAACTGTTGTCATCTCACCGGGCGGAAGAGGTAAGCGAGACCTTTCTCGGCACATGCTCTCGCCACTACAGATTTTGACTTCTTTTTATTCCACGCTAACTCCTCGCCATACAGGATTCCTCTCAAGCCGCGGCACTTCGCGAGGAGCTGTCCCAGACGAGATACGAGAACGTCCTCCCGAGGGACCAGATCTTATGCCTGGAGGCGAATGCGCCCCCTCCTCTGGATGAAAGACTGAAGAGCCGCTACTACTCCGTCTACGATATCGATAAGCTCCTCCAAGCCAACGCGCAAGCTACCGTCAAGCTGACCTTGGAGACGCTGCGAGATGTCGGATGCCTGGACGGGAGGGGCAAGATCATTACCGCTCAACAACTCGTCCCCTGGTTCTTCGAGCCTGTCCCGAAGCCCTCGGGCGCGCCTGATACCCCGCCCTTGGATGTCCCGAAATCCCCTCCCGCAGGTGGCGAGACATCCGGGGGAGCTCGGGCGAGAGCTCCAGCGGGAGCTCCAGCGGGAGCTCAAGCGGGAGCTCAAGCGGGAGCTCTGAGGGGTACAGCTTGTCTCCCTGAGGGGCCTTCCTTTTTTCCTTTCCTTTTGTTGTACTGAGCGAGAACACTTTAGATGTGTAATTACATTAAATATATTGCAAATGTTTCACCGTAAATGTTATTGTCTTATTCTTATTGTGAATGTGCTTGATGTAATTACTGTGGCCGAGTGTTCCTTACGCACGCTTTCGCCGAGGCCCTTGGCCTCCCTAGGGTAGTCTCCCTTAGCGATGGATATGCGAGAACCTGCCGAAAACTGTCTGCCGGGAACATGGCTCACGAACCCTTAAGACGGGGTCGTCCCCCTTCAGCTTGCGCGAACCGTTCACGGCTGTCGCATAACACTTCCGCCTTTCTGTCCAAGAATATTATTAGGGGCCTTCTCGCCGAAACCTCTCCTATCTTCACCTCTTTCCATTTTGTGTTCTGGGTGCGTTTCTTGCCTTGCCCAAACCAAACCTATCCCACATAGGCGAGCCTTCGGAACTGCCAGCTAGATGAGAGCCTGCGCAGCGGGTCTACCTGGGCCGAGCCGAGCTCGGGGTGTCGATGACGATCTCAAACCAAACCTATCCCCCACAGGCGAGCCTTCAAACCTGCCAGCTAGATGAGAGCCTGCGCAGCGGGTCTACCTGGGGCCAAGCCGAGCTCGGGGTGCTGATGAAGATCTCAAACCAAACCTATCCCCCACAGGCGAGCCTTCAGACCTGCCAGCAAGATGAGAGCCTGCGCAGCGGGTCTACCAGGGGCCGAGCCGAGCTCGGGGTGCCAATGAAGATCTCAAACCAAACAAACCTATCCCCCACAGGCAAGCCTTCGGACTTGCCAGCTAGATGAGAGCCTGCGCAGCGGGTCTACCTGGGGCCGAGCCGAGCTCGGGGTGCCGATGAAGATCTCAAACCAAACCTATCCCCCACAGGCGAGCCTTCGGACCTGCCAGCAAGATGAGAGCCTGCGCAGCGGGTCTACCTGGGGCCGTGCCGAGCTAGGGGTGCCGATGAAGATCTCAAACCAAATAAACATATCCCCCACATGCGAGCCTTCAGACCTGCCAGCTAGATGAGAGCCTGCGCAGCGGGTCTACCTGGGGCCGAGCCGAGCTCGGGGTGCCGATGAAGATCTCAAACCAAACCTATCCCCCACGGGCGAGCCTTCAGACCTGCCAGCTAGATGAGAGACTGCGCAGCAGGTCTACCTGGGACCAAGCCGAGCTCGGGGTGTCGATGAAGATCTCAAACCAAACAAACATATCCCCCACAGGCGAGCCTTCGGACCTGCTAGCTAGATGAGAGCCTGCGCAGCGGGTCTACCTGGAGCCGAGCCGAGCTCGGGTGGGCCGATGAAGATCTCAAACCAAACCTATCCCCACAGGCGAGCCTTCGGACCTGCCAGCTAGATGAGAGCCTGCGCAGCGGTCTACCTGGGGCCGAGCCGAGCTCGAGGTGCCGATGAAGATCTCAAACCAAACAAACATATCCCCCACAGACGAGCCTTCGGACCTGCCAGCTAGATGAGAGCCTGCGCAGCGGGTCTACCTGGGCCGAGCCGAGCTCGGGGTACCGATGAAGATCTCAAACCAAACCTATCCCCCACTGGCGAGCCTTCAGACATGCCAGCTAGATGAGAGTCTGCGCAGTGGGTCTACCTGGGCTGAGCCGAGCTCGGGGTGCCGATGAAGATCTCAAACCAAACAAACCTATCCCCCACAGGCAATCCTTCGGACCGGCCAGCTAGATGAGAGCCTGCACAACGGGTCTACCTGGGGCCGAGCCGAGCTCGGGGTGCCGATGAAAATCTCAACCCAAACCTATCCCCCACAGGCGAGCCTTCGGACCTGCCAGTTAGATGAGAGCCTGCGCAGCGGTTCTACCTGGGGCCGAGCCAAGCTCGGGGTGCCGATGAAGATCTCAAAACAACAAACCTATCCCCCACAGGCGAGGCTTCGGACCTGCTAGCTAGATTAGAGCCTGCGCAGCGGGTCTCCCTGGGGCCGAGCCGAGCTCGGGGTGACGATGAAGATCTCAAACCAAACCTATCCCCTACAGGCGAGCCTTCGGACCTGCCAGCTAGATGAGAGCCTGCGCAGCGGGTCTACCTAGGGCCGAGATGAGCTCGGGGTGCCGATGAAGATCTCAAACCAAACCTATCCCCCACAGGCGAGCCTTCAGACCTGCCAGCTAGATGAGATCCTGCGCAGCGGGTCTACCTGGGGCCGAGCCGAGCTCGGGGTGCCGATGAAGATCTCAAACCAAACAAACCTATCCACCACAGACGAGCCTTCGGACCTGCCAGCTAGATGAAAGCCAGCGCAGCGGGTCTACCTGGGTCCGAGCCGAGCTCGGGGTGCCGATGAAGATCTCAAACCAAACCTATCCCTCACAGGCGAGCCTTCGGACCTGCCAGCTAGATGAGAGCCTGCGCAGCGGGTCTACCTGGGGCCGAGCCAAGCTCGGGGTGCCGATGAATATCTCAAACCAAACAAACATATCCCCCACAGGCATGCCTTCGGACCTGCCAGCTAGATGAGAGCCTGCGCAGCGGGTCTACCTGGGGCTGAGCCGAGCTCGGGGTGCCGATGAAGATATCAAACCAAACCTATCCCCCACAGGCGAGCCTTCAGACCTGTCAGCTAGATGAGAGCCTGTGTAGCGGGTCTACTTGGGGCCGAGCCGAGCTCGGGGTGCCGATGAAGATCTCAAACCAAATCTATCCCCCACAGGCGAGCCTTCGGACCTGCCAGCTAGATGAGAGCCTGCGCCGCGGGTCTACTTGGGGCCGAGCCGAGCTCGGGGCGCCGATGAAGATCTCAAACCAAACAAACCTATCCCCCAAAGGCGAGCCTTCGGACCTGCCAGCTAGATGAGAGCCTGCACAATGGGTCTACCTAGGGCCGAGCCGAGCTCGGGGTGCCGATGAAGATCTCAAACCAAACCTATCCCCCACAGGCGAGCCTTCGGACCTTCCAGCTAGATGAGAGCCTGCGCAGCGGGTCTACCTGGGGCCGAGCCGAGCTCGAGGTGCCGATGAAGATCTCAAACCAAACAAACCTATCCCCCACAGGCAAGCCTTCGGACCTGCCAGCTAGATGAGAGACTGCGCAGCGGGTCTACCTGGGGCCGAGCCGAGCTCGGGGTGCCGATGAAGATCTCAAACCAAACCAATCCCCCACAGGCGCCTTAGGACCTGCTAGCTAGATGAGAGCCCTGCGCAACGGATCTACCTGGGGCCGAGCCGAGCTCGGGGTGCCGATGAAGATCTCAAACCAAACCTATCCCCCACAGGCAAGCCTTCGGACCTGCTAACTAGATGAGAGCCTGCGCAGCAGGGTCTACCTGGGGCCGAGCCGAGCTCGGGGTGCCGATGAAGATCTCAAACCAAACAAACCTATCCCCCACAGGCGATCCTTCGGACCTGCCAGCTAGATGAGAGCCTGCGCAGCGGGTCTACCTGGGGCCGAGCCAAGCTCGGCGTGCCGATAAAGATCTCAAACCAAACCTATCCCCCACAGGCGAGCCTTCGGACCTGCTAGCTAGATGAGAGCCTGCGTAGCGGGTCTACCTGGGGCCGAGACGAGCTCGGGGTGCCGATGAAGATCTCAAACCAAACCTATCCCCCACAGGCGAGCCTTCGTACATGCCAGCTAGATGAGAGCCTGCATAGCGGGTCTACCTGGGGCCGAGCCGAGCTCGGGGTGCCTATGAAGATCTCAAACCAAACAAACCTATCCCCCACAGATGAGCCTTCAGACCTGCCAGCTAGATGAAGCCTGCGCAGCGGGTCTACCTGGGCCGAGCCGAGCTCAGGGTGCCGATGAAGATCTCAAACCAAACTACCCCCACAGGCGAGCCTTCGGACCTGCCAGCTAGATGAGAGCCTGCGCAGCGAGTCTACCTGGGACCGAGCCGAGCTTGGGGTGCCGATGAAGATCTCAAACCAAACAAACCTATACCCCGCAGGCGAGCCTTCAGACCTGCCGGCTAGATGAGAGCCTGCGCAGCGGGTCTACCTGCGGCTGAGCCGAGCTCGGGTGCCGATGAATATCTCAAACCAAACCTATCCCCTACAGGCGAGCCTTCAGACCTGCCAGCTAGATGAGAGCCTGCGCAGCGGTATACCTGGGGCCGAGCCGAGCTCGGGGTGCCGATGAAGATCTCAAACCAAACATATCCCCCACAGGCGAGCCTTCGGACCTGCCAGCTAGATGAGAGCCTGCGCAGCGGGTCTACCTGGGGCCGAGCCGAGCTCGGGGTGCCGATGAAGATCTCAAACCAAACAAACCTATCCCACAAAGGCGAGCCTTCGGAACTGCCAGCTAGATGGGAGCCTGCACAACGGGTCTACTTGGGGCTGAGCCGAGCTCGGGTTGCCGATGAAGATCTCAAACCAAACAAACCTATCCCCCACAGGCGAGCCTTCGGACCTTCCAGCTAGATGAGAGCCTGCGCAGTGGGTCTACCTGGGGCCGAGCCGAGCTCAGGGTGCCGATGAAGATCTCAAACCAAACCTATCCCCCACAGACGAGCCTTCGTACCTGCCAGCTAGATGAGAGCCTGCGCGGCGGGTCTACCTGGGGCCGAGCCAAGCTCAGGGTGCCGATGAAGATCTCAAACCAAACAAACCTATCCCCCACAGGCGAGCCTTCGGACCTGCCAGCTAGATGAGAGCCTGCGTATCGGGTCTACCTGGGGCTGTGCTGAGCTCGGGGTGCCGATGACGTTTTCTCAAACCAAACCTATCCCCCACATGCGAGCCTTCATACCTTCCAGCTAGATGAGAGCCTGCGCAGCGGGTCTACCTGGGGTCGAGCCGAGCTCAGGGTGCCGATGAAGATCTCAAACCAAACAAACCTATCCCCCACAGGCGAGCCTTCGGACCTGCCAGCTAGATGAGAGCCTGCGCAGCGGGTTACCTAGGCCGCCTGAGCTCGGGGTATCACGACACATAATTACTTCCTATTACAAAAATTTCATAAGAAGCAAGAGAAATCAAGTCAACTGATGCAGTATAATAAGTTTAATCTTGGATACATAATTACATCCTCTCCATTTCATGGGTAGAAGCGTTTTAGATCATCGCCGCTCCAGGTGTGGCTTAAGGCCCACCCTTCCACGTCCTGGAGATAGTAACCTCCTGAACCAAGGACTTTCTTCACTATGTACGTCCCTCCCAGTTTGGGTTGAGCTTGCCCTTGGAAGGCCTCTTCGCACTCGGCGGTCCATTCAAACCTTTGATTCCCTCGCAACACCTTAAAGAATGAAGAACACTTGTCTCATGCCAGGGAGAGGAACCTGCTCAGCACAGCCAGTTTGCCTGTCAAGCACTGGACCTCCTTGGCATCGCGAGGTGACTCCAAATCCAGGATGGCCTTCACCTTGTCCGGGTTGGGTTCCACCCCTGCCGGAGTCAAGAGATGCCCGAGGAACTTCCCACGGCTGGCCCCGAAGACACACTTCAAGGGGGTTCACCCTCATCTTGGACCTCCTTAAGGTGGCGAACGTTTCTTCCAGATCTTTCAGGTGCGAATCCATACACTTGCCTTTGATCATTAGGTCGTCGACGTAGACCTCCAGGTTTCTCCCCCTCTAATCTCGGAAGACTCGATCCATCATGCGTTGGTAAGTAGTCCATGTGTTCTTCAACCCAAAGGGCATCATTTTGTAACTGAAGCATCCCTCCCTTATGATGAAGGAAACATCTTTGGTATCGGGAGGGTGCATCCGGATCTGGTGATAACCTGAAAAAGCATCCAAAAAGCTCATGTCAGAAAAATCGACGGCTAAATCAACTAGCGCGTCGATCCGAGGCAGGGGGTAGCAATCCTTAGGGCATGATTTATTTAACAAAGAAAAGTCAATACACATTTTCCATTTACCAACCCCTTTTTTGACCATTACCACATTGGAGATCCAGCCTGGATACTGGATCTCTGAGATGAAGCCGGCCTCCCGGAGCTTCCTGACCTCCTCGCGGATGGGCTCCTCCAGCTTGGCGGTGATGACCCTCATCTTTTGGCGTATGGGGGCTAGTGCGGGGGTCCAAGTTCAGGCGGTGGCAGGCCACGTCTGCATCGATGCCCGACATGTCTGTCGCGCTCCAAGCGAAGATGTCGATGTTGCCTTGAATGCAGGCCCGCACTCACTCCCGGTCCCTGGGACTCAAGCCTTCGCTGACCCGCACCCTTTGCACCTGCCCTGAGCTGTGAAGACCTCCAACTCCACCGCTTCTTCGGCTGGCTCCAGACGCGATTGCTCCCAGCCGACCCTTGCCTTTTCCTCCAGCTCCAGCTCTCCCCTTTCTACCTCCTCCTCAATCTCCATTGCCTCCTCCAGCCCTGTAAGACCCCCCTTTTTTTTCTTTTTAGGATACCGGGGTCTTAGGCCCAGAACCGCCGTTTTGCGGTGACTCCTTCACGCCCTGAAGGGTCATCACCACAAAGCGCCGGTTCTGCCGGCCAATTCGATCACAGAAAAGTAGCATAATGAAGTAAAATGGAATCTATCTGTCCACAGAGAATCACATGACATAATAAATAAAACTCCACGAAGGGAGTGTCCACAGAAAAATAACATCAGAGTAGCAAAAACGGGCTTATGCCCGGTACATCATAACCTCACTACAAAATCTCTCATGCAGAAACAAAAGTAGAAAACTACTCAATCGAGACTCACGTCCGGCTGTATGAACCCCGGAGCTAGACTGCCCCACCTCAAGCGCACCGGTCTCTGGGGCTGCTCCTCCATGCTGGTCTCCACGATCCCCTAAATGATGCGGTTCGAAAACCGTTAGTCTAAAAGACTAAGTCCTATCATCCCCCGCCCCTTCCCCCACGGCTCCTAAGCACCGAGCGGAGAGAAGAAAGGGAAGGACTGAAGGTGGAGAATAATCAAAAAGCAGGTGACAGCGGACCTATACTAGTAATTCTATAGACATAAGCTGAAATATGAAATGTAACCTTCACTTATATGAAAAACACATAAGCCAAGGGGTCTTCTGCAAGGCTCCCATCGTATAAAAAGTCCCATACCATTTATACGATGGGGTGTCGGTTATCAAACAGCAGTAAATATATATATCCAAATTTAACCTTAATTTATAAACTTGCCCACACAAGTTTATAGACCAAGGGGTCGTTTTGCAGGTCCTAAAGTATAAGCGTCCTCATTCCACTTATACTTTAGGTGTCAAGGTTAAAGGAGACGATTATGCTATGACATGCAAGTGGGTATGATGGACATGCAAGTGCAACACACACACCCGACTCTGTGCACACAGACCTTTAGTTCCCCCTTTCTGGAGCCGTAACCTCCCAGGATACCTCCGTAGTGGCAGACGGAAGCGGTGGGTTGGGCCTCGCCCACCTCTAAACCAGTAAAGCACTACCGGTCAGACCTATCGTACGCCTCAACGCTTGGTGCACGAAGCGGACTCCTGCGTACTCTTGCCGGCTGGCGCACCAGACTTCTGTTGGCGAAGTGCTAACCACACTTGCCGAGTCAACGTATTGGTGTCGGTGCATCGACCCTCCAATACCGAAGACCCACCACCTTAATTTTCCTTTCCTTTTATGCACATGCAAATTAGCGTAATCAAGAACCGAGCCGAAGCTCCCCGGACCAACACGTCCGACTCATCAATCGGGCCGAAGCACCCCGGACCCAAAGTCCGCCTTTTAACCATCCGAGCCGAAGCTCCCAGCTAACATCCGGTGCCCTCAGTGTTTGTGAAATGTGCAACCCTAATTACTAAGTTACTCTTTTCATCTTGTTAAAAACAGTTTACGTTAACTCAGGACTGCCCCCGGTATTCCCTGTGAAGGGCTCTCAAGGGGCACTAGGAACTGTGTTGGGATTACGCCCAGCGTTCCCTTTCGCAAGGTACTTATTTTATTATTGACTGATTCCCTTACCCATTATTTCTCATATTTCGATATGCTATTCCTAGGGTAATTTGACTCCAACTCTCCTTGGGTAGGACGATCTTTCGTCGGACCCGAACGCCTATAAACCTAGACAAAACCACACCCCACTCACTCATCTCCCATAGATGCAGCCCATTCCACTTGTCTTCACAGCATCCCATCAAGACCCATCATACATGCCCTAAATCACATCCAAATGAAATCCTGCAGTTTTGATATATGCAGACCACTTAAGCTACATGACTCGTAAAAAGGGAAGTACATGAAATACTCATCCAGTACCCTTATGATAATTAATAGAGGGCTAAAAAGACATTTGAAGCATAAATCCAGAAATCCATAATTTTCCTAATTTGTCTGATAATTAATTTATTTATTCTAGTGTCCCAAAAGGCCCAGGTTTGATCATGAAGTACCATTTTCAGACAAGATATTAATCCACTAAATTTATGATAATTACAAAATGCCTAATCAACTCTAAATCCTAAGTCTTCCAATTTTTCAGCAAGGTTTAGGCCTTAAAATGTAATTTCAAAGATGCCCCATAATAAGTCATTTTAAAAGATTTTAGAGAAAATATACCTTCAAAAATTCAGAGAAAATTCAGGGATGATTGTGATAGACTACAAGTACCCTAGAAAAAGTTTCATAATTTATCATTTGGAAATAAGGCTATATTTGATTTTCTTATGAACTTTCTAATTTAAGGGTTAATGAACAAAGTATGCTAATCAGTCATCAAATATTTCCACAAAAATTCTCATATGATAACATTGAGCTAAAACCACTATGCAGCAAGTTTCATGATTTTTCAGTAAGAAATGGCCTCTGACAAGAATTATTTAATATGTAATCAAAATAAAGCACTTGTGAAGTAGATGTCCTAAATAGATATCCAAAAATTCTAACAAAATTCATACAAGATTAATATGACCTAAAACTAACTCTGCCCATGTTTCATACCCTATCTATGGGCATTGAGACCACAATAGCCAAAATATTAATTAGGGCATTACTATTGATTACAAATGAAGTGCTATAAACATTGTCCAAAATTCCTCAAGTAAATTATCAGAGACTCAACATACCCTAATCCCCTCACTACCCAAATTTAGTTAAGTTTCAAGATGTTTAGCTAACCTAAACTTACACTACAAGATTTAGGTCCTAAGCTAGGGTTAGGGTTTTGGGGCCCCTATCCTTTTCAAAATTAGCTAATATTTTTAACAGAGGGTTATATATATCCTAGGAACCGCCTTGCAAAATTTGGAGTTCATCCAAGGTGTTTAAGACTCATACCCTTCACAAGGCCAAAAGGTCCCTCCTTAGGGTTTGACCTAGGAACTTAGGGCAAATCTATTCCTACCTACCCCATATTCCATGGGGAGGTGATAAGTGCTATAACAAGCCAGTGGCCCAAATCTCAGCCTCTGTTGAGGTGATTTGGTCACTCAAAACCAAAAGTGCAACTTTTGACCAAAATGCCCTTATAAAGGTGTAGTTAGGGTTGGGTCAAAACCTATTCAAAACATATCCAAATTGAATGCAATTTTATACAGGTACCTAATTGGAAACCAGGGACCACTCAACAAAATTTGGGAGGGTTTGGAGGTGTTTAGGGCACCTATTTAATTTACCTAATAATTATTAAATATTTACAAAAACTATAGAAATATTTTCTCCAAAAATTCCCATATTTGGGCAGGCCCTAGGTATGTCTAGGATAGACTCTCTGCCAAAATTTCAGCTAATTTGGGCTAGGGGTGAAGAGTGGGCACTCAATTTAATGACCGCCTAGCCCTAAGGGTATGTCCCACCAAAATGGGTGCCCTGGTCAGACCTTACACCCAAATGGGTTCAAACTAATTTTAAAATAAATTAGACTCAAGGGACTACAACTTTCATGTTGAAGTATTTTCCACCAGAAGATCCTAAGTATTTTTAAAGTTTAAAACCAATAATATCAAAACTGTGACAAAATTGCATTAATATAACATATTTCCTATAGTTTAATATCAGGCCCGCACGAATCTTGAAGCAAAAGGGACGGAATCCCTTCATCTTCTTCCTTGAGCCGACGGCCAGGATTCATCCCGCCTGGAGCCACTTCCAAGCCCTGCCGCCGGCGATCCAGCCCCTTCCCCGGCCGGCCACCGCCACCAACACCTCCGTTGAGGTGGTGGCTACCGCCAGGCGGCGGCTCTGCCGCCGCCGAGAGGCGTTTTCCGGCGGTTGTAGCAAGAAGATTTCTTGCCGAAACATGTAGAAATCCTGGATTCGATCGGGCTCAATTGAGCCCGAAACTTAAATCTTAAGAGTCCTAAGATCTACCCGCGAGTCAAGGAGAGGAGGAGGACCTTCCTGGCGGCCTGAATGCGTGAGGAGCGGCGGGATGCCATTGACGACGGCGGCGACGCTCGGCTTCTGCAACTGCACAGTGGAATGGCTCGTCTCCTCCAGGTAAAAGCTCTAAAATGATCCCCCTGGCTCCCTGAAGGTGTTTAAATGGCAAACGGGGGGGGGGGGGGAGGCTGGTTCTTCAATGGCCATTAACACCATTAAAGGTGTGGCTCGGGTTGTGTGGGGGGGGGCTGAACCCACCCCTTGGTGGCCGGGAAACGGCTGGAATCAACTCCTCTCCCCTAGAGGAGTTGATTACAGCCATAATTGGTGGCTGTTAGCCTTCCTTGGCCGGCCTCTCACTTCCCCTTCCTCTTCCTCATTTCTCTCTCCTCCATTATCATGGAGAGGAGCTCCTTTCTCTCTCCTAGTCACCTCTGGTTGACTAGTCAACCTCACAAGCTAAATGCAGCCCACTTGATTATGATGGTCATGGGAATGGGTTTAGCCTAAGGGAGAAGTGGCTTGAGCTTGGGTTAGCCCTTTTTGGGCTAAGTTTGACTTGACCCAAATGAGGGTTGACCTGGTCAATTTGACCATCTAGGTTGACCCCATTGGGTCCTGGGTGACCCATTGGCTTCCCTTAGGGTCTAGGTAGGGTTATGTAGGGTTACCCTGTACTTTGGAGGTCACATACCCTTAGTAAGGGTACTTTGACCAGGTTAGGGCTTGAGTTGACTTGGGTCAACCTGGCCTCTAGAGCTGACCCCAATGTGTCCTTAGTGACCCATTGACCTCACTTTAGGGTTAGGAGGGCATAGGTGGGGTCCTCTAGGCTAGGAGTAGGTCAATTGACCCTAAGTAGGCTAGTTTGACCCATTTAGGGCTAGGGTTGACCTTGGTCAACTGAGCCTCTTGGGTTGACTCTAATGGGTCCTTTTGGCTCTAATGGGCCTCCCAAAGTATTAGGGGTGTTGTGGTAGGGTCTTGGGGTTAAGGTGTAGCCCATGGTCATCCTAAACCATTGTTTAGAGTTTACTATTTGCAGACCATGATGATCTCCCACCTTTTGTCCCCTATCTCCCAGCCTATTTCTGGCTTCCTAGGGTTTGTCATGACCTAGTCATGGCCAAAACCATTCTTAGGGGTCTAGTTGGAAATGGGATGTTACAATTCCCAATAAACAAAACAAGGATTTCGTCCCCGAAATCAAGGTTGGGCCTACGGGACTTACTACCGAAGGAAAGAGCCTTGTAACATCCCATCATGACGTCTAGTTTGTTAAATTAGGTTTTACGGGAAAGCTTAGATCTATGACCATTACGCCCAATCAGCAAACCAAGATCCCAATAAGCAAGGATAAGCCCCCAATAAACAAAAGATAAGCCTCTATCTGCCTAGAGCAGCCCTTAGTAAATTAAAGCAGGAGAATAAATTAACATCTTGAGGGGTCTGAGAGGTATACCTGACTGAATAGCTCGGGGTACCTTTATCGCATCAGGTCCTGCGGCTCCCAGGTGTGCTCCTCCTGGCCGTGGTTCCTCCACAGGACCTTAACTAGTGGGACCTTCTTGCGTCGCAAGACCCGTATTCCTCGGTCGTCGATCCTAACTGGCTCCAAACGAACCGACCGGTCTGAAGCTACCGGCCCTTCGGCGGTCAAGATCTGCTGGTCCGGGCGTAGCAGAGCCCTCCTCAATGAAGAAATATGGAAGACGTCGTGCAGCGCTTCCAGCTCTGGTGGTAACTCGAGCCGGTAGGCCAGGGGTCCGATCCGCTCCAGGATCCTGTAAGGGCCCATGTACCTAGGGCTGAGCTTCTTCCTCCGACCACGCACCCGCGAGACTCCATGCATGGGTCGGATCTTCAGAAACACCCGGTCCCCCACCTGGAACTCCACTTGCCGATGCCGGGCGTCATAGTACTTAGCCTGTCTGCTCTGCGCCTCTAGCATCCTGTCTCTAATCAGCCTCACCTATGCCTCGGTGTCTTCAACAAACTCTGACCCCAACACCTTCGGATCTTCGTTCTGAACCCAAGAAAGCGGGGTCCGACATCTCCTCCCGTACAAGGCTTCGTAAGGCGCCATCCTGATGCTGGACTGGTGGCTGTTGTTATAGGAGAACTCGACCAGGGGTAAGAGTTTCTCCCACGGTTCCCCACGGTCCAAGATGCATAGCCTCAAAAGGTCCTCCAGCGTCCGGTTGGTGCGTTCTGTCTGCCCGTCTGTCTGGGGATGAAATGCAGTGCTGAAGGTCAATCGCATGCCTAAGTAAGCTTGCACGGATCTCCACTCCCTGGAGGTGAACCGGCCATCCCGATCCGACACTATCGTCCTGGGCACGCCATGATAACGAATGAACTGCTCCACAAACTTCCGCACCAGTACACCCACTGAATCGTCCTTCTTGATTGGTATAAATCGAGCCACCTTGGTCAATCGGTCAACGATTACCCAGATCGAGTCATTCCCTGTCCGAGACCGGGGAAGCCCATGTATGAAGTCCATGGCTATGTCATCGAACTTCCACTCCGGCACCGGGAGTGGCTGCAATAATCCTGCGGGGTTCCTGCACTCCGCCTTCACTAGCTGACATGCCTCACAATGGGTCACGAAGTAAGAGACATCCTTCTTCATGCCCGGCCAGAACATCGTCTTCTTCAAATCAGCCGTCATCTTTGTGATCCCCGGGTGTACAGAATACCGGCTGCAGTGCGCCTCCGTCATAATATCCTCCCGGATCTGGCCTCCCTCCGGTATATACACCCGTCCCCTAAAGCACACCAGGTCGTCCCTCAGTGTGTAATCTCCTGCAGTGCCTGCCTTCAGAGCTTGGAAGATGGGCTCTAACTTGGCATCCTGCCTCTGCCCTTCTCTGACTCGGTCTCTGATGTCATCGGTAACGCCCATCGTGGCCAAGTACTCCTCATAGAGCTCAGGATCATCAGACGACACCAGAGTAATGTGCATGTCCTCTAGTCTCTGCAGCAGCTCCATAGACATTAACTGGGGCTCTGCTCCTGCTGTGGCGGCTCTCCGACTCAGTGCATCTGCTACCACGTTCGCCTTCCCCGGGTGATAGTGCATCTCATACTGATAGTCAGATAGAAACTCCACCCACCGCCTCTGCCTGATGTTCAGTTCCTTCTGCGTGTCCACGTACTTAAGGTTCTTATGATCGGAGTATATATCACAGTGGACTCCATAAAGGTAGTGCCGCCATATTTTCAGTGCGAATATAACTGCTCTCATCTCAAGGTCATGCACTGGGTAGTTCTTTTCATGGGTCTTCAGCTGGCGGGAGGCATAAGCTATGACGTGTCCGTTCTGCATCAGCACCGCTCCCATCCCCTGATATGATGCGTCGGTGTAGACCTGAAATCCCTCCCTCCCCGAGGGGAGAGTAAGAATGGGAGCCGACGTTAGCCGATCCTTCAGCTCCTGGAACACTGTCTGGCACTGCGGGGTCCACACGAACGGTACCTCCTTCTTCGTCAAGGATGTGAGCGGGAGGGCGATTCGAGAGAATCCCTCTACGAACTTCCGGTAATAACCGGCAAGTCCCAGGAAACTTCGCACGTCCGTGGCCGTCTTCAGCGGCGGCCAATCCCTGACTGCCTGAATCTTTGTCGGGTCCACCGCCAGCCCGGCTCCGCTGATAATGTGGCCTAAGAAAGCCACCTCCTTCAGCCAGAACTGACACTTGCTGAACTTCGCATAAAGACGATGCTCCCGCAGTTTCTCCAAGGTCAGCGTCAGATGTCGAGTGTGCTCCTCCTCCGTCTTAGAATAGATAAGGAGGTCATCTATGAATACTATGACGAACACATCCAAATAGGCCTCGAAGACCCGGTTCATGAGGCTCATAAATGCCGACGGAGCATTCGTGATCCCGAAGGGCATCACGATGAACTCATACAATCCATATCGGCTACTAAAGGCCGTCTTAGGAATATCCTCCTCCTGGATACGCAGCTGGTAGTAGCCTGACCTCAAGTCCAGCTTCGAAAAATAATGGGCTCCCTCCAGCTGATCGAACAACTCGTCTATCCTGGGGAGCGGATAGGTATTTCGGACGGTCAGCCTGTTTAGTGCTCGATAGTCAATGCACAGGCGAAGAGTGCCATCCTTCTTCTTCACGAATAGGACAGGAGCTCCCCATGATGAGGAGCTCGGCCTAACAAATCCTGCCTCCACCAGCTCCTGCAACTGTGTCCGAAACTCCGCCAACTCCTTCGGGGCCATCCGATAAGGGGCCTTGGATACCGGCTTAGCCCCTGGTACCAACTGAATCTGGAAGTCCTTCTCCCTATGCGGAGGCAGTCCTGGCAGCTTATCTAGAAAAATATCGGCGTAGTCACGAACCACCAGAATACTAGCAATCAGGTCCTTCTCCTCAGTCATCTCGAATAATACTTGATATACCTCGTCTCCTTGCATGTGAGCCTTAACAGCTTGAATAGATGAAAGCAGGCGATGGGAGACCGGTGTAGTACCTTCGAATGTCGCATAAGTATCGTCGTGGCTCAGCACGACCCTCCTTGCCGGGCAATCAATCTGGGCATGGTTCCAGACAAGCCATGTCATGCCCAAGACGAGGTCGAAGTCCGGCATCCTCAGGATCGTCGCCGGGGCCTCGAGTGTCAACCCGTCTATGGTAACCTCCAGGAGGCACTTTTCTATGGACTGGATCTCCATCCCATTGGGGAGACGCACCCTCCTGGGTAGTCCCGTATAACGTCGAATCTGATCCAGGTCCATGACGAAATCCTCCGACACAAAGTTGTGCGATGCCCCCGTGTCGAACAGGGTATGGGCAGGCTTGCCGCACACCATCACCATTCCTAAATCAGTTTTAAAAAGAACTTTGGTGTAAGGTTTTCTAACCTAGGTTGTGTAGTAGTTCTATCAATACTTAATATGAGTAAAAAAAAATAAATCCAAAATTAAGATTACTCTCATACCTGCAATAACCCTGTCCGGGTTCCGGGGCTGTGCTAAGTCCAAAGCGTAAATCTGCTCCCTATTCTGCCTGCGGTCGCCTCCCTGGTAACCACGTCCTCGGTCGCGTCCTCGGCCTCCGAGATGCTGGGCCGGTGGGCCACCCCGTGGTGCTGGAGGTGGTGCCCCCCTCATAGGGCAGTCTCTCCGGAAGTGTCCCACCTGGTGACAATGGAAGCACTCCGGCGGGGGATACGCCATACCCCGGGGTCTCTGCATCTCCTGGATCCGGAGAGGTTGAGGGGCCAAGACCACCTGATCTCTTGGCTCCTGCCTCACCTCCTGACGAGGCTGCTCCTCTGTCCTCCTCCCATCTGGTATGATGCCTCGCCGCTGATCATTTCGGGCCCTCCGGCCCTGGTCCTCCGCTTGCCGTTTTCGGCCCCGAGTGGTGTGCCAGTCGGCCTCAATCCTCTTCGCCATCTCCAAAATCCGGGAGATGGGCCCGTCTGAGACAAAAAGCAAGGCCTCCCTCAACTCTTCTTTTAGACCCTTATAAAACCTCTTGACGTAACCTGCTTCGTCCAGCTGATAGGAGCCCGCATATCAGGCCAAATGATCGAACTCTCGGTGGCACTCCACCACCGTCCTGGTGCCCTGCCTCAGCTGCAAGAACCGCTCCTCCAACTTGTCCCTGGCCGACTGAGGAACAAAGTGCTCCAGCAGCGTGGCCCTGAATTCTTCCCAAGTGATCTCTGCAATCTCCCTATCAGCAAAAGTCGTGTCCAACAGCGTCTTCCACCACCTCTTAGCATGGGACTCCAAGCAAGATACCACTAGGGCCACCCTCTCCTCCCAAGGGCATCGTATCCCAGTCAACATCTCGTACATAACATCCAGCCACTCCTCTGTCCGTACTGCCGACTCTGTCCCTAAGTATGATCGGGGAGAGAGTCCTTGGAAGGTGCTCATCCAGTTGGCCCCTGGGTTTGGCTGCTGGGCTGGAGCCTGCTGAGCCCGGAAGACCTCAAGGATAGCTGTAAGGGTCTGCCCCATGTCCGACTGGAGGAAAGGTGTGGGGACCATGGGAGGTGGTGCAATATCCGGGGCCGTCTGAGCTCCACCTTGTGGGGTGGGCTGAGCTGGGGGCTGCAAAACGAGCTACATTAGTAGGTAATCGACTCAATGCCTAATGAAAGTGGACAATTTACATGTGATTCCCCCCATATGGGCACACCACTGCTTCCGCTGCTTAGTTTGTCCCCAAACTAAACCCGCGCGGGGGTGACCCAGGGTTGTGGACGGCTACTTTTCGATCGAGGTGCCTATGATACCACTTGTAAGACCCCCCTTTTTTTTCTTTTTAGGATACCGGGGTCTTAGGCCCAGAACCGCCGTTTTGCGGTGACTCCTTCATGCCCTGAAGGGTCATCACCACAAAGCGCCGGTTCTGCCGGCCAATTCGATCACAGAAAAGTAGCATAATGAAGTAAAATGGAATCTATCTGTCCACAGAGAATCACATGACATAATAAATATAACTCCACGAAGGGAGTGTCCATAGAAAATAACATCAGAGTAGCAAAAATGGGCTTATGCCCGGTACATCATAACTTCACTACAAAATCTCTCATGCAGAAACAAAAGTAGAAAACTACTCAAGATCGAGACTCACGGTCCCGGCTGTATGAACCCCGGAGCTAGACTGCCCCACCTCCAAGCGCACCGGTCTCTGGGGCTGCTCCTCCATGATGGTCTCCACGATCCCCTAAATGATGCGGTTCGAAAACCGTTAGTCTAAAAGACTAAGTCCTATCATCCCCCGCCCCTTCCCCCACGGCTCCTAAGCACCGAGCGGAGAGGAAGAAAGGGAAGGACTGAAGGTGGAGAATAATCAAAAAGCAGGTGACAGCGGACCTATACTAGTAATTCTATAGACATAAGCTGAAATATGAAATGTAACATTCACTTATATGAAAAACACATAAGCCAAGGGGTCTTCTGCAAGGCTCCCATCGTATAAAAAGTCTCATACCAATTTATACGATGGGGTGGTCGGTTATCAAAACAGCAGTAAATATATATATCCAAATTTAACCTTAATTTATAAACTTGCCCACACAAGTTTATAGACCAAGGGGTCGTTTTGCAGGTCCTAAAGTATAAGCGTCCCATTCCACTTATACTTTAGGTGTCAAGGTTAAAGGAGACGATTATGCTATGACATGCAAGTTGGTATGATGGACATGCAAGTGCAACACACACACCCGACTCTGTGCACACAGACCTTTAGTTCCCCCTTTCTGGAGCCGTAACCTCCCAGGATACCTCCGTAGTGGCAGACGGAAGCGGTGGGTTGGGCCTCTCCCACCTCTAAACCAGTAAAGCACTACCGGTCAGACCTATCGTACGCCTCAACGCTTGGTGCACGAAGCGGACTCCTGCGTACTCTTGTCCGGCTGGCGCACCGGACTTCTGTTGGCGAAGTGCTAACCACACTTGCTGAGTCAACGTATTGGTGTCGGTGCATCGACCCTCCAATACCGAAGACCCACCACCTTAATTTTCCTTTCCTTTTATGCACATGCAAATTAGCGTAATCAAGAACCGAGCCGAAGCTCCCCGGACCAACACGTCCGACTCATCAATCGGCCGAAGCTCCCCGGACCCAAAGTCCGACTTTTAACCATCCGAGCTGAAGCTCCCAGCTAACATCCGGTGCCCTCAGTGTTTGTGAAATGTGCAACCCTAATTACTAAGTTACTCTTTTCAGCTTGTGAAAAAACAGTTTACGTTAACCCAGGACTGCCCCGCGGTATTCCCTGTGAAGGGCTCTCAAGGGCACTAGGAACTGTGTTGGGATTACGCCTAGCGTTCCCTTTCGCAAGGTACTTATTTTATTATTGGTTGATTCCCTTACCCATTATTTCTCATATTTTGATATGCTATTCCTAGGGTAATTTGACTCCAACTCTCCTTGGGTAGGACGATCTTTCGTCGGACCCGAACGCCTATAAACCTAGAAAAAACCACACCCTACTCACTCATCTCCCATAGATGCAGCCCATTCCACTTGTATTCACAGCATCCCATCAAGTCCCATCATACGTGCCCTAATTCACATCCAAATGAAATCCTGCAGTTTTGATATATGCAGACCACTTAAGCTACATGACTCGTAAAAAGGGAAGTACATGAAATACTCATCCAGTACCCTTATGATAATTAATAGAGGGCTAAAAAGACATTTGAAGCATAAATCCAGAAATCCATAATTTTCCTAATTTGTCTGATAATTAATTTATTTATTCTAGTGTCCCAAAAGGCCCAGGTTTGATCATGAAGTACCATTTTCAGACAAGATATTAATCCACTAAATTTATGATAATTACAAAATGCCTAATCAACTCTAAATCCTAAGTCTTCCAATTTTTCAGCAAGGTTTAGGCCTTAAAATTTAATTTCAAAGATGCCCCATAATAAGTCATTTTAAAAGATTCTAGAGAAATGTACCTCCAAAATTCAGAGAAAATTCAGGGATGATTGTGATGGACTACAAGTACCCTAGAAAAAATTTCATAATTTATCATTTGGAAATAAGGCTATATTTGATTTTCTTATGAACTTTCTAATTTAAGGGTTAATGAACAAAGTATGCTAATCAGTCATCAAATATTTCCACAAAATTCCCATATGATAACATTGAGCTAAAAACACTATGCAGCAAGTTTCATGATTTTTCAGTAAGTAATGGCCTCTGACAAGAATTATTTAATATGTAATCAAAATAAAGCACTTGTGAAGTAGATGCCCTAAATAGATATCCAAAAATCTAACAAAATTCATACAAGATTATTATGACCTAAAACTAACTCTGCCCATGTTTCATACCCTCTCTATGGGCAGTGAGACCACAATAGCCAAAATATTAATTAGGGCATTACTATTGATTACAAATGAAGTGCTACAAACATTGTCCAAATTCCTCAAGTAAATTATCAGAGGCTCAACATACCCTAATCCCCTCACTACCCAAATTTGGTTAAGTTTCAAGATGTTTAGCTAACCTAAACTTACACTGCAAGATTTAGGTCCTAAGTTAGGGTTAGGGTTTTTGGGGCCCCTATCCTTTTCAAAATTAGCTAATATTTTTAACAGAGGGTTATATATATCCTAAGAACCTCCTTGCAAAATTTGGAGTTCATCCAAGGTGTTTAGAACTCATACCCTTCACAAGGCCAAAAGGTCCCTCCTTAGGGTTTGACCTAGGAACTTAGGGCAAATCTATTCCTCCCTACCCCATATTCCATGGGGAGGTGATAAGTGCTATAACAAGCCAGTGGCCCAAATCTCAGCCTCTGTTGAGGTGATTTGGTCACTCAAAACCAAAAGTGCAATTTTTGACCAAAATGCCCTTATAAAGGTGTAGTTAGGGTTGGGTCAAAACCTATTCAAAACACATCCAAATTGAATTAAATTTTATACAGGTACCTAATTGGAAACCAGGGACCACTCATCAAAATTTGGGAGGGTTTGGAGGTGTTTAGGGCACCTATTTAATTTACCTAATAATTATTAAATATTTACAAAAACTATAGAAATATTTTCTCCAAAAATTTCCATTTTTGGGCAGGCCCTAGGTATGTCTAGGATAGACTCTCTGCCAAAAGTTCAGCTAATTTGGGCTAGGGGGAAGAGTGGGCACTCAATTTAATGACTGCCTAGCCCTAAGGGTATGTCCCACCAAAATGGGTGCCCTGGTCAGACCTTACACCCAAAGGGTTCAAACTAATTTTAAAATAAAGTAGACTCAAGGGACTACAACTTGCATGTTGAAGTATTTTCTACCAGAAGATCCTAAGTATTTTTAAAGTTAAAACTAATAATATCAAAAATGTGACAAAATTGCATTAATATAACATATTTCATATAGTTTAATATCAGGCCCGCACGAATCTTGAAGCAAAAGGGACGGAATCCCTTCATCTCTTCCTTGAGCCGACGGCCAGGATTCATCCCGCCTGGAGCCACTTCCAAGCCCTGCCGCCGGCGATCCAGCCCCTTCCCCGGCCGGCCACCGCCACCAACACCTCCGTTGAGGTGGTGGCTACCGCCAGGCGGCGGCTCTGCCGCCGGAGAGGCATTTTCCGGCGGTTGTAGCAAGAATTTCTTGCCGAAACATGGAGAAATCCTGGATTCGATCGGGCTCAATGAGCCCGAAACTTAAATCTTAAGAGTCCTAAGATCTACCCGCGAGTCAAGGAGAGGAGGAGGACCTTCCTGGCGGCCTGAATGCGTGAGGAGCGGCGGGATGCCATTGACGACGGCGGCGGCGCTCGGCTTCTGCAACTGTACAGTGGAATGGCTCGTCTCCTCCAGGTAAAAGCTCTAAAATGATCCCCCTGGCTCCCTGAAGGTGTTTAAATGGCAAACGGGGAGGGGAAGGCTGTTCTTCAATGGCCATTAACACCATTAAAGTGTGGCTCGGGTTGTGTGGAGGGGGGGATGAACCAACCCCTTGGTGGCCGAGAAACGGCTGGAATCAACTCCTCTCCCCTAGAGGAGTTGATTACAGCCATAATTGGTGGTTGTTAGCCTTCCTTGGCCGGCCTCTCACTTCCCCTTCCTCTTCCTCATTTTCTCTCTCCTCCATTATCATGGAGAGGAGCTCCTTTCTCTCTCCTAGTCACCTCTGGTTGACTAGTCAACCTCACAAGCTAAATGCAGCCCACTTGATTATGATGGTCATGGAATGGGTTTAGCCTAAGGGAGAAGTGGCTTGAGCTTGGGTTAGCCCTTTTTGGGCTAAGTTTGACTTGACCCAAATGAGGGTTGACCTGGTCAATTTGACCATCTAGGTTGACCCCATTGGGTCCTGGGTGACCCATTGGCTTCCCTTAGGGTCTAGGTAGGGTTATGTAGGGTTACCCTGTACTTTGGAGGTCACATACCCTTAGTAAGGGTACTTTGACCAGGTTAGGGCTTGAGTTGACTTGGGTCAACCTGGCCTCTAGGGCTGACCCCAATGTGTCCTTAGTGACCCATTGACCTCACTTTAGGGTTAGGAGGGCATAGGTGGGGTCCTCTAGGCTAGGAGTAGGTCAATTGACCCTAAGTAGGCTAGTTTGACCCATTTAGGGCTAGGGTTGACCTTGGTCAACTGAGCCTCTTGGGTTGACTCTAATGGGTCCTTTTGGCTCTAATGGGCTCCCAAAGTATTAGGGGTGTTGTGGTAGGGTCTTGGGGTTAAGGTGTAGCCCATGGTCATCCTAAACCATTGTTTAGAGTTTTACTATTTGCAGACCATGATGATCTCCCACCTTTTGTCCCCTATCTCCCAGCCTATTTCTGGCTTCCTAGGGTTTGTCATGACCTAGTCATGGCCAAAACCATTCTTAGGGGTCTAGTTGGAAATGGGATGTTACACTATAGTGGGCCCCACATGGCTACAACCCACTACCTAGGGTCAAACCTTTCTAATTTACCTAACACCCACCCCATGACCAACCCAATCTAAAGTAAGGGGTCTAGAAGTAACATGGGATGTTACAGATCTAGCCGCTGGTAGAGCTTCGGAGCCCCAAATTGCAAGCCGAGTTCGGATCTACGGAGGTAAGGACATTATGGTGCTTTTCATCCGCATAGATCTTCATGCCGCCGAAAAGGAATGCTAGGGTAACGATTCTCATCGTATACATGTGAAGTCCTCTTTTACCTTGCATAGGAAGGTCGCTCTCTCGAGTATGCGGCGAGTGTGAGGTGTTCCTTCGGGTAGATAAGAATAGTCCCCGTTGTTTTGCATGTAGAGTCCGTAATCGATAAAAGGACATAGGCATGATGTGTGAAGCCTACCCGGACATGTTGGTCAGGATCGGTGATGTTGCATTACATGAATGGCCGGAGAAGACTCCATGTCGATGGTTGTTTTTCGGGTTTTCTGCGCGGTAGATTGCAACAGGGAGCCTTGGGGACTAACCTCAAGGTGCACCCGGAAAACTGGCAGAGGCATAGTTCTACCATCTTGGTGGCCTGGGAGCCAACTTGTACATAACTGGGTTATGTAATATTGTGTGTTCGATACTCGGGCTTCGGGGAAGCTTTACCCGCACTGATGTCTTTAATTATCGTGGCGAGGTGAGAAACGGGTTAAGTGGAACCGTACCTGCTATATGCAGTTCGGTGTTAGAGGCCTACCAATGGCATAGAGGGCGGGTCTTAGGCTATCGATGTCTTCAATTGATGTGACTTCTGCCGAAAAGTCTCAAATGCTCACGAGATTTGTCGTCCATGGGGCGGTGGTGAGACCGCGGACTTTAATCGAGTTCACCGAGAATGTGCCCTGAGAGCACAGGGTGTGTGGCCATGCGAGCCTACGCCTGTGATGATGTGGAATTTCTCTATTATATGGCAATACTAATAAAGTGGAGGGAAGGAGCATCGCAGCCCCAAGTTTAGGGGCAGGATTGTTATAATTTGGTCTACATAGCTGACCGTTGCTTTTGTTTGCCACTGCTCGGTGGATTGTTGCTTACAGGTGCTGTGGAGCCTAGTGGCAAATAGCGGGCAAAAGCCCTTATTGCTGAGCCAACCCTCGAAGGCCTAAATTTTTGAGTGTTTTCTTTTATACTCATGTATGACCGACATGTGTGCTGAGGTTTGGAAGACAATTATATTTGAGAAAACTATTGTAAGGCCTTAAGGTCATGTACTTGTGTATTTGTACGTTCATTCCTATTGTGTTATTATAGTGGACATTCAGGCTGTTTGGCTGGGTTCTTATTCTTGCAACTTTTAAATTGCTTCGACTAGAATGTACTCTGTGTAGGACGTTGGTTATTGGAAGGATGGTTTCCATTGCGTAACCTTCCGGTCTGTCTGTGGTATATGACGTCGGGCCCTGGCCGGACCTACTGCTAAATGCTATGTGACGGATAGGGGGTGTTATAATTTGGTATCAGACTACTGGTTTTGATCAACTTAAATGAATTTGTGGACGAATTCTTTTAAGGGGTGGTGAGCACATGTGTGTGTGTCATCGTTATAACATAAAAGAACCCATGAATGTCCACTTAGGAATGAAAATACACATGTTTGAGGAACTGTGTGTTCCTAAAATTGCTTTTTGCAATTTTGTTTGGTCGCTTAACTGTATTTTGTATAATTATAGGTGACCAGGAGTGGTGCAGGACCGTCAGAACGTCCGGTTTCTGAGGCTAGTAGCGCACCAAATGATGTGCCTGCAACACCTCCCTCGGCAGAAACCATACGATTGGTGGCTGAAGCGGTGTTTGCCATGATCAATGCGCAGCCTGCAAGGCAAATGCAACAGCCCGCTCCTGCGATGGAGCAGGTACCGCTTCAAGCGGAGGAACCGAGAAGGGTGGAGCAAGTAGTGTTGGAGCCTTTGGTTCCTAGGAGAGCAACTGAAAGGCAGCTCAAACATGTTATGGGATTCAATCCTCCGGTATTCTCGGGGACGGGAACCCCATCCCAAGCTGAGGATTGGCTCTCCCGAGTGAAGAGAGTATTGATAGCTACTAAAATAGAAGAGTGGCAGATGACCACCATAGTTACGTTCCTTTTGGACGCAGATGCACGGCTGTGGTGGGAAGGCTTGGAGTTACATCACTTGAGGGGAAGACAACTTATGGACATCTCGATGGAAGAGTTTTCGAGACTGTTCTTGGCAAGGTACCTTCCCTCGGCTCAGAGGATTGCATTGGAGAATGAATTCCAGAGATTGACACAAGGAGAGAGTAGCATGGATGAGTATCTCCACGAATTTACACGGTTGGGTCGGTACGCCAGCTCTACGTTCGCGTTTGAGGAGCGTAAGACAAACTGATTCTATGAAGGTCTGAGGGATGACCTAAGGCTACTGGTCTCTGGGCCTATGACGAAGGGCTTCTTGACCCTGGTAAATACGTCCCGGTCTTTGGAAAAGGATCTGAAGAATGTGCAAGCGAAGAAAGACTCTACTGCAAAGGGGTCGGAGTTCAAAGTGTCAAACTCCTCAAAATCTGTGTTCCACAAGTGGAATAAAAAGGCTAGGACTTCGGGTCCAACCCCTTCTTCTATTACATCTGGGGCGACTACAGTCCGAACCCAGTGCACATGCTATACTTGTGGGAAGCTGGGACACTATGCCCGAGATTGTCGAAGCGGAAGCCCAAAGTCGGAGAGGAAGCCGGTTGCAACCTATGAAGATAAGGGAAAGACGGTGGAGTCAACCACATCCCATTATGCTCCTGCTTAACCTAGAGTCTACAATCTTAGCTAGCAGGAGGCCATCGTGCAAGCGGATGTGGTGACAGATACGGTTTAAATTTATAGCAAGTTGGTTTTTAAATACTTGTTACCTTGCGTGTGTAACCTTACCACTACTTGTATAGGCTTTGTTTAGATTTGTAATAATCTGGCGAGAGCACTCTTTGTTGGGTATTGTATCCACGATTACCTAGATTTGAGGAAGCCACCTGTCAAGCTAAGATGAATTCACAATGTATTTGATGAAACATCTTAAGTTGTACTTGCAGCTCCTCCACGCTAAGTGCACACCAAGGTCAGGTGCAGTAGGTCAATATACACGGGTCTGCACGACGTAATCCCTCGTTGAGCAGATCAGTGTGTTGGCCTACGTGTACTCTCTCTATTGGAGTGCACTTACTTTCAAGTACAGGGCAGTTCATATGCAAGAGAAGACAAGGAGCATGGATGGATCAAGGAGCAGCTCCTGGACGGAAGACGAAAATTCGTCTAAGGAAAATTCGACGAGAATCACCAAGTGATTCTCGCCGATTCGGCGAGAATCACTAGTGATTCTCGCCGAACCAGTGGCCAAGCAGCTCATGTATACAAAGTGAAATTCGTTGAGAATCAATAAGTGATTCGGCGAGAATCACTAACGATTCTCGACGAATCGTCGAGAATCACTTGGTGATTCTCGCCGATTCGTCGAGAATCGCTTGCGATTCTCGCCGATTTTCACTTAGCGTTTTCTCAGGATGCTGCTGGACCGGATTCTGCCTTGGACTAGTTTGAACCGGACTTAGGGATTTCTTTTGTGGTCCCGCAAACGGTCATATTTGAGAATTCAACAGTATATATATTCCAGTATTTTTGAACAGTAAAGGGACGGAAAACGAAGAAAGAAGCCGAGCAAGGAAAACCCTAAAATCGCGAACTCTTTCCGCCGCCGCCGTCGCGCTCGGGCAAATACGTCGCCGCTGCTGATCGTTCCTCTTCCCGATCTCCGGCGACAGAAGCTTAGCAAAGCTTGCGTCTCACGTGTCTATCCAGAGATCTCTTGTCTCTCGATTTGTTGACCGGGAAAACCCCCCCCCCCCCCCCCCCCGTCCGAATCGATCGAGACGACCGATCCTAGAGTGACCGTTGGTAGACCTAGTTTGCTTCGCAAAGAAGTTGGATCTCAAAGCACTGCAGCAGCGCACCTTCATTGCCGCCGACTCCGAACCAAGCCGCCGCTCGGATTGCTGCCGCCGGTTCCGGGAGATCCTCTCCAAGAGAGACCAAGGTTGTAGACTCTTCATTCACTTCAAGAACACGTCGTCGGACAAAGAGGAACACCGTAGTCTCCAAAAGAAGTTTGTATCACGTGTACACTCTACATTTAATTTCGTTGTAAAGGAACTTTTGTTCCGTGCTGTAAGGGTTGGGTGCAACCCGTTTTGTGGGAGTATTGACTCTCACGTGTGGAAGGGCTCCTTCCGTTAGTGCAGGGATTGGATTTCAATCCCGTTGGAGAAGTGACCGAGTCGTCCCTTGTTGGGGAGATAGGTCGAAGGGGGAAAGTGGATGTACCCAAGTCGGGGAACCACTATAAATTTGCTGTGTATTCTGTGTGCTATGCTTTTTGTTTTTATTGTGCAGGTACATCCGTAAATTCCGCAAAAGAACCACACGTCACCTATTTCCCCCCCCCCCCCCCCATAGGTGCACATAGTTGACACTAGGTGGACTTTCAAGTGGTATCAGAGGGAGGTTCCTCTTCAAAAAGGTTAACACCTTGAGTAGAATCCTGCCACCAGTGTCAGAAGCATGGATCTGGATTATGAGATTCCGCCACTCAAACTCCCCGCATGCACAAAGGATTATTATCCATCTGGAGAATGAGAGTATCATTTCACCTTGATGCTATCGATCCTCGAGCATCCTTCATTCTGGAAGAGGGTCCGTTTATTCCCATGAAGACCTCTGACTCTGGGATCCAAGTGCCCATGGGCATTGCTGAGATGTCAGAGACAGAACTATCACTTTTTCACCTGGACGAGAGGATTCGACAAATCATCATGGATGTCTGGTCTGGAGCCTCTCGCTCTAGATTGGAAAAATGTAGAACGGCTAAATCTCTGTGGATGATGATCTCAGAGCTGATGGGGGGGTCAGAGAAAGCTGGATTATGCTGTCAATCAGAGGATGAAGCGTATGTAGGAGTCCTCACTTCTGAAGATGAAGGCAAGGATCCTTCGGACTGCATCAGAGCTCCAGTGTCCGTGTTAGAGACTGAAGAGGACAGTGAGGAAAGCAGCTCTGATGTGGATGAAACTATAGTCACTGGATCTAACGACAATAACACAGAAGTGCAGGTAACTTCCTCATCCTGCCCATATCTCTTGAAATTTCTGAAGACAGGAACTGCCTCCTTCAGAAAATGCTGATTCCCTGAAGAGAGCCCTTCAGTCAAGCAATCTACTTGCTGAGGAGCAAGCTCAAGAGATTGCTCGACTGAAGGTCTTGTTGGTTCTCCAATTGGCATCCAACAAGGCCAAGGACTCTAAGATCTCGGCTCTAGAGAGTAGTCTGGAGAATGAGAAAAGAATAGTATCAAACTTCTCCAAGGTTGATGCCATTAAGAGAAAGCAAGAAACGGGTGGATCTCCCGGATTGTCAATTCGTGGAGAAATGGGGAAACGGTATTCTGACCCCCCACTCCAAGCAGGAAGGCAACTCATCATGCCTTCAGGTATGACCACAGGAATAATCGTGGTCACTGCAAGGGTGATCTGTCCCCATGTGGAGACACCCGGAGTGCAAGGGTCGGCATGGCCACCCACGAGAGAATACCTAAGGCTCATTCTGAGCCCTTTGTATTCACTGTCACTGTCCTCAACACGCCTCAACACAGTGTGGATCAGCATGTCCCAGCTCACAGAAGACTTCTCACCACTCGAGGACACGGATAGAGAGGATAGAAGTCATGATGTCAGGTTCCATGGGCCTCTGTAAGGGAGATGCCTGGAAGAATGGCACCACCTTCCCGGCCTCATAACGCTCACAACATGCATTCTTTCCACCCTTCCACGTGTCGCGATGGAAGAGAAATTTTGTGACAAGATCATGCCCTATCTCGTTTAGACCTAGGACCGTGACTACGTCAGTCACTAGATCAGGTCGAAAACGGCGATACAACATTCACCCTTGTTGGTGCTGCGGCAAAGTGGGGCACTTTGTCATCGACTGTTGGCACAACCCCTATGTGCCCTCAGCAAGGGCTTATCCACACTCTCGGGACAGAGGTAGTCTTTCAGACAGGTTTTCTGAAGGAAGGCAGTTGCGTGCTTATGCTAACAGGAACCTAGGACCCAAAATGATTTGGGTTCCTAAGGTAAAGTAATTCTTTCTTGCAGGGTAGTCTAGGTCCCCGGGAATATGATGGGACCTAGACAGTAGGTGGCTCAAGACTAACTTGGAACTAGCGTCTGCAATAACAGATGTGCTACCTGTTTGAGCATACTCACTTTGAGCCTCTAATGTGTTCTACCTGTGGGACTAAAACGATGACTCTCAAAATCTCAGGTAATTTTGATCAGTTCAAGGACTTGTGTCATGTTGCATCCTCATTTAAAATATATATACATATATATATTTCTATCCATGTGTATCCTTATACTTATGCATATCAGGTATGTGTGCACCTCTACGGAGAGATTAACTCGATGCATGCAAACCATTACACATCTATAATGGGTTAACGAAGTTATGTCATCATGAATCTCGACAAATCACAATTGACATCAAGAAGTGTTTGAAGTCTCGCTCAAATCCAAATAGATTGTCGTTACAATAAACATGTATTTATTAATCTTATATAACTTGACATCAGAAGAATTTGAAAATGTTGATATGCTTCCCAACGTGGAAATTCCCAGTAGAAAAACCCTTCAATTCGGAACCTCGGAACCCTTCAAGTCCTAGTAAAGATAACTCCTCAATTACAAGTGGAAAAGAAAAACCTCAATTTCACTTTATATACTAGGAATCCCGCCGAAGGAGCTCGCCGACCCTTCGCATTCTTCACGAATCCCGCCGAATTTGACAAATCTCGCCGAATCAGTCAAATCCCGCAAACCCTTCGCCTTCTTCACGACTCCCGCCTCAGGTCGCAGCAAGTATCCCGAAACCCGCAAGACTTCTCCCGCAAGAACTCTCCCGACGACCCGCAAGAGCTCTCCCGAGTTCTTCCGCCGATTCGCCGCAACCCGCAGGATCTCTCCCGCCCAATTCGCCGCAACCCGCAGGAGTCTCCTCCCTCCGACTCGCCGAAACCCGCGCAGCAGCTCTCGTCGAATCGTGAAGTCTCCCTGTGACCGCAAGGTACTCGCAAGGTCCATCTCAAATCTAGAAGGTTCTCGCACCGTTCTAGCAAGGCCGAACCTCACAGGAAACTCTTCCATCCACCGAAGGTCCTTCCGAAGCTCCTCAACTCACTTCCATATAAGTCCTTAGGTAACCTCTCCCTCACCCGAAGCATCCACTAATGGAGTTTTCTTTTTGAAAGTTCATTAACGTTTTGAGTAGGGCTTCTCTCTAGATCTACAATGGCTCCAAGGACGACTGCAGGGTTGGTCTCTGGCTGCGAGCTGGTTCGAACTGGATTTTCTCATGCCTTGGACGACGAATTCCGCAATATCATTCTAATGCTGGAAGTGGCTGGGCTAACCTTCGTCCTGGAGCACCCTTGCAAAATTCTGGACAAAGAGGTGCTGGAGTTCTTCTCTACCGCAAGACTCCGAGATGGAGACTCCATAATCAAGAGCAAGGTGGCTGGGGCAAAAGTAAAGATGTCCGCCAGCAAGCTGACTCGCTACCTGCAGCTTTCTAGTTCGGAGCAGGAGGACTACTTGGAGGACGAGGACAAAAACCAGAACTCTCTTGTTCTGCGGTCTTCCACGAGGAACTCGATCAATAAAGAGAAAGGAGATGAATGAAGAAGGGAAGCTCCTATCTGACGTTATTGGAAAAGTGCTCATCTGCAAGCCGGGCTCGCATGACCATATCTCAGGAGATATGTTCAAGATCCTCATAGTTATTGTCTGTCGCAAGAGGTTCAACTGGGGGGAGTTGTTGTTCCAAAAGATCAAGGACACCTTGGGCACCCCAAGTTTTGGCCGCATCATAAGCTTATATCTAAACCAGCTGAACGGAGACAAGTTTGACATGAGCAAAGGCGTCCCTCTCCACTACTTGAAGAAGATGGATGCAAGTGTGTTTGATCGATGGGAGCGGCGTATCGGGCAGCCTGCTGTGGAAGAGCAACAAGAAGTATCTCCAGCAGTCACCCCGGTGAAATTCCTGATACCGTGACTGCAGGAATCAAGGGGGAGACTCTACCCCCTCATACAGATGTAGTTTCTGAAATTGCCCAGGTAGCCAGGGATGCGGTGGCCGAAATTCATGAAGTAAGTGAACCTGAGCTGGAGGATGAGGAGGTCCTGAACAGAAACACTCAAGGAAACCGAAGCTGAAGCATTGGAGACTGTTGACCGAGAATTGGAAGAGGCTGCTGATATAGATGAATTCTTGGATGAGGACGGAGAGGAAGATGAGAATGAGGGACATGAAGCATTGAGACTCCGGATCCTGTTGAACCTCCATCTGACAAGTCTGCACCAGTAGAGGGGGAGTTAGATAAATCTACAGAGGCAGCCAGCATTCCTCCTTTAGAGCCTGTGATTGTATCCAGCTCTACCGATGCGTCTGCTGAAATGCAAGGTCCACAAGTGCCTCCGGCTATTCCGTTACGTGATGAGCTCGCCTCTCACACTGTCAACATCATTCAGGGCATTGTGAATGAACTTAAAACCTCATTTGATGAAGCCCAGAATAAACTGCTGAACAGGATTAAGACTTCGGAAAATCTGATGCTCAAGAATATGGTGGAAATCAACCATAAACTGGACGTGATGGAGAAGAAATTTGAAGAGAAGTATACCGCGGCCGGCGAAGCTGTCACACTCCTAATGGCCGGTTTGAAAAAGAATACTGATACTCTTGCCGTCGTCAATCAAAATGCACATGTTGTAGCCAACAACATTCAGAAGTTTGACGGTAATATGGTAACTCTAAACTCCAATCAGCAAACCTTAGTCTCTGAATTCTCCAAGACCACCAAGCATATTGATGACTCCCTGCACTCATATGCCAACTGCATAGCTGTCGAAGCCAAAAAGGGGGAGAAAGAGTATATAGCTAAGTTGGCCGAGCTTCAAGAAAGCATGGACACAAACTTCGCACAATCAAGCAAATATGTCTATGAGAGCTGCTGGTGGATGCTCCAACAGGCGCTAGGTACGTTAGGCGTCATTCTGCCTGACAATCCTGCCGGTATTCATGTCCCTGAGACATCTAAGGCCGCTGAGGAAGTAAGTGTTGCTGAGGGTGTAAGTGCAAGTGCTGCAGATATTCCCAGAAATGACGCTGATGCTAGGGCTCTCTCAAAAGCTAAACTGAAGAGCATGTTTGATCAAGAGGCCTTAGCAAAAGCCAGGGGAAAGAGAAAAGTTCAAGAAGGGACCTCCAAGGAGACACAGGCTGCAAAGAGAACTCGAAAGAATGAGGAGGATGTACGAAACGAAAGGTGGAGTCCAGTTTCAAGGAACATAATCTTAGACACCTTCTGGCTGCAAGAAAGAGGAGAGATCAATCGAAACGAAGTATATAACCAGTATGAGTGGGAAACGCACAAAACGTTTGAAGCGAAACGCAACATCTTTTTCAGAAACAACAAGGATGCAGATAAAGTTGCTCCTCCTAGGTACTACCCGAAGCCCAAAGAATACATGGAGAGGCAAAGCAAGAAGTACTTGGCTCAAAATCTTAAGGGTGACGTAGCTAAGGACAAATAGTCAACACTTTATAAGCTTGTCACTGTGTCTTAAGAACATTTAATGATTATTATTATCATATAAACAATTCTGGATTATATGTGAATATATTTATCTTGGTATATATATTTGAATTTGTGAATGACTCAAGTCCTGATCTGATTGCATATATTCTCTTGTGCTGCATGTTTAATTTCTGAATGCTATGTTTATTATTTGATATGTGTTATTCATCTTAGCTAGTAGGGTTTTGGCTTCGTCAAATAGGGGGAGATTGTTGGGTATTGTATCCACGATTACCTAGATTTGAGGAAGCCACCTGTCAAGCTAAGATTAATTCACAATGTATTTGTTGAAACATCTTAAGTTGTACTTGCAGCTCCTCCACGCTAAGTGCACACCAAGGTCAGGGTGCAGTAGGTCAATATATACGGGTCTGCACGACGTAATCCCTCGTTGAGCAGATCAGTGTGTTGGCCTACGTGTACTCTCTCTATTGGAGTGCACTTACTTTCAAGTACAGGGCAGTTCATATGCAAGAGAAGACAAGGAGCATGGATGGATCAAGGAGCAGCTCCTGGACGGAAGACGAAAATTCGTCTAAGGAAAATTCGACGAGAATCACCAAGTGATTCTCGCCGATTCGGCGAGAATCACTAGTGATTCTCGCCGAATCGACGAGAATCATTAGTGATTCTCGCCGACTCCTTCTGGCTACCTCAAAACGGTGCCAAGTAAGATTCGGCGAGAATCACTAGTGATTCTCGCCGAACCAGTGGCCAAGCAGCTCATGTATACAAAGTGAAATTCGTTGAGAATCAATAAGTGATTCGGCGAGAATCACTAACGATTCTCGATGAATCGTCGAGAATCACTTGGTGATTCTCGCCGATTCGTCGAGAATCGCTTGCGATTCTCGCCGATTTTCACTTAGCGTTTTCTCAGGATGCTGCTGGACCGGATTCTGCCTTTGGACTAGTTTGAACCGGACTTAGGGATTTCTTTTGTGGGTCCCGCAAACGGTCATATTTGAGAATTCAACAGTATATATATTCCAGTATTTTTGAACAGTAAAGGGACGGAAAACGAAGAAAGAAGCCGAGCAAGGAAAACCCTAAAATCGCGAACTCTTTCCGCCGCCGCCGTCGCGCTCGGGCAAATACGTCGCCGCTGCTGATCGTTCCTCTTCCCGATCTCCGGCGACAGAAGCTTAGCAAATCTTGCGTCTCACGTGTCTATCCAGAGATCTCTTGTCTCTCGATTTGTTGACCGGGAAAAACCCCCCCGTCCGAATCGATCGAGACGACCGATCCTAGAGTGACCGTTGGTAGACCTAGTTTGCTTCGCAAAGAAGTTTGGATCTCAAAGCACTGCAGCAGCGCACCTTCATTGCCGCCGACTCTGAACCAAGCCGCCGCTCGGATTGCTGCCGCCAGTTCCGGGAGATCCTCTCCAAGAGAGACCAAGGTTGTAGACTCTTCATTCACTTCAAGAACACGTCGTCGGACAAAGAGGAACACCGTAGTCTCCAAAAGAAGTTTGTATCACGTGTACACTCTACATTTAATTTCGTTGTAAAGGAACTTTTGTTCTGTGTTGTAAGGGTTGGGTGCAACCCGTTTTGTGGGAGTATTGACTCTCACGTGTGGAAGGGCTCCTTCCGTTAGTGCAGGGATTGGATTTCAATCCCGTTGGAGAAGTGACTGAGTCGTCCCTTGTTGGGGAGATAGGTCGAAGGGGGAAAGTGGATGTACCCAAGTCGGGGAACCACTATAAATTTGTTGTGTATTCTGTGTGCTGTGCTTTTTGTTTTTATTGTGCAGGTACATCCGTAAATTCCGCAAAAGAACCACACGTCACCTATTCCCCCCCCCCCATAGGTGCACATAGTTGACACTAGGTGGACTTTCACTCTTTGATATGGGAGATTTGCACTCCTTTTTGTTCGAAGGATTTATATCGCGCATCAGAGTACCTTCTTCGATGGCAAAGGACAAACTGGATGTGTTGTTGATGAATGGGTGTTCAATGTATGCGGATAGAATCTGTGGCATAAAGATTTGTATTTGGAGTTAGGAGTTTGATTTGCAAGCGTCGCTACTGCCGCTGGTGGATTTCGACGTGATATTAGGTATGGACTGGCTCTTGGAGCAGCAAGCGTTTATTGATTGCAATCGTAAGGAGATTAAGTTGGGAACAAGTCATGAGACGACATTCGCGGGCTTAAAAGGGTCGAGCAAGACTTTGATGTCTGCACTTCAGGTGGTTAAGGCAGTTCGTGCAGGCGCAGTTCTGTTCTTCACGCTAGTGGGGGTTGCAAAGGCTAAGCCTTCTTTGGACAGTATTTAAGTGGTTTCCGAGTACCCTGATGTGTTCCCTACAATCTTCCTGGAGCCCCACCTCAGCGGGAGATAGATTTCACCATCGAGCTAGTGTTAGGTGTGAAACCTGTGTCACGCTCTCTGTATAGGCTAGTGCCTAAGGAGATGGCGGAATTGAAGGTTCAAATTCAAGAGTTGTTGGAGCAGGGTTACGTTCATCCAAGTTCGTCGCCTTGGAGCGCACCGGTCCTTTTTGTTAAGAAGAAGGACGGAAGCTTGAGGCTTTGTATCGATTATCGCGAACTGAACAAGCTAATGGAGAAGAACAAGTACCTGATCACGAGGATTGATGATATGTTCGATCAGTTAGTCGGGTTATCGGTGTACTCGAAATTCGATCTTAAGTCCGGGTATTATCAGCTGAGGATAAGGTAAAGTGATATCCCCAAGACAGCTTTTAGTACGAGATACGGGCATTATGAGTTTACGGTCATGTCGTTTGGTTGACTAATGCACCGTCAGTGTTCATGGATCTGATGAACAGGACTTTCAGTGATTACCTGCACCACTTTGTGATCGTCTTCATCGACGATATATTGGTATACTCGTAGAGTGAGGAGGATCACTTTAAGCATCTGTATTTGATGTTGGAGACGCTTAGGAGGAATCAATTGTACGCCAATTTCTCCAAATGCAAGTTTTGGTTGTCCTCAGTGGCGTTCCTTGGTCACATAGTCAGTGGAGAGGGAATTGCGGTGGATCCGGCAAAGATTATTGTTATACAAGAGTGGCCTGTGCTTTCCACAGTAGCAGAAGTTCGTGGTTTTCTGGGGCATTCCGGCTATTACAGGCGCTTCGTGGAGAACCTCTGACGGATAGCGTTACCCCTCACAACTCTGACGAGGAAAGAGCAGAAGTTTGTTTGTACGTCGGTGTGCGCACGAGATTTTGAGGAGTTGAAGCATCGGTTGACCACGACGCCTGTGCTGAGTTCGCCGAGTGGAACCGAAGGCTTTGAAATCTACAGCGATGCTTTGGGCAGTGGATTGGGTTGTGTCCTACTGCAGCATGGAAGTATGATAGCCTTTGGCTCGCGTCAGCTGAAGGTGCATGAGAGTAACTATATGGTCCATGACTTGGAGTTAGTTGTCGTGATATTTGTCCTGTAGCTGTGGAGGCACTACTTGTACGGGATGAAGGTCGATATCCATACCGACCACAAGAGCCTGAAATACTTATTAGATCAGAAGTATCTGAACATGCGACAGCAGAGATGGATGGAGTTCCTGGGGGACTACACATTCAAGATTCATTATGTGCTGGGAAAGGCAATGCAGTTGCGGATGCATTGAGTCGCAGGGCCCTAGCTCAAGACAATTGGGTGTCGGTTCATGACGAGCATTTGGTTTGGGAGTTGGAGGCATTGGAGATCTCATGCGTAGACAAGCAGTCTAGTGCCGAAGTGTTATTGAACTGGACAGAAGTTCAGTGTGCCCTGGCTGATCGAATTCGGCAGGCTCTAGATTTGGATAGCCACATGAAGCAAATCATGGTTGAGGCTTTGGATGGGTCAAATTCTCAATTTGAGGTTGTGGATGGATTTTTATGGAAGGACAGTCATTTGTGCATCCCGAATGTGGGCAAATTGCCGGTGGAATTGATGTACGAGGATCATCATACCAAGTAATCAATTCACCCGAGGAGCACGAAGATATACCATGATATGAAGAAATTGTTCTGGTCGCCAGGACTTAAGAAGGATGTGGCACTGTACGTGGTGAAGTGTCAAACTTGCGCCTTAGTGAAGGCGGAGTGCCAGAATCCTGGAGGTTTCTTGAAGTCCTTGCCTATTCCGGAGTGGAAGTTCGACGACATTACCATGGACTTTGTGTATGGGTTGCCAAGGTTGTAGAAGGGAAATGAAGCCATCTGGTTGGTCGTAGATCATTTGACGAAAGTGTCGCACTTCATTCCGCATAGGAAGGATGATTCTGTGGAGAAATTGGCAAAGTTATATGTGGATAACATTGTGCGGCATCACAGTGTGCCCCGCAGCATCGTGAGTGACCGAGATGAGTGGTTCACGTCCAATGATTGGAAGTTGGTGCAGCAGATGTTGGGAACAAAGCTGAGTTTCAGCATAGCCTTTCATCCATAGATGGATGGTCAGACCGAGAGGGTCAATAGGACAATGGAAGATATGCTTCGCATGTGCGTTCTGGATTTTGGGAAGTATTTGGAAGATCACCTATACATGGTGGAATTCGCTTACAACAATAGCTATCAGGCAAGCATTTAAATGGCGCCCTTCGAGGCGCTTTATTGTAGAAGATGTCACACACCGTTGTCTTGGTTGGAAACGGGTGAGTCAAAGTTGTACAAGTAGCAAGAGGTGGAAGATGCAACATCATTGGTTCGAATGATTCAAGAAAGATTGTTAATCGCTCAGGATCGGCAATCTAAGTACTATAATGCCAAGCATAGGAATGTGGAGTTCGCTGTCGGCGACTAGGTGTACTTGAGGATTAAGCCGTTCAAGGGTGTCTCGCGGGTACGGCGCTTGAAGAAGCTAAGCCCGAGGTACCTTTGACCGTTTGAGGTTCTGGAGCAGATTGGTGAAGCAGCTTACCGATTGAAGCTATTAGTGGACATAAGTGGTCTACACGACATATTCCACATATCGGTGTTGTAGAAGGCGGTGCAATAGCCTTCGCAAGTGATTGTGGTCGATCAAGTGTCGGTCGATAATGGGTTGATGATGAAGTTCAAGCCCGTTCGCATTGAGGACTCGGAAGTCAAGCGATTGCGTAACAAGGAAATCAGGATGGTCAAGGTCCGTTGGGACAACTGCGGTCGGGAAGAGCTCTCGTGGGAGCGAGAGCAAACCATGCTTGAGGAGTACCGAAAGTTATTCCACTCAGGTACCGTTTAAGTTTTGTTTGTATCTTTCTTTTTTGTAATTTTGGGACAAAATTCTTTTTAGAGGGAGAGAGTTGTAAAGCCCCGAAACTCAAAAGAGCGACGGGTGGTGCTTGGAGCCAAGTCTGGGACTTGGTAGAGGTCATACGGCCTGGGATACGGGCGAGTCCCAGGGCCGTATCGTGTTCGATTTCGATGAGCTACTCGAGTGGTTGACGGAAGACACTCGAGACAGCGAACACGGCCTGAGACACAGGCGTGTCCAGGTCCATGTCATGCTCGAGTTCGATGATCGTCTCGAGTGTTCGACAAAAGGTACTCGAGATATCGAACACGGTCTGGGACACGGGAGTGTCCCAGGACGTGTCCTACTCGGGTAGTTGGCTGAGTTGTGTCGGGGGTGAAACACGGCCTGGAGCCCAAGCATGTTCAACCTGACACGGGTGTGTCAAATTCGACACGGGCATGTCGAGTACTCGTGTTCTTCTCAGGTTGGTGGTTGTCCTGTGTCAATAGAGGAACACGCCCGGGTATATGGGTGTGTATTGGATGACACGGGCGTGTCAATCCTGACACGGGCGTGTCGAGAGCCCGTGTGCTTTTCGGGAGGAGATGGTTTCAGCGTTGAATGGGGCACATGGCCTTGGACACGGGCATGTCATAAGCCGGGTTCAGCCCAGGTTTTGGATTTTAAGTTTGAATCATGGCCGTCTGTTTTCTTATTTTGGGATCCAATGGCTCAGGGCTGCTCTTGTTGGGTTATACCCGGGAATAGGGTTTAGAAATCCTCATTTCTCTTAGGCTTTCTCTTTCTAAAGTTCTAAAGATAGGGGAGAGAAAGGAAGGAGAAGGAATAGAGATCCGGCCGCCGGTGGATCTTCGGAGCCCCAAATCGTAAGCCAAGTTCGGATCTACGGAGGCGAGGACATTGCAGTGCTTTTCATCCGCATAGATCTTCATGGTGCCGAAGAGGAATGCTAGGGTAACGATTCTCATCTAGGTCATGTGAAGTCCTCTTTTCCCTTACATAAGAAGCCCGCTCTCGTGAGTATGCGGTGAGTGTGAGGTGTTCCTTCGGGTAGACATGAATAGTCCCCGTTATTTTGTATGTAGAGTCTGTAATCGAGAAACGGACATAGGTATGATGTGTGAAGCCTACCCGGACATGTTATTATGGATCGGTGATGTTGCATTGCATGAATGGCCGGAGAAGACTCAGCGCCGATGGTTGTTTTTCAGGTTTTCTACGCGGTAGATTGCAACAGGGAGCCTTGGGGACTAACCTCCAGGTGACCCAGAAAACTGGGCAGAAGCATAGTTCTGCCATCTTGGTGGCCTGGGAGCTAACTTGTACATAACTGGGTTATGTAATATTGTGTGTTCGATACTCGAGCTTCGGGGAAGCTTGACCCGCGCCGATGTTTTTAATTATCGTGGTGAGGTGAGCAACGGGTTAAGTCGAACTGTACCCGCTCTATGCGGTTCGGTGTTAGAGGCCTACCGATGGCATAGAGTGCGGGTCTTAGGCTGTCGATGTCTTCAATTGATGTGACTTCTGCCGAAAAAACTCAAATGCTCACGATATTTGCCATCCATGAGGCGGTGGTGAGACCGCGGACTTTGACCGGGTTCACCGAGAATGTGCACTGAGAGCATGGGGTGTGTGGCTGTGCGAGCCTACGCCTGTGATGATGTGGAATTTCTCTATTATATGGCAATGCTAATAAAGTACAAGGAAGGACCATCACCGCCCCGAGTTTAGGGGCAAGATCGTTATAATTTGGTTAGCATAGCTGACTGTTGCTTTTGTTTGCCACCGCTCGGTGTATTGTTGCTTGCAGGTGCTGCAGAGCCAAGTGGCAAATAGCAGGCAAAAGCCCTTGTTGCTGAGCCGACCCTCGAAGGCCTAAATTTTTGAGTGTTTTTTTATACTCATGTATGACTGGCCTGCATGCCGAGGTTTGGAAGACACTTAAATTTGAGAAAACTATTGTAAGGCCTTAAGGCCATGTACTTGTGTATTTGTACGTTCATTCCTATTGTGTTATTGTAGTGGACATTCAGGCTGTTTGGCTGGGTTCTTATTCTTACAACATTTAAATTTCTTATGCTAGAATGTAATCTATGTAGGACGTTGGTTATTGGCAGGATGGTTTCCATTGTGTAACCTTCTGGTCTGTTTGTGGTATATGGCGTCGGTCCCCGGCCAGACCTACTGTTATATGTTATGTGACGGATAGGGGGTGTTACATGTCCTAAAAAGGATACTGAGTGTAGAAACTTGCTGGAGTTCTGAGTGTAAGGCTGAGGGCCTGAGGTGTAAGCTCTGAGGAGCATATTTGGAGGAGTTTGGCCTAGTCCAACAAGATAGTTGGATAGGTGGGAGGGAAAGTGGATGTACTATAGTTAGGGGAACCACTATAAATCCTGTGTACTTTGTGTGTGTTTTTTTATGTTGGTTTTATTGTAGGTTGCACATCTTGAAAGCTTCAACTAATCAACTAATAAAGCCTCCAATAACAAGGAAAACAAAAGATAGTCACTATGGACTAAGAAACCTATCCCCCCCCCACCCTCTAGATGATTTAGTTATCCTTGAAAACAAAGACTTTCAAGTGGTATCAGAGGAAGGTTACTCAAAAAGTACTTAACAGTCTAAGTAGACCTCAAAGGATAGCTAAAAGGTTTGCATTGGTGGGTTCAAAAGAGAACCATAAAGAGTGGAGCTCATTGAAGTTTCAAGACTGTAGTGAGATCAAAGACCACATTGGGTTGTTGGTAGCTCTTGTAGATGATGATGTTTATGCAAATGCAAGAATAGATATCAAGGCCCCTCTATCACACTCAGATAGTGACTCAGAGGTAGATGAAGCTAATAAAGGTGAATGCATATGTTATGGGTTGACTGCTACACCTGAAGAAGAAGAATTCTGCCACGATCAGCCTGGTCCAGATCAGGTACAATCTCTGTCTAATTCTTCTTATTGCTCAGGTCATGAGCCCAGCTCAGACTCTAATGCTTCCTCATCAAGTGATGATGAGAGTCCTCTATTAGAAGATGATATCAATCAATTGATTGAGAATCATGCTGCACTTCTGAAAGCTTTTAAGAAAAGCAAGTTGCTTGTTAAGAAGCAAGCTGAGGAAATTGCCTCCCTACAGCTAATTGCTTTCGAGCAAGATGAGACTTCATCTTTGCTATATCTGAAGATGAGGGAAGTTGGTCATCTGAAGACCATGGTAGATATCCATGTTGAGTCCATTAAATATAAGGAATCTATTATCAAGGTTCTTGATGAGAAACTTGAAGGGAAGAAGAAGATAGTGGCCAATTTCTCTAAGATAGATGTTATCAAGAGAAAATCTGAATCTGAGTGGACTTCTAAAATTATTCAATCTCAGAGGAGAGGTCAAGCTCCTATTGTGCCACAGTCAACCTTGTATAAGGTAATCCTCCCTTCTAACAGGTATGACCAGTACTGCATGTATGGTCACTATAAGAATGAGAATTCTTCTTGTAAGAATACAGGTGTATCTTACAGTGGGAGAAGAAAGAGTAGGGGAATGAGTGCCTTTAAGTATCCCCATGAAGAAGTACAAATGGCTCATTCTAGACCATTTATATTTGGTGCCTCAGCCCCTACTCACAGGGATAAGGCAGTGGATTTCACTGAAGCCCATCCAGCAAGGACTCAAACTAAGGGTCAGTCTACCAGTAAGCCTGACTTGGCTATTTCTAATGTTATAAACAACATGCCATCTGCAAAGAAGACAACTGAAAATAGCATTCAGAGCAAGCAAAGGAAGCCAGCTGGAAGACTAACCTTCAGTCAGATCCTTGTTGAAAGGAACATGAAGAAATTTGCTGCTCCTCTTCTTTTTATTCAGTCAGCAGTTAACCACACTGCAAGACCTGCTCAAAAAAGAAGATATAATATCCATGAGTGTTGGTGTTGTGGTAAGGTGAGGCATTTTACCCTATATTGCTGACACAATCCTTCTGAGTCTAGAGCAAGAGTTAGCCTACCTGACAGAGATGTTGCAGGTTGGCAAGACAGATTTCAGACTAATCAGAACCTAGGACCCAATATCTATTAGGGTCCTAAGGTAAAGTAATCTGTTTTGCAGGTCAGCCTAGGTGCCCATCCTCTATGTAGTACTTAGATAGAAGATGTTCCAGAACTTGGAATGGAATAAGGAAGTTATCCTATAGATCATTCTCCAAGGATAAGGATACTGTGTGCATCCCTGAAGAAGGACACAAGTGGTATCAAGTAGCATAGGAGTGCTGGGTCAGTTGTATCAACTCTAGAGAAATACTCTATAGTCAAGTGGTATAATCATTTTGGGAGTGGCAACTGGCCATGATCAAGGATGAAGGAATATTAAGGAGGAGAATGAAGTCTGAGTTGCTAAGGCAAAAAGGTCATTGGGGCTTGAACAGAAAGCTGATACCATAGGCAAGTCTATTGCTAAAGGAAAGGAGAAGATCTGGCTCAGCAAGAAAGGACTTTGTAGGGTGCAAGGTAGATAGGATAAGTAAAGATGTAACCTATCAAATCCTATGAAAAAGACTGACTACTTGGAGCTGCAATAAAGAAACCAGTCTTGCAATATCAGCTCCATATAGGACTATGCATATGTAGTTTAAGTGTTAGTTTGTTAGGGACCATATTATACAACTCAATCATGAGTTTGTCCTCACTGACAAGTGGCTGACATGTTTATCATGTCAGTAGATGAAGTCAAGTTCAACACCCTCTAGGTTGAGATTGGGTAGATAATTCCTTGATGCGATATGAAGACTATAAAGACCATTAAGTGATATTAAGACTAAGATGGACTTAAGTGTCCAGTAGAGGGAATGACAGTGATGCTCTTGTTGAGGGGGAGCAAGCTCAGCACTTGTAAAAATGATGACAGGAAATGATCTTATTAAGGGGGAGCATGTCCAGCACTTGCTGGAACAGGATCAAGCTCCTGTTGAGAAGGAACAAACAACTACTGCTGTGGATCAGAGATCTTCACTACTTGCCAGTTTGTCATAAGGACAAAACACAGACTAAGGGGGGAGATTATGTATGACATAGTCATAATCTTCTCTAAGTCTAAGAAGGTTTGTTGCTGAGAAAATAGTATTACAGCAGGATAAGAGAGATGGCTACCAGCCAGCTCAAGTGGATCCATGGTTCACTCAAGTGACAAGGGGCTGCAGTGATGTGGTGTATCATGATATCACCACAAGTTGATGTTGATTATGTGGATACAACATCAGCAAGTGGAACAATGTGTGCTACAAGTTCAAGTGATGCAGTGTTGTGTTGTTTCAATGTATCAACACAAAAAGTATGACCCCTAATCAAGAGGTATGATTACTAGGCTAATTTCCTTAGTAATATCAACATAGGACTTCGACTAGGACCAAGAGATAATCTATCCCATGATCCTTTATCCTCCCTCAATAGATATACCTATTGAAGTAGACAAAAGGGGGGAGATTTGTGGCAATACATAAGGGGGGAGATATAGAAGTAATACTTGACATGATCAGGTCATGTTGAGTCAATGCTTCTAATGGTGCTCCATTTAAATATTAAGTGGTATAAAGGAGAGTGCATATTACTTGATCAATTGTTCAAGTAGTATAATGATACATTGACTTGACTTGTTGAGTCAATATAGTTAAATGGAGTACAATAAATTGATATGTTAAAACCTTCATAGCATAAGCTAGCAGTTGTAGCAGTTATAATCTACAACCGTATGAAATTATTCTGCTTGTTATGTTAATGCCTCTTAATATTTATGGGTGTTCTTCCTTCTTCAAATAAGGGGAGATTGTTAAGTCCATTTCCCATAATGTTCCCTAGATTGGATTTGAAGAGACATCTCCATCAACACTAAGAGCATAGTTATATTTAAGCTCATCATATGTAAGATGTTCCATGCAACAAGTCTAGACAGATTGTCTAACTGATGTGATAGGTGGTCACAAAGTGAAGATGCTGGAAAGGCAAGAATTTGCCAAAGTCCACAAACATTAAGTGGAGCAAGCTCACTCAACGCCAAAGGTAAGGAAGAATGTTGGCAAGCTAGAAATGTGGCTAAGTAGGTTGGCGTTGAGTGATGAAGACACACTCAACGCCAAACAGCAAAAAGTTGTGAGTCGAACTGAGCTCGGAGTTCATTGAGCTGAGATCATCATTCATCGAACTAAGCTCAGAGCTTGAGAATCTGAGTTAGTCGAACTAAGTTCATAATTCGTCGGGCTGAGCTGATCGTTCGTCGAACTAAGCTCAGAGTTTGAGAAATTTGGCTAAATCCAAATTCGTCGAACTAAGTTCAGAGTTCATCGAGCTGAGCTCACTGTTCGTCAAACTTAGTTCAGCATTCCTCAAACTCAGTTCAGAGTTGAGTGAGGCTGGCTGAGACAGTAAATGCCTAAGGTTTAAGAGGTAGAAAAGTGGCTAAGTCCACATGCATTGAGTGAAGGTCATTCACTTTATGCCAAAGCCTCATAAGTGTTAAGTAACACTCAATTAGTCAAAGCTAGTGTTTTTAAACACATAAATTTGGCTAAGGCAAAAAACGTTGAGTAATGAAGACGCACTCAACGCTCTCAATTCCTAGTGAAGACAGAATTTTTTCTAAGGAGTTTGACATTGAGTGATGCTCACTCACTCAACGCTAAGTAGCAAAAAGCTGATAAAGTAAGTTGGCGTTGAGTGAAGCTGAATCACTCAATGCCTAGAAACAGATTTATATTCCAAGTAGTTTGGCTTTGAGTGAAGGTAACTCACTCAACGCCAAGAAACAATAAATTTGTCTAAGTGATTTGGCATTGAGTGAAGGACCCTCACTCAATGCCTATACTAATGATGCTTGATTTTTGGCTAAGTCCACAGTTGGTGACGTCAGGAAGTCAACATATTTTAAATTAGTGGCGGGATGGCTACAGTACGCGACAAATGTTGTCGCAGACCTACTGTACGACGGTTGGCATTAAAGCAAGGTTGCTACAGCCATTAAATGAGTGGGACCCACTACTCAAAGAGCTGTTGGAACATTACCAATAAAAGAAAAGACTTTTATAGAGGAAAATAATGCTCTGGATCATTACAGTCATTCTTCTTCACCATCATTGTTATTGTGCTGAGGAACAGGAAGCTCAAGTCAGCAAGGCTAAGAGCAAGAAAGTTAGATGTTGTCTTCATCATTGACTACAGTAAGATCAGATATTTTCTCTGAAGAAAAGGAGGAAGCCAAGGTTTAACCCTAGTTGCCAGATCTGGGATCTAGAGCAAGGTAGCTGGTGCCATTTTCATCTGCACCAGCAAGTTCAGAAAGTTATCTTTCTGAGGAAGAAGGAGCAGCAGGTCCTACCTTGCTGTAAGTAATCTGAAGCTGATACAAGATAGCTGGTCACATTCCCATCTACACCATCAAGGTCTGAAATTTCTCAGAAGGAGGTTGAGCTGAGCTTAACTCAGCTTAGGAAGCAGCCAAGGGCCGACCCTTGCTGCAGGTCCTTCACAGTTCCAGCTATACAAGCAATAACCTGAAGATATTTATCTGAAAGTTGTGAAGAGAAGAAAGCTTGAAGAAGCAGAGATCTGAAAGAAGGCTCAGGGGTCTATTCCTCAGGAGTCAAAGTTAGGGCTGAATCACCTCAGCCCAGGAAAGAGAGAATGGCATAACCGGGTTCTGCAAGTTGCTTCTAGCACAAGCATACTTGTTGTTGTAAAGAAGATGAGCTAAGAAACCTTCAGCTCAGTTTGCAAATAGTTGTGTTACAGTTACTTCACAGCTCCAGCAAGAAATATCCATGGTGCTGTGAAGAAGAAGTTAGAGTTGAACTTCAGGTTCAGTTCAGAGAAGGGCGGAAAATTGTTCTCCAAGTCACTTCCAGCTCAAATAAATATATATTTATTGTTGTGCAAGTAGTTAGGACTAAGTATTTCTTAGCTCAGTAAAGGTAAACTCGGGAAATAATTTTCTGTAGTCATAGTTGGGTTGAATATATCTCGGTCAAGAAGCTTGACACAGAGAAACATCTCTTATGTCAAGAGTAACCGCATAACCCACTTCCATCCTGTAGGATCTTGTTTGATCTTAGTTGTAGGTGCCTGAAAGGGCACTGAGGTAGGTACCTACTGGGTACTGAGCTGTAGGAGTTCTACAACACTCTGAGAGTAGGGTTGTGTGCCTGAAACTGTAGGGCTGAGAAGCCTGAGGTGTAGGCCTTTATGTAAGGCTGAGGTAGGTAGCTTGAGGGTCACTGAGTGTAGGAGCACTGCAGAGCTCTGAGGTAGGAACCTGTCAGTTCTAAGGTAGGTGTCCTGAAAAGGATACTGGGTGTAGGACTTACTAGAGTTCTGATTATAAGGTTGAGGGACTGAGGTGTAAGCTCTGAGGAGCATATTTGGAGGAGTTTGTCCTAGTCCAACAAGATAGTTGGATAGGTGAGAGGGAAGTGGATGTACCCTAGTTAGGGGAAACACTATAAATCATGTGTGCTTTCTGTGTTTTCTTTGTGTTTGTTTTATTGTAGGTTGCATATCTTGAAAGCTTCAACTAATCAACTAATAAAGCCTCCAATAACAAGGAAAACAAAAGATAGTCACTAAGGACAAAGAAACATATTCATCGCCCCCCCCCCCCCCCAGGTGATTTAACTCAGATCAATAAGTTAAATAATTGTTCTCGTGAGCATGAATGATTTTTCTAATGTCTTAATGAGCAGAGTGTTCTCTTAGTTGATAAAGTTTGAATGCAGGTAAGAGAATTGTTCTCGTAATATTACTAAATGTTTGGAAGAATTCCAAAACTTATGGGATGTTTATTGTAACTTGAGTTATTTGTTGATTCTTCTTTCAGTTTTTATGCTTGAGGTTGGATAAGTAGGTCGCATGATGTGATTATGATCCATGATGTGATTTGTGGTCATATCATAATTATTAATTTTCATGCAACTGAAATTGATTTTTTCTTAGTTGTGCAGTTCCTAGTAAGAAATGAGTTTTTGAATGAAAGTTTTTTTATTAATTAGACTAAGGTAAAATGATACAAAATGGTACATAAGCTTGCAATTAAGTTTTTGTCCAAACTCATTAGAGCAAAGATGCCATGTCAAACTGAGCCTCGATGTGATGGGAAAGATCAAAATTTTTTATTTTAAGCTTTATTTCATATAGAAGAATACATGGTAGCTCTATTTTTCACCGGAGCTCTACTTTTTTATAGGAGTCATCAACATCACTCTCCTAAATATAAAATGAGCATGAGACAGATAAATCGGCGCCTCTCTCTCCCAAATAAATATATGCAATCATATTTACGCATTCATATTTCATAAACTTTTCCAAAATAAACATATGCTAATTCTATATAAGCCTAGACATATATATAATTATTAAATTGAAATATATACATCAAGGTACGGTGATACCAACTGTGAAATTCTGGGAACTGCCAAGGTATACTACTATGAGTTAGTTGCCCCCACAAGACAGTGATCCTGTCGGCAAACACGATCATTGACAGCCAACGAAGGAAAAAAGTAAAACAAGCCCACATATCACAACAAAGATATATAAACATCTAGTAAAGATTCACATTAGATAATAAAAGAGTACAAGAAAAGGGTGTAACACCCCAAATCCCAATTTGGGTTCAGGTTGTGTGACACGGCCTGGGACATGGGCGTGTCCCAGGGCGTGTCGTGCTCGGGTTGGGTAGCCTCTCGAGTGCTCGATGAATACACTCGAGGAGGTCTCGAGTGGGAACACGAGCGTGTCAGGGGGGTGTGTCCTCCTCTGGTCAACGAACTGCGCTCGACGATCGTCGAGCTGCAAGTTAAGTTGAGTACACGGCCTGTGACATGGGCGTGTCACAGGGTATGTCCTTCTCTGGGTCAGCCATGGTTTCATGTGCTGGTGGACACGGGTGTGTCTCGGGTTACACGTCCTGGGACACGGTCATGTCCCATGACCATGTCCCGCTTGGGTTGAGTTGGTGGTGTGTTGTTTGAGGTACACGGCTCCTAGACACATGCATGTCGGACGTGACACGGGCGTGTAAGATGTGACACGAGCGTGTCACATGGCCATGTATTGTTCTGGATTTGATTCGGTTGTGTGCCACTTAAGGGATACGGCCTATGACACAGGTGTGCCATGGGGCATGTCAGCCCAAAAATACAACTTTGAGGGCAAATCGAGGCCGCTCATTTCCCTTATCCTGGATCTAAAGGTCCAGGCACTTCCCTGCTAATATAAGACCGAGATTGGAAGGATTATCTTCCATTCATTTCCCTTTCTCAAGAGCTAGGGAGAGAGAGAGAGAAAGGAAAGGGAGAAGGGAAACGGCTGCCGGAGAAGCTTCATCGTGCTGATTCGTGAGTCGAGTGCAGATTTGTAGAGGCAAAGCTAAGGCGGTGATTTCCATCCTGCTAGGTCATGGCTACAAAGCGATTGTCAAGGGTAACGATCTCCTTCTTGGACAATCGACGTCCTTTCTTTATGCATATGCATGGAATCCTCCACCAAGAGGTGGAAAGTGTAAGTGATTCCAAGTTGGGTCTACATCTATAGTAGGAAGTGTGTAGTATGGCATAAGCATGCTGTGTGAAGCCCATCCGGATGGTTCGTCTGGATTGGTGATGGTTATGTGTGAACCGGAGAAGACTCCGTGTATTGTATTGATGCTTGCGAATTATGAATCCTTGAAAAACTTGTATGAACCCTGGATTGGGTGTGTTGAACTGGATGGATTGGAAAGCGGTTCTGCGAGATCCGTGTTGTGGGAGGTCGATTGGTGGCAAGGCTTGTTGCACCATAATGGTGGGTCGATCTGAATTCTTGTGGGAGATAGATTGGTGGTAAGGCTTGCAGCACCACAGTGGTGGGTCGATCGGAATGCTTTTGGGAGATCGATTGGTGGTAAGACTTGCTGCACCACAATGGTGGGTCGATCTAAGTGCTGGTGGGAGATCGATTGGTGGCACGACTTACTGCACCACAATGGTGGATCGATCTACATGCTCAAGTTTGCCATGAGGTTAGCACCTCTGAGTGGGATAGGCGGAATGTCGCAAGCATGCGTGTTGGTGGACTAGGACCGGTCACCCAACATGTTAAAAACCTCTGCTTGGTGGTGGGAAACTGGTATATCCGGTACACCAATAAGGTGCCCTGAGTGCACGGAGCGTCTAGCAGAAACCGGCGTTTGCGGTTCTGTTATGCCTGAGAGCACTTGTTGTGATTTGTAGATATTACGATAGTAATGCATACAGGGAAGGAACCACTGCCCGGGTAAGGGGTAGGGTCATTATAATTGGTCAGCTAATGCTGACCGTTGCGTTGTTTGCTGCTCTTGGGGTGGATGGCTAATTGTATATGCTCATGGATTGAATTGAATTGAGCGGAATGAAGCCTTGCTGTTAAAGGCCCTTGAAGTCCGTACGAAGAATTCCTGGATTTCATGTGTGGCCAGCCTGTGTGCCGATGTATGAAGTTGTATATGTGTAAAGAGCAACTTGTAAGGCCTTAAGGCCAGGAGCGTTTGTGTGTTGTATACATTCATGAGTTATATATAAATGTGCAGTTTATATATTTACTGGACATTCATGTTGTTGAGTTCTTATAACTTAAAATTTTGCGCTAGAATGCTCTAAGTTAGGATACGAGTAGAATGTGATTTGATATTCACACGTAATTCCCCCGTTTGTCGGTGAAATATGGCGTGGGGCCCCGACCGGACCCATCGTTATATTCCATATGATAAATGGAGGTGTTACAAAGGGCTTATGCCCATTACATAAACATCATAAAATATCACTCTCTCTCAACTAATAACACGGAAGCTGAAAGAATTGGTTTCAAGATGACCTAAACACCTAGAGGGGGGTGAATAGGTACAATTCTTTTTATTGCTTAGGCAGACAAATTTATAACAATAAGACCTGTTATGCACACTGCCACAGCACAGATAAAAATAAACACAGCACACACAGAATACACAGTTTTATAGTGGTTCCCCAAGTGTTGGGTACATCCACTTTCCCCCTTCTCCTATCTAGCAGTATACTAGATTCGGCCTAACTTCCTTCTTCCTTCTCAGATCCTCAAATCTTATCACTCAGAACACTGAATGGTTCCTACAACTCAGACTTCAGCAAGTCCTACAGCTCAGATTCTCTCAAAGAATCCTACCTCAGAGTGAGTCCACACTCCTACAACTCAGGAACAAGGCCCAACCTCAGCCTCTTCCATAGGCCTACAACTCAGAGATATTAATCCCCAACCTCAGGCACTCAGCCCTACCTCAGCCTTTATAATTTAGGCTTACAACTCAGATCTATAATAGATCCTACAGTACATTGATAATAGAAAAGAATAAATCCTTCACCCAGTAGAGAGAGAAAGGGATGAAGGTTTCTTGATCAGTTCTTGATAGAACAGATAACTTTAGAATCGACCTGTCTTAGCTTCTTCAGAGCTTCTTGAATTTGAACAAAGTAGGGTTGATCTTCTTGTGAAGTGGAGTTGATCCTCAATCCATCTTCCTTCTTCTTTTCAGAATTAAATCTGAATTCTTCTTGCAGACGTGTTCAGGATCTGCTAGAGACTTGATGATTTCTAGATGAATACTTTACTTCTTCTTCTTAGATTGGTTCTGTCTTTTTATGCTTCAAGCTCTCTATCTATCTGATGATAGAACATGTATTTATATAGGCTTCATCCAAGGTTATCGGCTGATCCGGATCATAACAACCTTCTGACAGCACTAACAGATGCAACTGTCTTGTTGGTCATGATAGTTATCAAGTCACCAGTTACTTCATTAAACTTTATCTCAGTCAGCATAGTGTCAAGACATTCCTTTAAATGTGTCGACATAAATAGACTATGTGTCGACACAATCCTTGGTGATGTCGACTCTGCTCCCATATTGTCGACATAGCACTTCTCTATCTTCTTGACATAGATTCTGAAGAATGTGTCGACACAAGTCCTGTGTGTCGACACAAGCACTTCTTGTCTTGACATAGTTGACTTCAACAAAAATTCTAGTGTGTGTCGACACAAGTCCTGTGTGTCGACACAGTTGTTATTGACTGAGCTTTCTGTGTGTCGACACAAGTCCTGTGTGTCGACACAGTTGTTGTCAACTAAGCTTTTTGTGTGTCGACACAGTTGTCGACTGAACTTTCTATGTGTCGACACAAGTCCTGTGTGTCGACACAGTTATTGTTGACTGAACTTTCTGTGTGTCGACACAAGTCCTGTGTGTCGAGACAAACTGACTCCTGGTGTCGACACAGCCTTTTCCATGTGTCGACATAATGCTTCTCAAGTGTCGACACTTGTACTTAGAAAAGTTTCCTTGCAATTTCTTAACCTGCACAATGAAACTCAAAATACCATCAAATACACATTGATGAATATCATTAAGTTAGGTGAGGCTTCTTCAAATCTGGTACATATTTTCCAATGTACCCAACAATCTCCTCCTATTTGGAGAATTCATAACCCTTAGTCAATGATACACATCACTTATAATAAAACACACATTATGATGTATATAAAAGAAAATATTTCTCAGACAGGGTAATTCATAGCCAGAAACAAAATATTATATCAACACAAGGTATGATAACATGTAATGTACAAGAATCAAAGTTTTGTTGAATTACAAAAGTGTTTAACATTCAAATGATTACATAAATTTCCATATTATTAAAATCTAATAAAACTACCCTAAGGCTGATCAGGCTCCTTGATCATTATTCCTTTGCCAGATTGAACCCTTGCTTGTACACTAGTTCCAATGTCCTTAGCTGGCTTCTTTCCTTTAAGATCTTTCTTCTTAAGCTCTTTAGCCTTGATCTTCTGCCTTTCAAAATAATGGTAAGGCTTAGGGAAGTATTTACTTGGATCCACAGCAGTAGCAGGTACCTTCCCAGCTTTTTGATCTCTTCTAAACTGATATATGACATCTTACCTCTGTTGATACTTGTTTCATTCTAGTTTATAATACCACTTGCCTCTATCATGTATTTTATCTTTCACAGCTTTCCAGGCAGTGAGTATTATGTTCCTTGAAGTGGGACTCCATCTTTCAAAATCTGGCTTTGATTCAGCCCGCTCTCTAAATCTTTTCTTGGAAAGTTGAGCTTCTTGCTCTCTCTTTAATGCAGCCTCAGACATTTCCACTTTCTCAATTATAACATTCTTAGTAGTATCTGGAGGACTATTCATCTGTTGAACCAGTTGTTGAATTCCCTCAAAGTTAGAAGGGGGCTATATGATTTGAGCTACCTCCTGCTGACCCCCTTCATTTCCTGCAGCTTGAATGCCTGACTCAGCTGTATTATCATCATCACACAAAGGTGGATATCCAAGAGTGGCTTTGATAGAATTAGTTATCCATTTGTTATGATCAGAGCCTGCAGTGACTAACAACCTCTCCCCCTTTATGACTTCTCTCTCAACATGATCCCTGAGATCATCCTTTTGGAACCTTATCTGATTAACTAGATAATTGGTTCCTTCCTTGTAGAATACTCTGAACTTTAGCAGCTAATCAGAAATTATCTTCTAAAATTCTTGAATAACAATGCTAACATTTGTCAAGTTTTCTTTGAGAAGTGTATCAAACTCAATCTTGTCTTTTGCAATGTTTGCAGTTAAAGCAGTTGTTGTATTCTGAAGTTCTGTGACAATCACATTATGAGATTCAGTAAGATTATCATTCATTCTAATTTGATTTTCTATGACATATCCTTACTTTACCACTATGTCATCAATCTGTGTCCTTGCCTCTTGTTGCTGCTTGGCTAGATAAACTACAGCATTACCTCCCTTATGGAAGCAATCTGTCATCTCTTTCTTATTCTGATTGACTTCAAATCTTATTGATTTAATATCTTGAGCCAAAGTAAACTGGAGGTCTTTGTGACTTTCATCTATATATTTCTCCATGGCTGCTCTTTGTTCATCCAGTTTAACTTACAGAGCCACCAACAGTGAACTGTAGTCAACTGTTGGGGCTGGTTGTTGAGTGACTATCTGCAAAGCCCTCTTGTAGCTTAAGCTCTTCTTCTTGACAACCATAAGTTTCCTATTCTTGGCTTTGGAGGCCTCATCATCTTCAGAAGCAGAGTAAATATCTATATCAACTGGCTCTTGAGGACTAGAGTGCAACTCCTTCTCAGTCCTAATCAACTCCCCCTCAGTCCTTGCCTCTTGAATATCAGGAAATAACTCTTCAAGAGTGAATTCTTGTTGAGTTTGTACAGATGGAACATCTGTATGTTGTACATTTAATGGGGCATCATCTAATACAGGTGTGTTATCCATTGTTATATCCTGTGCAGGGATGTTATCATGGTTTGTCTGTTCAACATCAGTTAGAAGCACAGTTAGTGTATCTGGCTCAGTATCTAGTGTAGTTTGATTAATATCATGTATTACCTCAAGGATAGTTTGAGTGGCTGTTTCACTCTCAAATGCAGCTTGCTCTTTCTCATGAGCAACTTCTGAAGGTAATGCCTCTTGTTGAGTTGAAGCTGGAGAAAGCTCATTGGCTCCCCCTAGATGAGGCACTTCCTGAACTTGATCCAGTTGGATGGTGCTTTTGGAATCTGCTCCACATGCATCTGACTATCATCTACATTCTTAGGAGCAGGTGATTTCCTTGCAGATTCTTGTTGTTCTTCATCTGAACTAAAGGTCACTTGTTCTTCTTAATCACTAGAAGATTCAGGTTTCCTAGGGGTTTGTTTCTTCCTTTTCTGTGGTAGTTGTTTTTGTGGAGTAGGAACATCTTTTGTGAGCACCCTTTCCCATCTAGAGAGTATTCTTAAATCCATCCTTCTCATGTGGTTGATCTTAGATCCTGCTGTCTGGTGCATCACTTCTGGTATAGTCTCAGCCAGATATAGACTTAGTATTCTCCCTAGGTTTGGTTTCTTGAAGCTTTCTTTTATCTTCTCAAATACTACTGCAGACCGGTTAGTGTTGATCCTGAAGATGACTCTGGTCATGAGGCTGAACATGTAGGCAGATATCCTATCATGTCCTCCTGGTTTGCATAGAATCACTTTTCCATCTATTTCAGAAAGAAATTTTCCTTGGGAGTTCATCCCCTTTCTATTCATAGAAGATCCAATCTTGGTGGTGGGATCCAGTCCACACCATTGGAGTGCTTCCCTGGTCTTGGAATATGTAACCTCATCTTCTTCTTGAACTCTGGTCAGGTGTAGAGTCTTTCTTAAACTCTTCAAGGTGAGTTTGACCTTTGTGCCTTGAATTGAGGAACTAATCTTTAGTCCTGTTGAATCTAGAGATGTTGCTGTATAGAAATCAAGGATCTCCTTCTTCCAAATCTTTGTCAGTTCTGACACCAGGTATTCTAATCCATTGACTGTGATTAGGGTAATAATAGCTTTGCTTTCGGGTTCCGCACTATCAAAGGCATCACAAACGAGTTCATAGCCCTCGTTAATATTGTCGTCTTGTTTGGGAGCCATTGGGAATGAGAGAAATTTTGGATTAGGAAGAGGAAGAATTTGTCGACACAAGTATTTTGTCTCGAGAATTTGGAGAGAGTGTCGACAGGGTTTGTTTTCGACCTATTTATATGTTTCTAAACACAGAATGTCAAAAGGCATGTGGAAATATACTTAATGTGTCGACACTGTTGAGACGGTGTCGGCACAGACTACTAAGGTCTCGATAGAGGTATTTACTACTATGTGTCGACACCAAACTGAGTGTCGACACAACTTTCTTGATATGTCGACACAATTTACGTCATGTATCGACACCAAACTAAGTATCAGAAATTATCTATGTCGGCACCAAATTCTAAGTGTCGACACAATTTTCTGGATGTATCGACACAACTTTCTTGAAGTGTTGACACCAACTACTAAGTGTCGACACAGACTTCTTTATGTGTCAACACAGAATTATTTAGTCAAATTTGTCATCCTATTCTATGTTCAGCATTCCTAATTCAATTTTGAAATTATTGAATTTAGTTTCATCCAGGGGTTTGGTGAACATGTCAGCAATTTTATAATTAGTATTGACAAATTCTAAACATATATCTTCTTTTTCTACATAATCTCTGTTGGGTACATTGGTTTAAATGTACCTGATTTGAAGAAGCCTCACCCAACTCAATGATATACATCAAAATGTATTTGATGTGTTGTTGAGTTTACTTGTGCAGGTTAAGTATTTGCAGGACTGAAGCAAAAAAGTTTCTAAGTACATGTGTCGACACCCAGAGAGAAAGTGTCGACACTTAAGAAGACTTGTGTTGACACCCAGACAAGCAGTGTCGACACTTGGAGTCATTGTGTCGACACTAAGGATGCAGAGTCGACACCAGACACAAAGTGTCGACATAAGGAGCTGTGTCGACACTCAGTGAAGAAAAGTGCAGTAAAGCTGTGTCGACACTTAGCAGCAGTGTCGACACCTAGAAGAACTGTGTCTACACCAGAAAGTGTCGACACCTGGAGCTGTGTCGACACTCAGGAAAAGTTAGCAGAGACTAAGTATAAGTGTCGACACCCAGAACAATGTGTCGACACTCAATAGAAGAGTCAGCATTTGAAGAAAGTGTCGACACCCAGAACAATGTGTCGACACACAATAGAAGAGTCGACACTTAGTGAAGAACAGCAAGATCAACAAATTATTCTAAGTACAAGTGTTGACACTATGGGAATGTGTCGACACTCAGCTGAAGTCTCAACAAGAAGAAGAATGTGTCGACACAAGGAGCTGTGTCGACACTCAGCAAGTATCAACACTGAAGACATGTGTCGACACCAAGAAGTAGTGTCGACACTTAACAGATTCAACACATGAAGATGTGTCGACACAAAGGAGATGTGTCGACACTTAGAAGAATTCAGCAAAATACAGAAGATCAAGTACTTGTGTCCGCACTAAATTTCAGTGTTGACACATGAAGAAGAAACAATGTCGAGACATAGAATCTACAACACAAGAAGTTGTGTCGACACCTTGTAGACTTGTGTCGACACTTACACAACTTGTGTCGACACTTGGTCCATAAGTGTCGACACTTAAAGACAGAAAGTCTCGACACTATCAGACAGTTAGAGAATTTTCAAGAACTGACTGGATGACTTGACAGCTGCCGTTCCAGCCGGTCTACAGCACTTGTCAGAGTTGTCAGAAAGCAGTTATGAATCGGACCAGCCGGTTACCATGAAGAATGCCTATAAATAGGCTTATGCAGTATACAGAAAAGTTGTTGTTGATGATTGATGAAGTGGTTCAAGTGATCATTCACAAGAGGAACACACAAGAAGATCTAGCTTTCAAGTGAAGATCTAAGAAGTTGGAGAGAGAGAGCTCCATCCAAGAAATCAGTTGTTGGAACTAGACTGAGAAGAAGGGTTCAGATCTACTCTGAACCTTAAGTAGCAGAGATCAAGGATCAACTGCAGAAGGAGTCAATCTTACTGAGTTCTACTTTCAAGAAGCTTTGAAGAAATCTAAGTCAGATTGAGTCCAGCTGGGTTCTTCCAAGAATTCATCAAGAATCTCACAACTTATCTCTCTTTCATCTGAGTTGTTGAGTTTATAATTTTTGTATTCATTATAACTTGTAGGATCCTTTGGATCTGAGTTTTGTAAGCCTGTAATTATAAAGGCTGAGTGTAGGGCTTTGGGAGCCTGAGTGTAGGAGATTGGAATCTCTGAGTGTAGGCCTTTTGTGGCTGAGTGTAGGCCTTGGTGGCTGAGTGTAGGCCTTTGTGGCTGAGTGTAGGCTTTGTGGAAAAGCTGAGTTATAGGGCCTTGGGCCTGAGGTGTAGGAGCCTGTTTTGGGTTCTGAGATAGTGGAGAAGTTTGGCCGAATCTAGTACACTGCTAGATAGGCGAAGGGGGAAAGTGGATGTACCCAAAGCTTGGGGAACCACTATAAAACTCTGTGTCTGCTGTGATAGTGGTTTACTGTGAATGCTGTGTGATTGCTGTGCAAAAGTAGATATAAATCTGTGTTAGAAACTGATTGCTGCCATAAAAAGTTAAAAAGAATTTGGTCACCTATTCACCCCCCCCCCCCTCTGATACCAATCTCCCCCTATTTGGAGAAGTCATAACCCTTAGTCAATGATATACACCATTCATAAATAAAATTACAAAATGATGTAAAGCAGGATTATATACAACAGGGTAAACATAAACATGTATCAATCACACATGTATTCATAGACATCAACACAGAACAAATATGAAATAGATATAGATATCATCACAGAACAAATATGAAATAGATTTAACATATAACACATTGTTCTAATATCTGTCATATTCTTTTTCAGAAGTTCACAAAATGTTTTACATCAAAAAGATTACAAAGTAAACTTCAAGAAAATTCTAATTCTATTTCTGTTCTGACTCCTTAATCACAATTCCTTTTCCAACTTGAACTTTAGCTTGAACAGGAGCATCAGCAACTTCAGCATCAGCAGGCTTCTTGCCTTTCAGATCTTTCTTCTTAAGCTCTTCTGCTTTAATCTTCTGCCTTTCAAAATAATGGTATGGCTTTGGAAAGTACTTGCTAGGCTCCTAAGCAGTAGGAGGTAGCTTTCCCATCTTGGCCTTCCTTCTGTATTGGACTATTGCCTCCTGCCTAGTCTCATGTTTTCTCCATTCAGCCTGAGAAAACCATTTGTTCCTGTCATGCACATTATCTTTGGCAGTTTTCCAGGTAGTTAATATAATGTTTCTAGAGGTAGGGCTCCACTGCTCAAAGTCTGGTCTCTGTTCAGCTTGTTCCCTAAACCTCTTCTTAGACAATCTAGTCTCTTCTTCTTTCTGCAGTGCCTCTTGCATGGCTTCAGATATAGGCTGAACAACTTTCTCAATAATAACATTGTCCTTGCCCCCAGTTGGGCTATACATGGACTGTACATCTGCATGAATCATGTCAAAATCTGGAGGAGGATATATGACTTGAGCCACTTCAGGTTGCTCCCCTCCAAGATAGGCAGGATGAATGCCAGATTCAGCAATATTATCATCATCACAAAGAGGAGGATAACCCAGTGTAGCTCTGATAGAATTTGATATCCATTTGGCATGATCAGAGCTGGCCTTGACTAAAACCCTCTCCCCCTTTATGACTTCTCTTTCGATATGATCTCTCACATCATCTTTTTGAAATCTCACCTGATTATCCAAGTAATTAACTCCATCTTTAAAGAAAGGTTTTAACCTTTGGAGTTTGTCAGTTATATTCTTTTGAGATTCTTGAATGGCAGTTTTAAGAGCAGTGAGTTTTTCTAGGAATACTTTGTCAAAATCTGCCTTTGCTATAGCTGGAGTCTGCCCTGCAGCTAGATTCTTCAGTTCTGTGACTATTGAATTGTGAGATGCAGTAAGGTTGTCATTCATTCTTATCTGATTTTCAAGAACATAACCTTGCTTCACAGCCATGTCATCCACTTGTGCTTTTATCTTTTCTTGGTGTATAGCTAAGTACACTACTGCATTCCCCCCTTTGTGGAAGCAGTCTGTCATCTCCTTCTTGTTAAGATTCATTTCAAATCTTATTGACTTAATATCCTGGGCCAGATCAAATTGCAAAGATTTCTGCCCTTCATCCACATACTTCTCTAAGGCTTTTTTATGCTCATCCAACTTGAGCTGCATGGCAACCATCAGATCACTATAGTCTATTGATGGGGCTGGCTGAACTATAGGTTGTGGAGCTACAGTTTGCAAAGCCTTCTTATAACTTTGGCTTCTTCTTCTGAACACTTGGAATGTCTTTTGCTTTGCCTTGGTATCCTCCTCATCTTCAGATTCTGAGGTGCTAGCAATTTCAACCCTCTCCTTAGGGCTTGGGGGCCTTTCAGTTTGCACATCTGATGCTGTCTCAAAATCTTGCTTTACAGGCTCTTCCAGAATTTGCATGTGCTCCCCCTCAACTGGAGCATTCTCTCCTTCAGCAGCAGTAGTGTCCTTTCCAAAGTCTTCTTGATCTAGATTTAAGAAAAGATCTTCCATGGTATATTCTTTTGGAGACTGAGCTGGAGAAATTCTTGGCTCTTCAACCACTGGATCAGTAACATCTTGAACAATAGCAGATGTGTCTTCTATAACAGCATCTGGGACTTGGTTATCCAGCTGAGTTTGCTGATAAACATAAGACAAATCAGTATCTTCTATAGGAAAAACCAAAGTATTTAGCTCAGTGATTACCTCTAGTATTGTGTTGGTTGCTTGTTCACTTTCCAGTGTAGTGGGTTCATCTACAACTGGAAGCTCCCCCTGGCTTTGATCCTTGTGTATGGGGCAAGCTTGAGGTAGCTCCCCCTGGATCTCAGCAACACCTTGAGGAGCTGGAGACTTCACATCAGGCTCTTCCTCAATCTCATCTGGTGTGAAGACAACTTGTTCTTCACTGTCTGAGCTGCTAGTGGACACTTGAGCCACTGGAGCAGTTTTCCTCTTCTTCTTTGGTGGAATTTCTTTCTCAGGAATGATCTTCTCAGGGGTTGGCATCTACTTAGACAACACTCTGTCCCATCTGGAGAAAATTCTCATATCCATTTTTCTCATGTGGTTGATTTTGCTTCCAGCAGTTTGTTGCATAACCTCTGGTATGGTACCAGCTAGGTATAGACTTAAAATTCTGCCCAGGTTGGGCTTCTTTAGGCTTTTCTTGATTTTCTCAAACACTATATTAGACCAGTCAGTGTTTAGAGTGAAGATTATCCTTGTCATAATACTAAACATATGGGCAGACACTCTGTCATGCCCTCCTGGCTTACTGAGTATTACTTTGCCAACAATCTCTGAAAGGAATTTCCCTTGATTGTTCATGCCCTTTCTAAGAAACACTAATCCAAGCTTCATCTTAGGATCCAGTCCACACCAGGTTAGAGCTTCCCTGGTCTTAGAAGCAGTAACCTCATCTTCCTCTTTAGTTCTGGGCAACTGAAGTACCTTCCTCAGACTTTTAGGTGAAACCTTAACCTTTGCTCCATGAACTCTGGATTTAAACTTGTATCCAGATTCGTCTACTTCAGGTCCATTGAGGAATTCTAGTACCTCTTTCTTCCAGATTTTAGTAGGTTCAGAAACAAGATATTCTAACCCTGAATCGGCTACTAGGGTTACGACAGTCTGGATTTCTTGATCAGCATCATCGAAAGCATTGCGCACCAGCTCGTATCCTTCATTAACGTTCTCCTCTAGCTTAGGTGTCGTTAGGGTTTGTAGAATTTGTCTTGAGAGAAGAGAGGTGTCGACACAGAAGTTTTGTCTCGAAACTTTGAAAGCGTGTCGACAAACTAAGACAAAACCCTATTTATACCTTTCTAATTTTGAAGATGAACAGGCGGGACAGCTAACTTAAATTGTGTCGACACTGGCAATAAGTGTCGACACTGACTTATAATTTCTCGACACATATGTGTCGACACAAGTTTAGTCAACAGATTTTATATGTCGACACTTGTTTATGTGTCGACACTACATAACTCGACATATAGTCGAGACTTTACTTAGAGAATTCTGAGTAAATACTAAGTGTCGACACCATATTGGATGTGTCGACACCTACATGTCATGTGTCGACACTAATATTCTGAAGTGTCGACACCAATTTCCTAGATGTGTCGACACCTTTTTCCTGAAGTGTCGACACCACTATTCTGTGTCGACACAGAAATCTCTATGTGTCGACACCTTTTTACTTAGCCAATTTCAATTCTGTAAACTTACTCTAAGTTTACCATCCCTAGTTCAATTTAAAATCTATTGAACTTAGCTTCTTCTAGGGGCTTAGTATACATATCAGCTAATTGATTATCAGTTTTAACATATTCAAGTAAAATATCTTCTCTTTCTACATGCTCACTAAGAAAATGATATTTAATTTCAATATGTTTTGTTCTACTATGAGATACAGGATTATGTGCAATTGAAATAGCACTTGTAGAATCACAGAAGAGTGGAGTTCTACTTACCTGAAATCCATAGACCTCAAGCTGATGTTGTATCCACAGAAGTTGAGCACAGTAACTTCCTGCATCCACATACTCTGACTCTGCAGTGGAGATAGCCACACTTATTTGTTTTTTGCTACTCCATGAAATTAGTCTCCCACCTAGGAATTGACAGGTTCCAGTAGTGCTTTTTCTATCTTCTTTGCATCCTGCAAAGTCTGCATCTGAATAATCTGTTAGTATAAAATCCCCATTCCTAGGGTACCAGAGGCCTAGATAGGGAGTGCCCTTTAGATATCTCAATATCCTTTTGACTGCTGTCAAATGAGACTCTTTAGGGCAGGCTTGATACCTTGCACAGACACATGTAGCATACATGATATCTGGTCTACTTGCAGTCAAGTATAATAGGGAGCCAACTATCCCTCTATACAAGGTTTCATCTACAGGTTTCCCTGCATCATCCTTGCTAAGAGACATACTTGACCCCATAGGAGTCTTCATGGTACTGGATGAATCCATACCATACTTCCTTATGAGTTCTAGGGTGAACTTACACTGACAAATGGATAAACCACTCTCAGTCTGTTTAACTTGGAGACCCTAGAAAAACTTCAGCTCTCCCATACTACTCATCTCAAATTGACCTTGCATAAGTTTTGCAAACTTTTTGCAAAGGCTGCTTTCAGTAGACCCAAATATAATGTCATCTACATATATTTGGACTAGTATAACTTTGCCTCTAGATTCCCTAAGGAATAGAGTCTTATCTATTTTCCCCCTTGAGAACTTGTTCTCAATGAGGAAACTAGATAGGGTTTCATACCAAGCCCTAGGGGCTTGCTTTAACCCATATAAAGCTTTCCTAAGTCTATAGACATGATTAGGTAAAGTTGAATCAACAAAACCTGATGGCTGTTCCACATAGACTTCCTCTTTAAGATTACCATTCAGAAATGCTGACTTGACATCCATTTGGTAAACCTTGAATCCTTGAAAGGGTGCATAGGCAAGAAACATCCTTATGGCTTCTAGTCTGGCTACTGGAGCAAAGGTTTGATCAAAGTCAATACCTTCTTCCTGCCTATATCCTTTAGCAACCAATCTTGTTTTATTCTTAATGATGACCCCTTGTTCATCCATCTTATTCCTGTAGATCCACTTGGTTCCTATTATATTGTGGTCTTTAGGTTTAGGAACAAGTTCCCAGACCTTGCACCTCTTGAACTGATTCAGCTCTTCCTGCATTGCTTCAGTCCATTGTGGATCTAGAATGGCTTCTTCAAACTTCTTTGGTTCAACTTGAGATAGAAAACTGGAGTAGATTGCTGCATTCAGATTTCTGCTCCTTGAGATAGAAAATTGGATCACCAATGATCTGCTCTACTGGATGATCTCTAAGATGCCTATTGGCTGGAGGCATCCTGACTTCTGGTTGAACCTCTTCAGTTTCATCATCTTGCTGTACTCCTTGTACTTCTTCTGCATTTGGTACATGTAGTACTCCCCCTGGACAACAGCCACTGTCTTCTACTTGCTGTCTTGTAGTAGATTCTTCTAGAGTGAGCTTGTCCATCTTCTTTGCTAAACCTGTGGGGCTGCATACACTACTAGACAACTCATTGTTAATAAGCCTAATTTCATCAAATACTACATATACAGTCTCTTCTACAACTTGAGTAGACAAGTTGTAGACTCTATAAGCCTTACTATTGTTACTGTACCCAACAAAAATTCCCTCTTGGGACTTGGCAGCAAACTTAGTTAAGTAAGACTTACCATTGTTAAGTATGAAGCACTTGCAACCAAAGATCCTGAAGTAGGATAGGTTTGGTTTCCTGCCTTTCACAACTTCATAGGGGGTCTTGTTGAGGCTTTTAGTGATGGTATCCCTATTTATAACATGGCATGCAGTATTAACTACTTCAGCCCAGAAATATTCTGGTAGTGATGTATCACTTAATAGGGTCCTACCAGCCTCAATCAAGGTTCTATTCTTCCTCTCAGCAATGTCATTTTGCTGAGGTGTTCTAGGTGAAGAAAACTCTTGAAATATCTCAAAGTCTTCACATAGTTTTGTCATGCTATCAGACTGAAACTCAGTACCATGGTCACTTCTAATCTTGACCACTGTACTGTCTAGTTCATTCTGAATTTGCTTGACAAAGCTATGGAAGACACTAGGTGTTTCAGATTTCTGTCTTAAGAAGAACACCCAGGAAAACCTTGAGTAGTCATCTACAACTACAAAGGTATAGACCTTCCTACCTAGGCTGTGAACTGGCATTGGACCAAAGAGATCCATATGCAAGAGATATAAATATCTCACAGCATATTTGTTTTCTATGCTTCTAAAGGTTGATCTAGTCTGCTTGACCTTTTGACAAGCTGAGCAAATACCATCTTTAACACACTTAACTTGAGGACCATTCCTCACTAACTCTTTGCTAAAGAGTTTGCCAATTGTCTTGTAGTTTAGATGGGCTAGCCTCTTGTACCATTTGACACAATGAGAGACTTTCTCATCTGCTACAAGACACACTGGAGAACCATTGTTCTCAACCATAATGTCTAAGCAATAGACATTCCTTTTCCTATAACCAGTCAAAATGATCTCTTGATCAGTTGACCTCTTGATATGACAACCATTTTTAATAAATGAGATGTCATACCCTACATCACTTAATTGACTTATACTTATTAGGTTGTGTTTCAACCCTTTAACATAAGCCACTTGAGTAATGGTAACCAAGTTACTAGAAATGTTACCAAATCCTTTGATGATTCCTTTTTTCAGAACCACCAAAGGTGACTTTTGGACCATCTTTTATTGGAATGTAATCCCTTAGTAATCCTCTAGTTCCAGTCATATGTCTGGAACATCCACTGTCCAAGTACCATGTTGGGGCATGGCCACTTGGACTTACCTGCAAAATAGATTAATGAACCTTAGAACCCAAAGAATTCTTGGGTCCTTGGTACTTGTTAGTTTGTAACCTGACAAAGCTACCTGCAGGCTTTCCAACAGGTAGTTTGTTACTCACTTTGGCACTAGCATTGTGCCAACAGTCCATTGCAAAATGGCCAATCTTGCCACAGCACCAACATTCAAACTTATTGTACCTTTGCTTAGGTACTGTCTTTGCTGTCTTATCTACAGCTGACTTGTTGAGTGTTGGGGCTTTGCCCTTGGACTTGGACTTGGACTGCTCAGTCCTTGCAGGTCTAGTAAATCTCAGTCCAGCTTTACCCTTGTGATGAACAAATTCATCAATTATGGGTAACACTGACTTAGGTTTAGAAAACCTAGCAACAAGCTCTCTCTCCTTCTGAAGATTAATCTCCAGACTCTTGATTTGATCATTTTTAAATGATATAGTTCCCATCTGAATCACTGTTATATGCTTCATTCTGGCTATCTCATTAAGCTTTTGATCAAATAACTTCTCAGAATCTGTTGCATCAGCTTTGAGATCAGCAATTTCCTTTGCCTGACTTTTGGCTAGGGACTTGCTCTTCTTGTAAGCTTGCAACAGTACTTTATATTCATCTATCAGCTGATGAATATCTTCTTCAGACTCAGATGCACTCTCATCATTTGATGATGATGAATCTGATTCTGTACTGGAACAAGAAACTGAACTTAAAGTTGAACTTTGTACCTTACTGGGTCCTGGCTGCTCCAGGATTTTGTCATTTTCAGTCAATGCCATCAGTCCTTGGCATTGACTGTCTTCTTGTTCATATATAAACTCCATAATCTGCATGAACTCTTCTTCTTCTTCTTCAGCAAACATCCCTATGTATGCTTCAGCATCTGACTCAGTTTCTGAAAAAGAAATATCTGACAGAGTCTTCTCCTTTTTGGCAACAAAAGACTTCTCTTTCTTGCCTTTGAAATGAGTCTTCTTCCTGTCACCAGACTCCTTTCTCTTTTCTGGACAATCTGCAACAACATGGCCTTGTCTATTGCAGCAATAGCACACTATTTTTGAAACAGTTGTCTTACTAGATTTAGTTCTCTTCCTGTCCTTCTTTGAAGCTTTTTTATTCTGATAAAAGTCTTCTTTTCCCTGTGAAGTAGAAGGCCTTGACCTCCACTGTTTCTTCTTTAAGAACTTCTGAAAATGTCTAGTGAAGGCAGCAAAGTCTTCATCACTTTCACTGCTTTCAGACTTTGTGCTGATAGACTCATCTGACTCTGATTCAGCAACCTTTGGAGGTGGAGTTGGTGACTTACTCCTGTACTTTCTGGTGGCTTCTATCTTGAAAGCTACTGTTCTTTCCTTATGTTCATTTCTTGTTGATTTCTCCTCCTCTTTCCTCACTGTCAACTGCATTTCATATGACAACAATTTGCCAAACAGTGTAGGTGGAGGAATTTCTCCCAACTTAGCCATTTCTCTAATGACACAGATCTTGGTGTCCCAATCTTTAGTTAGGGATCTTAGAAACTTGTCATTGAGTTCATAATTACTGAACTCTCTTCCATAAGACATGAGTTCATTCACTATCCTATAGAACTTCTTATAGCACTCAGTTATGCTATCACCCTTTCCTTGTCTAAAACTTCCATACTCTTGATTTAGCAAGGATTTTCTGTCTTGCCTTACTTCTTCAGAACCCTCCATATACACAATAAGAGTATCCCACATCTCTTTGGTTATCTTACAGTGTATAAGATTCTGAAAAGTTGCATCATCTATGGCACTCACTATAATGTTTTGAGCCCTTTTGTCCATGGTGGCTAGGACAATCTCATCCTTTGTCATTTCAGAGAAATCCTTTGGTGTTCTCTGATTTGCATCTAGAACTGATATCTTCATGGGCACATATGGCCCCTCTTTGACTGTGATATAAATCCTAGGGTATGAGGCTTCCATAAACAGCCTTACCCTTTACTTCCAGATCCCAAAAATCTCTTTCCTATATATAGGTAATTTCATGGATCCCAATTCCTTGTGATTATCTGTGGAACCCATGGTTCTTGATTTTCTTGAATCTGTAATTTGACTTAGACTAAAACTGCCAATCAGGATCTCCTCAGACTGTTAGTCCTTTTTGAGGAACCTGGCTCTGATACCACTTGAAAGATATAGTACCTAAACACCTAGAGGGGGGTGAATAGGTGACCAAATTCTTTTTAATCTCTAATGAAGTGAAATCTGATTTCTATATGCTTAGTTCTGCTATGTGAAACAGTATTTTTAGCAATAGAAATAGCACTTGTAGAATCACAAAATAATGGAGTTCTACTTACCTTGAGACCATAGTCTTCAAGTTTATGTTTAATCCATAATAGCTGAGCATAACAGTTGCCTACAACAACATATTCTGACTTAGCAGTGGATATTGCCACACTAGTTTACTTTTTACTACTCTAGGACACCAATCTTCCACCTAAGAACTGATATGTTCCAGTTATGCTTTTCCTATCTACTCTGCATCCTGCAAAGTCTGCATCTGAATAACCTGTCAGTAGAAAGTCTCTATTCTTAGAGTACCAAAGGTCAAGATTAGGTGTTCCCTTGAGATATCTCAAAATTCTTTTAACTGTAGTATAATGAGATTCTTTATGGCTTGTTTGATACCTAGCACAGATACATGTAACATACATGATTTCTGGTCTACTAGCAGTTAAGTATAAAAGGGAGTCAATTATCCCTGTATACAAAGACTCATCTACAGGTTTTCCTGTATCATCTTTGCCTATAGGCATACTTGACCCCGTAGGAGTCCTCATGGTGGAGGATGACTCCATACCATATTTTTTTATTAACTCCTTGGTGAACTTAGATTGGGATATGGACAAGCCATCATCAGTCTGCTTAACTTGGAGTCCCAAGAAAAATTTAAGCTCACTCATACTGCTCATCTCAAACTTCTCTTGCATAATTTTTGCAAACTTCCTACAAAGGTTATTTTCTGTTGATCCAAATATAATGTCATCAACATATATCTGGACTAGGATGATCTTGCCTTTTGATTCCCTAAGGAATAGAGTCTTATCTATTTTCTTCCTTGAGAATTTGTTCTCAATGAGGAAGGTAGACAAAGTTTCATACCAAGCCCTAGGAGCTTGTTTTAGTCCATATAGGGTTTTCTTAAGCCTATAAACATAATTAGGATAAAGAGGATCTAAAAAACCTGAGGGTTATTCAACATACACTTCCTCTTTTAAGTTACCATTTAGAAATGATGACTTGACATTCATTTGAAATACCTTGAACCCCTGGTAAGCTGAATAGGCAAGGAATAGCCTTATCGCTTCCAATCTTGCCACTGGAGCAAATGTCTGATCAAAGTCTATTCCTTCTTCCTGCCTATAGCCCTTGGCAACTAATCTTGCTTTGTTCTTGACTATGATGTCATTTTCATCTAGTTTGTTCCTATAGATCCGCTTAGTCTCAATCATATTGTGATTCTTTGGTTTTGGGACCAGCTTCCATACTTTACATCTCCTGAATTGATTCAGCTCCTCATGTATTGCATCAATCCAGTTTTAATCATATATGGCTTATTCAAATCTTTTGGGTTCCAACTAAGACAGGAAGCTTGAACAAAGAACTGTGTTCATGTTCTTGCTTCTGTTTTGAACACCATGTCTTGGATCACCAATGATTTGGTGTGTTAGATGATCCTTTAGATGTCTTATTACTGGAGGCAATCCTTCTACAGTTTAAACTTCTCCATTCTCCCCAACATGTTGTACTTCATTGTCTTCATCAGCAACTTGTGATTCTTGTACTCCCCCTGGACAGTAACCAATATTTTTCTTCATTCTGCCTTGTAGTTTGGTCTTCATTAACAGTTAGCATGTCCATCTTTTCTGTTAAACCTATAGAGCTACAAGAATTGCTAGACAGCTCACCGTTAATTAGCTTAGATTCATCAAATACTACATGAACAGATTCTTCTACAGCTTGTGTAGTCAAGTTGTAGACCATGTATGCCCTACTACAGTTGTTGTACCCAACAAATATCCCATCTTGGGATTTGGCAGCAAACTTAGTTAGGTAAGTCTTGTCATTGTTAAGTACATAGCACTTGCTACCAAAAATCCTAAAATAGGATAAATTTGGTTTTCTGCCTTTCATAATCTCATAGGGTGTCTTTTTGTGGCTTTTGGTGATGGAAGATCTATTGAGAACATGACATGCAGTATTTATTGCCTCAGCCCAGAAATATTCTCGGAGAGAAGTGTCACTCAGTAGTGTTCTTCCAGCCTCAATAAGTGTCATATTCTTTCTTTCAGCAATACCATTTTGCTAAGGAGTTCTAGGTGAGGAGAATTCTTGATGAATCCCTAGTTCTTCACAAAACTTTGTCATACTTTCAGACTGAAATTCAGTTCCATGGTCACTTCTAATTTTGACCACTGAATTGTTAAGTTCATTCTGAATTTGTTTAATAAAATTGTGGAAGATAGTTGGGGTTTCAGATTTCTGCCTCAGGAAGGAAATCCATGTAAATCTAGAATAGTCATCCACAACCATAAAGGTATAAACTTTCCTACCTAGACTATGAACTGGCATAGGACCAAATAGATCCATATGCAAGAGGTACAAACACCTCACTGAGTCTTTGGTATCAAGACTGTGAAAGGAGGATTTGGTCTGCTTGCCTTTTTGACAAGCTGAACATATACCACCCTTAATGCACTTAACTTGAGAACCATTCATCACTAACTCTTTACTAAAGAGTTGTCCAATAGTCTTGTATTTAAGATGAGCTAGCCTCTTATACCATTTGACACAATGAGAGATTTTCTCATCAGCAACAAGACAAACAGGAGAATCATTATTCTCACTCACAAAATTTAAGCAATAAACATTTCCTTTTTTATAACCAGACAAGATGACCTTCTGATCACTTGTCCTTTTAATCTGACATACATTCTTAATAAATGAAGTGTCATAACCAAGATCACTCAGTTGGCTTATGCTTATTAGGTTATATAACATACCCTTCACATAAGCCACTTGAGTGATAGTGAGTGAACTATTAGAAATGTTACCGAACCCTTTGATGACCCATTTTTCAGATCCACCAAAGATCACTTTGGGTCCATTCTCTATAGGAGTGTAGTCCTTCAGCATTCTTCTTATTCCAGTCATGTGCCTGGAATATCCACTGTCCAAGTACCATATAGGGGTATGGTCACTTGGACTCACCTTCATCAAATAAAATTACTTAACCTTAGAACCCCAATAATTATTGGGTCCTAGGTTCAGGTCAGACTGAAACCTGTCAAACTTACCAGCAGTCTTTTTGATAGGTAAGCTGACATTCTTCCTGACAGTTGTGTTGTGCCAACAGTCAATGGCATAATGGCCCACCTTGCCACAACACCAGCACTCATATCTATTATATCTTCTTTTCAATACAGTTTTAACAGCATTGTTGTCAACATTCTTTAAAACTGTAGGTTGAGTGGTTCTATTCTTGAGAGCTGGGGCTGAAGCATCAACCATTGATGATTCATGATGACCATGTGTGATATCATGATCATATCTGTTAGTTGGCTGCCACACTTTTCTGAAGTAAATGGGGGTTTGAAGGCTAGTGGCTTTACTGGGGCTTTGCCTTTTCTTTTGGAATTGGCAGCCCTCATATTTCTCTTAAAGCATAATCTTGTCTTACCCTTTTGGGGAATAAAGTCATCAATTAAGGGTAAGACTGATTTTGGCTTAGAGAATTTAGCCACCAGATCCTTATCTCTAGGAAGTTTGACTTCCAGACTTTTGATTTGATCATTCTTGAATGTAATTGTACCCACCTGAATAACATTTATGTTTTTCAGTTTGGCAACTTCATTCATCTTTAGATCCAACATTTTTTCTAAATCTAATGCAACCAACTTAAGAGATGCAATTTCCTTAGTCCGACTTTTAACAAGGTTCCTGCTTTTCTTAAGTGCTTTCAACAAATCACCATATTCATCAATGAGTTGATGAACATCCCCTTCAAATTCAGATCCATCCACATCTCCTGATGCAGATGCTTCTGATTCTGATCCAGTCTAATAATCAGAACCTGATGGCATATTGTTTACTTTACTGGGACCAGGCTGATCCTGGCACTGATCTTCATCATTCATAGCCATCAGTCCTTTACAATGAGGATCTTCAACCCATTGATAGAGTCCATTATTTCCAAGAATTCTGTCTCTTCTGAATCCTCTTCAGTTGTAAATAATCCAATGTATGCTTCTGCTTCTGCTTTGGCTTCAGAATCTGATGATGAGGAGTCTGTCTAGCTTTTCTCCTTCTTCGCTACAAGGTATTTCTCCTTTTTGCCCTTATGTTGTAATTTCATCTTGTCATTTGATTCCTTTCTTTTGTCAGGATAGTCAGCAACATGTCCAGGCCTATTGCAACAATAGCAAACAATCTTAGTAGAAGATAATTTACTAGGTTTAGTGTCATATCTGTCCTTTCTTGAAGATTTCCTTTTTTGATAATAAGCATCTTTGGACTGTGAGGAGGATGGCTTGGATCTCCACTATTTTTTCTTTAAGAATCTTTGAGATTGCCTTGTGAAAGCAGAAAAGTCTTCATCAGAATTATGGTTGTCTGATGTGTGATTGTCAAAACTTTCTAAGATAACTTTAGCATCTTTTCTAGGAGGAGATGAAGACATCCTCATGTCCTTTCTTGGGGCTTCAGCCTTGAAGGCCACTGACTTTTCTCTGTATTCAGCCTTATTGCTTTTCTCTTCCTCTTTCCTGGCCATCAGCTGCATTTCATATTATAGAAATTTTCCAAATAGGGTAGGAGGAGAAATTTCTACAAGTCTGGCCACTTATCTGATGGTACATATCTTGGTGTCCCAGTCTTTAGTTAGTGATCTAAGGAATTTGTTATTGAGCTCATATGTGCTAAAAACTCTTCCATATGACATTAGTTTATTTACAATTCTGAAAAACTTCTTGTAGCACTCAGTTATGCTGTCAGTTTTGGCTTGTCTAAAACTTTCATACTCCTGATTAAGCATAGACTTTCTGTCTTGTCTCACTTCTTCTGATACCTCCATGTAGATAATCAAAGTGTCCAACATCTCTTTGGAGGTCTTGCAGTGAATCAAGTTTTGGAAGGTTGAATCATCTATAGCAATGATTATTATATTTTGTGCTCTCTTATCCATAGTAGCTAAGATGATCTCATCCTTTGTCATTTCAGAATAATCTTTTGGAGTTCTGAGATTTGCATCAAGAACTGAGATTTTCATTGGAATGAAAGGCCCTTCTTTAACTGTAATATAGATTCTTGGATCAGATGCTTCCATAAACAATCTGACACTCTCCTTCCATATACTAAAAATTTCTTTCCTACAGATGGGTAACTTCATGGATCCAAGTTCCTTGTGATTTTCTCCTGAACCCATTTTGTCTTAATGTTAACTGCCTTACAGATCTACTCAGACTGTTAAGTCTCTATCTTGAGGAACCTCCCTCTGATACCGCTTGAAAGAATTGGTTTCAAGAAGACCTAAACACCTAGAGGGGGTGAATAAGTACAATTCTTTTTATTGCTTAGGAAGACAAATTTATAACAATAAGACCTGTTATGCACACTATCATAGCACAAATAAAAATAAACACAGCACACACAGAATACACACAGTTTTATAGTGGTTCCCCAAGTGATGGGTGCATCCACTTTCCCCCTTCGCCTATCTAACAGTATACTAGATTCGGCCTAAATTCCTTCTTCCTTCTCAGATCCTCAGATCTTACCACTCAGAACCCTGAATGGTTCCTACAACTCAGACTTTAGCAAGTCCTACAGCTCAAATTCTCTCAAAGAATCCTACCTCAGAGTGAGTCCACACTCTTACAACTCAGGCACAAGGCCCTACCTCAGCCTCTTCCACAGGCCTACAACTCAGAGATATTAATCCCCTATCTCAGGCACTCAGCCCTACCTCAGCCTCTATAATTTAGGCTTACAACTCAGATCTATAATAGATCCTACAGTACATTGATAATAGAAAAGAATAAATCCTTCACCCATGTAGAGAGAGAAATGGATGAAGGTTTCTTGATCAATTCTTGATAGAACAGATAACTTTAGAATCGACCTATCTTAGCTTCTTCAAAGCTTCTTGAATTTGAACAAAGTAGGGTTGATCTTCTTGTGAAGTGGAGTTGATCCTCAATCCAGCTTCCTTCTTCTTTTCATAATTAAATCTGAATTCTTCTTGCAGACTTGTTCAGGATCTGCTAGAGACTTGATGACTTCTGGATGAAGACTTCACTTCTTCTTCTTAGATTGGTTCTGTCTTTTTATGCTTCAAGCTCTCTATTTATCTGATGATAGAACATGTCTTTATATAGGCTTCATCCAAGGTTACCAGCTGATCCGGTTCATAACAACCTTCTGACAGCACTAACAGATGCAACTGCCTTGTTGGTCATGACAGCTATCAAGTCACCAGTTACTTCATTGAACTTTGTCTCAGTCAGCATAGTGTCGAGACATTCCTTTAAATGTGTCGACACAAATAGACTATGTATCGACACAATCCTTGGTGATGTCGACATTGCTCCCATAATGTCGACATAGCACTTCACTATCTTCTTGACATAGCTTCTGAAGAATGTGTCGACACAAGTCCTGTGTGTCGAGACAATCACTTCTTTTCTTGATATAGTTGACTTCAATAAAAAATTTAGTGTGTGTCGACACAAGTCCTGTGTGTCGACACAGTTGTTATTGACTGAGCTTTCTGTGTGTCGACACAAGTCCTGTGTGTCAACATAGTTGTTGTCAATTAAGCTTTCTGTGTGTCGACACAAGTCCTGTGTGTCGACACAGTTGTTGTCGACTGAACTTTCTGTGTGTCGACACAAGTCTTGTGTGTCGACACAGTTATTGTTGACTGAACTTTCTGTGTGTCGACACAAACTGACTCCTGGTGTCGATACAGCCTTTCCCATGTGCCGACACAATGCTTATCAAGTGTCGACACTTGTACTTAGAAAATTTTCCTTGCAATTTCTTAACCTGCACAATGAAACTCAAAACCCCATCAAATACACATTGATGAATATCATCGAGTTAGGTGAGGATTCTCCAAATCTGGTACACATTTTCCAATGTACCCAATAGAAGCTAAACTATATGATCATCAACCTGACGTCGGGTAGTAGTGGTGGTAGTGTACGGCTCTGGCACCTCATATCCTACTGTCTCAATCTCTAGCTCTACCTGGTCGAACTGGGGTGGCGTCTCCACATGTCCCTAAAAGGATGTAGTCAAATGACTGTCAGTCAAACTAGACTCAGCTACTTCGTCCCCGCCTTACCCCCGTGACTCCTAGGCACCGTGAGGGAGAAAGAAAGCAGAGGACCAATAGTAGCAGAATGTACAAGCAGGCAACAGTGGTATATATAATTCTCTAGCAGTTCTATATCAGTATGAGCAGTAAAGAAGAACAACAACTAACACAGTATAAAAGTATAGTAAGAGGAACGAAGAAAAACTAGTAAAGTAAAGCCACTAAACTACCATCACAAAAGCGTACTTTAACTTATATGAATGTTAACACAATATATAAGTTAAGGTTTCTGAAATAGTAACTCATCATATAAAAGAGCTCATATTAATTTATATGTTGAGGATCTATAAGTGTGTATATTATATCATGTTATGCAATGCAATGATTATATAACTCACAGACACGACTCTGTGCACAAACTTTTCATGCATCCCCACTTTTTGGAGGTGGCCAACCTCTCAGGTACCGACCGTCGTGGATCATGGTGGTAGTGGAGCGAGTGTCTCCACTCCTCGGTGGGCAGGCACACTATCAGTCCTAGACCTCTCGTACGCCTCAATGTTAAGAACACAACAACGGCGCCCCTGTATACTCTCGCTGGCGACTACCAGTCTTCCATGGTCGGGTGTGCTCTTAGTGGACATAGTCCTTCATACCTCAGTATAAACATCTCACCAGCCTCCCCAAAGATCTACACTCCGCACCAGAGTCATCGTGCTTTCGTCGGTGTGTCGACTGCACTAGTACCGAGTGACCCACCACATAAACATAAACTAGGTATAGCAATACCCTCTCGAGCCTCCAGCTCGCAGGACAAACCTATCCTGATATCGACCAACAACCCGAGCCAATAGCTTATAGGACCAACAAGCCCTATATCACTCCAACCCACACAAGGTTGAGATCGCTATAACATTCCTTAATCCTATCAGACTACTCTTATCTAACTTCTGAATTACTTAGCGATTTATGGTTAACCTTAGACTACCCGAGGTCTATCCTATGAAGGGCTCGCAGCGGTATTAGGAACTATGATATGCTGAAACCCATCGTTTCCTTTCTCAAGGCACTTAGTAATGTTATGCTACCCTTAACCAAATTCACTCCCAGGGTTACTAAGTGTGTGACCTCTCCAACACATCAACTGCTGAAATACTTTTTTTCAAAATTGCTAAATGCAGATCATATGATCTTGTATGTGTGCATTAATAGGAATCCTCCAAACACTTGACCCAAGGCCCTAAAATTATTTATTGAGACCTGTCATGACATCTTAGATCTAATTCCAGAGATTTATAATTTTCCTAAAATAATCAACAATTATTATAACTTTCTCAAATTATTGATACATGTAATTTTTAACATGAAGTGTCACTTTCTATTATCAAACCATCAAGATAAAATTATCCTACATCATCTTGAGTAATAACAGCTTCGGACCAAATTTGACATCAATCCAATAATATTTGATATTTAATCTCTAATTATAAAAATTTGATTTACTAGATCAAGTTACACATGAAGTACTATAAATATTCATCAAATAATTCCATAAAAATTAATGGATGTTAAAAATTGTAAATAATTATTTATTCCAAAAGTTTAGAATTTTATAACTAAATTTGAGCATCATTATCTCAATAATATAAAATGGGCAAAAATGATAATTATAATTGTAACACTAAGATTCTGACTTTCACAAATTCCAAATAAACGGTGATAAGTTCGTCTTCATCCTCTAGCCAAGGGACAGGATCCACCCGACCTATAGCTTTTCTACTACCATTTGTCGGGCATATGGCCACTTCTCCGATCGGCCACCATCACCACCATTGAGGTGGTGGCTATCACCCGGCGATGGTTTGGCCGCCGAAAATGGTGGTTTCCGACGAACACGCCATCATGGAATTTTCCAAAAAATCTCCATTTTTCTCACATTGGATCGGGCTCTGTTAAGCCCGATTTCTCTCTTATTGGATCTAGGATACTAGCACAAGGGGAGAGGAGGGGAAACATGCTTGATTTTGGACTTGGATGCGGCTACTCCGGCCAACCTCTCTCGATTTCTCTCCACCCAACCTGTCTTGATCTTGATTCTCCACCGAAAGCTTTGATGTAAGAGTCAATTTCGACCGCCAAGCAGCTTCTGAAGGTGATGAAAGGATCTAATTGAGCTTTGTGGGGCTCTATATAGGAGATCCAAGTTATGGGGGTTATGTTCATGGCCATTAAAGGCCCTCCTTAATGGTGGCCAACCTATAACTATTGGAAAACTCCTCCTCTTCATTAGGGATGATGAAAGGAGGGGTTGGGGAAGAAGAAGGGAGTACCACTTGGCCTCCCTCCATTATTTCCTCTCCAAATGAAACTTCCCTCATAATTACCCCCATTAAATCCCCTAATTAAAATAATAAATTAGATTAAATAAATATGAAAATTTAGTGTGACTTAGGATGGGCCTTGAGCAAGGCCTTATCCCTCTTGAATTGGCTTGGGCTCTCATTTAGCCTTTAGGGTTAATTTGACCATGGTTTACTTCGGGGTTGATTTGTGTACATTGGGGGGTGCACATAGCAGTTTCCCTAAGTTCAAGCTGAGCTAGGGTCACACTAGGGCCTCCATGCACCACTCAAGCCCTAACCCTAACTTTAGGGGCCTAGAAGTGTGGGGGATGTTACAAATACCATTGAATAAAACAAAAATTTTGTCCTCGAAATTCAAGCTCGGGTCTACGGGTTTTCACAAGTGAAGAAAAGGTCAACTTGTAGGAGGTTTAGTTTGTACCTGAGATGAAGAGCTTCGGGTGTTTCTTCTGCATGAGGTCCAAGGTCTCCTAAGTGTGCTCCTCTTGCCCATGATTGGACCACAACACCTTGAACAAAGGGATGCACGTTTTCAGCAAAACTCGGACCGCTATATCATCAATCCGTATTAGCTCCAAACGAACTGACTGATCAAATGCAACCGGGCCTGTGGTAGAAGTAATATGTTGCTCCGGCCGAAGTAATTCTTTCTTAAGTGAGGAGGCATGGAAGACGCCGTTCAGGTTTGCCAAGTCTGGCGGTAGCTCCAATCTGTATGCCAAGGGGCCGATCCGCTCTAGAACCGTATAAGGTCCCATATATCTAGGGTTGATCTTCTTGTGTCTACGCACCCGCGAAACAACGTGCATCGGACGTATCTTCAAAAACAGCTTATCCCCCACCTAAAACTCTACCTTGTGATGCCTTGCATCGTAATACTTTGCCTGCTAACTCTAAGCCTCTAGCATCATGTCTCTGATTAGCTGAATGAGTGCATTCGTGTCCTCAACGTAATCTAACCTAAGCGTCTTCGGGTCCTCATCCTGAACCAAAGATAGCGGTGTTTGACACTTCCTCCCATATAGAGCCTCATAAGGAGCCATGTCAATGCTTATCTGATGGTTGTTGTTGTAAGATAACTCAATCAATGGCAACAGCCGCTCCCAGGGCTTCCCTGTATCAAGTATGCACAACCGCAGCAGATCCTCCATGGTCATGTGGTCCGCTCCATCTGCTCATTGGTTTGTGGATGAAAGGCAATACTAAAAGCAAGCTGGGAACCTAAGTACTCCTGCACCATCCTCCATTCCCTGGAAGTAAATAAACCATATCGATCTGATATAATTGTCTTAGGTACGCCACGGTACCTCACAAACTACTCCGTGAACAGCCTCACCAATACACAAACTAGAGAGTCCTTCCAGACTAAGATATACCTAGCTACCTTGGTCAATCGGTCTACGATGACCTATATAGAATCGTGCCTGGAGTGAGAGCATGGCAACCCGTGTATAAAATTAATTGAAATATCCTCGAACTTCCACTCTGGCACCGACAGTGGCTGCAGTAATCCTCCAAGGCTCTTACACTCGGCCTTCACTCTCTGGCATGCCTTATAGTATGTCATAAAATCAATGATATCCCTCTTCATCCTGGGTCAAAACATTCTCTTTCGTAGATCCGTTGTCATCTTGGTGATCTCGGGGTGTACTGAATACCATGTGCAGTGTGCCTCCCTGAGTGTGTCTGCGCAGATCCCATCTCTTGCTGGTATATAAACACAGTCCCGAAAATGAACGAGGTCGCCACATAGTGAATACTACTCTGACTTGCCCTCTCCCAAGGCTCTAAATATAGGCTCCAAAAATGCATCTTGCCTCTGCTCTACCCGGATGTGGTCTCTGATATCGCACTCCATGCTCAGAGCTACCAAGTACTCCGCATAAACCTCCGGATCAGCCCTCGACACCAAAGTAATCTGTATGTGTTTTATTATCCACACTATCTCCATGGCCATCTCTCGGGACTCCTGTCCAGCATTGTTGGCTCTCCTAGTCAAAGCATCTGCTATATTGTTCGTCTTCCCCAGGTGATAGTTAATGGTATAATCATAGTCGCAGAGAAACTCTAACCAACTCCACTAGCGTAGATTCGGGTCCTTCTGTGTGTCAATGTACTTGAGGTTCTTGTGATCCGAGAAGATCTCATAGTGAAACCTATACAGGTAAGGGCTTCAAACCTTCAAGTCGAAGAGTACAGCCCCGAGTTCCAAATCGTGTACTGGAAAGTTTTGCTCGTGCTTCTTTAGCTACCTTGAAGCATACGCTATGACATGCCCTGATATGACACATCCGTATAAATCTGAAATCCTTCCTTTCCCGGAGGAAGGGCAAGGATGGGAGCTGAAGTGAGTCCACCCTTCATCTCCTGAAATGCGGACTCGCACTGCTCAGTCCAAGTGAACGTCGTGTCCTTCGTCAAATATGTGAGGGGAAGTGCTATCTTCGAAAACCAATGCAGAAACTTGAGGTAATAGCCTACCAGTCCAAGGAAACTACGAATATCCGAAGCTGACTTCGAACGTGGCCAATCCCTTACAGCCTGCACCTTGGTCGGATCCACTCCCAACCCAGATCCATTGATAATGTGCCCGAGTAATGCCACCTCTTGCAGCCAGCATTGGCACTTTGAAAACATCGCATATAGTTGGTGCTCTCGCAGCTTCCCCAAGACTAATGCTAAGTGATGGGTATGTTCATCCTCGGTCCTAGAGTAGACCAAGATGTTGTCTATAAAGACTATGACGAACTCATCCAGGAATGACTCAAACGCCTATTTCATAAAACTCATAAATGCGGAGGGGGCATTCGTGAGCCCGAAGGGCATCACTGTGAACTCAAACAAGAAGTAGTATGAGTTGAATGTTATCTTTGGTATATCCTCTTCCTGAATCCACAACTAATAGTAGCCTGACCTTAGGTCAAGCTTAGAGAACCAGTGCGCTCCCTCTTGCTGATCAAACAGCTCGTTGATCCTTGGTAACAGATAAGTGTTCCTCACCGTCAATCGGTTGAGCTCCTGATAATCGATGCAAAGTCGGAGTGATCTATCTTTCTCCCCATGTTGAAGAACTCAGTCTAACAAATCCTGCCTCCACCAGCTCCTGTAGCTGAGTCCGGAACTCCACAAGCTCCTTTGGTGCCATCCGGCAAGGTGCCCGAGTGACGGGCCTCTCACCTGGTACTAGTTGTACCTGGAAGTCTACCCCTCTATACGTGGGTAGTCTGGACAGCTTCTCCGGAAATATGTCAGGTAAATTCAGAACCATCGGAATATCACCAAGTGGGGCCTCTGCCCTCGCCATCTCAAAACAAATCATGTATACCTCGTCTCCCTGTTCATGGGCCTTAACGACTTGTACATATGATAATAATAAATGGGAGATAGGCATAATACCTTTGAAGACCACCTTTGAGTTTTCGTGTTTCAATGTGATCCTCCTAGATTGGCAGTCGATCTTGTCATGGTGTCAGTATAGCCACGTCATACCCAGAATCAGAACATATTCTGGTAGCGATAAAATCATCATTGGCATGTCAAACAGCTTCCCGTCAATGTCTACGGACATATTATACTTTGCAATAGATTGCACCTCTGATTCGTCTAGAAGTCAGACTATCCTGAGGAGTCCAGAGAAATGTTGGCATCCGTCCAAATCCTTTGCAAAATCTTCTGAGATGAAAGAGTGTGATGCTCTCATGTCAAATAGGGTGAGGGTGGGCTTACCATACACATGAACTATGCCTGAGGTTAGTTGTTTCAATTTTTATCAACTCTTTATATAAAGGGTTGATAAGGTACTATACAAACAATTCAAAGTACAAAATTATAAAGTACATGTAATGACCTCCTCGGGGTTCCTAGGCTTGGCAAGATCCAGCACATACATCTGCTCCGGCCTTCCGCTGCCACCGTGAGGTCCTCGTCCATGACCCCGTCCTTGACGTCTACCCCGCTGTGCCGGAGGGGCTGTTGGAGGTGGAGGATGTGGAGGGAAAAGCTGTGGGCAGTGGGCTCTAATGTGCCCATATTGGTGGCATCCAAAGCATACCACCGAAGGGCGTCCTCTGTCATCAAATCTCTGTGGCTCCTGGATATGTGGTGGTGGGGCTGGCACTGCGGGAGGTCGTTTCTCTGGATAGAAACGAAGGCTGGGACGTCGTCTACCTCCTATGTGCATCATGAACCTGACCCGCCACAACCCTCTATTACTCTCACCATGATATATCTCCTCAGCCGGTCTATTCGCTCTGCCCTGCACCATCAGATGATCTGCCTCCCACTTCTTCGCTGTCTCGATAATCTTTGCCAAACTGGCCTCTGAGATGAACAAAAGATCCTGCCTGAGTGAGTCCTGAAGTCCTCTATAAAATTTCTTTGCATAGTCCTTCTCACTCAAAGGACTAGCGAATCCTGCCAAGTGTGAAAACTCACGCTGGTACTCCAGCACCGACCGATTTCCCTTTCTGAGGTGCAAAGACCGATCCTCTAGAGTATTTCTATCTGTCGGGCATACAAAATGCTCCAACAAGGTCTCTTTAAACTCGTTCCAGCTGATCTAGCAATACGCATAATCAGCAATGGTGTAATCCATGAGGGACTTCCACCACCTCTTGGCATGGCCTGCAGGTGTTGTAACTGCCAAGGCTACTGCCTGGTTACCCGGGCAAAGGATCCCCGCTAGCAACTCCTGGATAGTGTACAGCCACTCCTCCATCTTGCCTGTCATCTCTGTCCCATAGTAAGTCAGAGGTGAGAGGCCTCAGAAGGTAGTCGACTAGTTTGAGCTCGGGTTCAGCTGCGGTGCCGGAACCTACTGAGCTCTAAAGGCATCTAGGATGGTTGCGAGAGTCTGGCCCAACTCTGACTGCTGAAAAGGAATAGTAGCTGGCAAAGGGGGAACCGTAGATTGCAGTTTGAAACACTTTAATAGTTAAATAAGGTTGGCCTTATCTCATTTATGTGGACAAAAGATGTGATTTTTTTACATGGGCACATCATAGCTTCTACTTCTTAGTTTGTCTGCAAACTGAAGCTCGACCGGGGTGGCCCAGTGGTTTGTGGACTTCTGGACTTCTTTCGCTTATGATCATAGTATGGTGATACCAATTGTAAAATCTCTCCTCCCGGGAATTAGGCATGGCCGAGAAGATATTTTATGTCCAGGACTGTCGCCTTACAATGAAACCAACTTTGAGTTAGTTGCCACCACAAGATAGCAATCCTACCGGCAAACACGATCATTCACAGCCAATGAAGGAAAAAGTAAAACAAACCCACATATCACAACAAAGTTATATAAATATCTAAGTAAAGGTCCACATGAGATAATAAAAGAGTGTAAGAACAAGGGCTTATGCCCAATACATAAACATCATAAAATATCATACTCTCTCTCAACTAATGATGTAGAAGCTAAACTATATGATCATCAACCTGACACCGGGTAGTAGTGGTGGTAGTGTGCGGTTCTGACTCCTCAGATCCTGGTGTCTCAATCTTCATCTCCGCCCGGTCGAACTGCGATGGCATCTCCACATGTTCCTAGAAGGATGTGTTCAAATGGCAGTCAGTCAAACTAGACTCAGCGGCTTCATCCCCGCCTCACCCCCGCGACTCTTAGGCACCGTACGAGAGAAAGGAAGAAGAGGATCAATAGTAACAGAATGTACAAGCAGGTGATAGTGGTATATATATATATATATATAATTCTCTAGCAGTTCTATATCAGTATGAGCAGTAAAGAAGAACAACTAGCACAGTATAAAAGTACAGTAAGAGGAACTAAGTAAAACTAGTAAAGTAAAGTAACTACACTAGCATCACAGAAGTGCACATTAACTTATATGAATGTCCATATAAACATATAAGTTAAGGTTTTCGAAATAGTAACTCATCATATAAAAGAGCCCATACTAATTTATATGATGAGGATCTGCAAGTACGTATGTTATACCATGTTATGCAATGTAATGATTATTTAACTCACACACACAACTTTGTGTACAAAACTTTCATGCATCCCCACTTTTTGGAGGTGGCCAATGTCTCACGTACCAACCATCGTGGCTCACGGTGGGAGTGGAGCAGGTATCTCCACTCATAGGTAGGCAGGCACACTACCAGGCCTAGACCTCTCGTACGCCTCAATACTAAGAACACAACAGTAGAGCCCTTATGTACTCTCGCCGGAAAGTACCAATCTTCTGTGGTCGGGTGTGCTCTTATGGGACGTAGTCCTCTAGACCTCGGTATAAACATCTCACTGGTCTCCCCAAAGATCTACACTCCACACCAGAGTCATCGTGCTTCTGTTGGTGTGGCGACTAGACCAGTTCCGAGTGACCAGCCACAAAAACACATACCAGGTATAGTAATACCCTCCCGAGCCTACACCTCATAGGACCAACACGTCCTGATATCGTCTAACAACCCGAGCCACCAACTCATAAGACCAACAAGCCCCATATCACTCCAACCCATACATGGATGAGATCGTTATAACATTCTTTAATCCTATCAGACTACTCTTATCTGACTTTTAGATTACTTAGCGATTTATGGTTAACCTTGGACTTCCCGAGGTCAACCCTGTGAAGGGCTCGCAGCAGAACTAGAAATTATGATTGGTTGAACCTCATCGTTCCCTCTCTCAAGGCACTTAGTAATGCTATGCTACCCTTAACCAAATTCACTCTCAGGGTTACTAAGTGTGAGACCTCTCCAACACATCAACTGCTGAAACACTTATTTTCCAAAATTGCTAAATGCAGATCATATGATCTTGTATGTGTGTATGAATAGGAATCCGCCAAACACTTGACACAAGGCCCTAAAATTATTTGCTGAGACCTGTCATGACATCTTAGACCTAATTCTAGAGATTTATAATTTTCCTAAAATAATCAGCAATTATTATAATTTTCTCAAATTATTGATACATGTAATTTTGAACATAAAGTGTCACTTTCTTTTATCAAATCAGCAAGATAAAATTATCCTAACATCATCTTGAGTAATAATAGCTCCGGACCAAATTTCACATCAATCCAATAACATTTTATATTTAATTTATAATTACAAAATTTTGATTCACTAGATCAAATTACACATGAAGTATTATAAATATTCATCAAATAATTCCAGAAAAATTACAAGAGGTTAAAAATTGTAAATAATTATTTATTTCAAAAATTTAGAATTTTATAACTCAATTTGAGCATCATTATCTCAATAATATAGAAGTGGCAAAATGATAATTATAACTGTAACCCAAAGATTCTGACTTTCACAAATTCCAACTAATTTATCCATTATTTATAATACTAAATAATTTCTAATGGCAAGGTTTCATAATTTTTGCAACTATTTTAGTCACCCTAATTTCACTAATACATTTGCGTAATAAAAAATACAAATGAATTCATTTGCTAAGCAAATCAACTCCAAATATTCTAAATCTTTATGTATATGTGTACTTTCACTAAATAATTGCATGAATAAAATTTCACTGGATTTGACCAAGCCAATCTTGCTAAATTCACAAGATATACCTTTTTTGGCTAAATGCACATCACATCACATACAACATGACAACTTGCAAGTAGGATTCACCATCCTACAGGGGTCCAAAAGATCTGAAATTTTTATCAGGGCCTTATACCTCCCTATTGAACCTCTCACAAAAATTTGGGATTAAAAGAGTTATTATTATTCAAAATATTCCATTTATATGAAAATTCACATTTTCCCTAAAACCATAGGAAAATGTTTTCCAACAATTCCAATTTTTGGATTGTGGGTTTATCTATGGTATATTTGTTGAAATCGAGAAATCGGTCTCTACGAAGTTCGGGGTCCCTTTAAAGGGGTAGCCTCACACCTACTGCACTCGGGAGAATGTCACGGACCAAAGGCTCAGGAAACTAGGAACAGACCCTCGGCTCTAGCGTGGAGGTCCCACCTCACCCGGAAGTCCTTGGAGATCATCCTCTCCCTATCCAATGCTGAGCTAGGTGCCTTGGAGGATGAAGAGAGTGAAGAAGTGATGCTCTCCAAGGCACCCCTAAGGGCCTATTTATAGTTTTCTGGGAATGGCCTACAAATAACTAACCTCCACTACTTTGAAAATTACCGAAATGCCTCCGGATTGGCTTGGCAACAGCCAAATCCCGCTGTTCTAAGCGACTAATTGCAGTTCATCAGGGGTAGTCCCTCAAGTCGGTCGAGCTAGCAGTTAGGCGAGCTGAGGTCGGGCGAGCTAGAGGCCTGCGAGCTGGGGCTAGGCGAGACGGTCGGCTCGGCGAGCTGCGGCCTGGCGAGCGGCGGCCTGCTTTGTAACGTCCCGATTCGCGCTAGGCCCCCATGCGATTTTTGAGTCAGGAGGGCAGGCTTGAGTTCAGGAAAGTGGAGGAAAAAGGGCGGCACTTGTGAACTGGAGAAGTTAGTCCAGAGCAGGTTACACGCCCTAGGTCATGGGCGTGACCCAGGGGCGTGACTGAAGTACTCGAGTAGTTTCAAAATACTCGAGTAAAATGGGTTACACGCCCTGGGTCATGGGCGTGACCCAGGGGCGTGATTGAAGTACTCGAGTAGTTGCCGAGGTTACTCGAGTAGTTTCAAAATACTTGAGTAAAATGGGTTACACGCCCTGGGTCACGGGCGTGACCCCGGGGCGTGACTGAAGGTACTCGAGTAGCTGCCAAGGTTGCTCGAGTAGTTTTCAAAGTACTCGAGTAAAGTGGGTTACACGCCCTGGGTCACGGGCATGACCCAGGGGCGTGACTTAAGATAGTCGAGTAGGTGCTTAAGGTACTCGAGTAGGCGGTTGGTTCTCGAGTGAGAGGGTTACACGCCCCATGTCACGGGCGTGACCATGGGCGTGATCATGGGCGTGACTTGGGTGTGTTCTCCGTTCGACGATTTTAGTTGAGTTCGACAAATTTTGGTCGACGATGGGCGTCACGCCCGGTGTCACGGGCGTGACCATGGGCGTGACCAAGGAGTGTTTCGTCGTGTCGAGTATCAAATCAGCGTCGTAACTGCCTGTAACGCTTCGCTCGAGTGGGACACGGGTAAGGGAACGGGCGTGTCCCTACCCTTGTCACATTATATATATAAGGAACAGTGGAAAACCCTAGCCATTTTTCACTCTTCTTCCCAGCCATATTTTTCGGAGAGAAGTCCTGTGGAGAAGGAGAGTTTGCTGGAGGAAGATCTAGGGAAGAAAATCCGCCAACGCCGCGAAGGAGAGGATGCCTCCGCGAAGAATCACAAGATCTATGGCCGGAAATGGAACCGCTGGAAATGAAGTGAGTTTCCTACCCTCTCCCTTGGTGCTAGATCTATAGTTATTTTCCTAGACGAGACATCGACTCAGGAGAGTCTTGATGGAGAGGAGGAGTTTTCTAGGAAAGGCCATGCTAGGACTTGTGTCGTAGGTTTTAGATCTCTTCAACCACTCCCTTCTTCTATGTGCTGATAGGGGATGGTTTCGTGAAGGGAATTGGCCTCTTAAGGTTGAATAAGGGAGGAGGTTTTCTGGAATGATTTGGGAAGATCGCCTTGAGGAGGAAGATGAACTGATGTCGTTCATTCCGCCTTAAGATGCGTGCAGAATCTGTATTCTGCGCGCAGGGAACTTCGTGGCCATTTTTAGGCGTGATATGGCCAGATCTGGGCTTTAGGCTAAACACAAAAGTCTAAGCCCTTGAAAATACCTTTCTAATGAGTAGCTGCACGACTTCAGGTGACGTCTGTAGCCACAGGAAAGTCTGAACGAAAATGGTGTTCGATAAATCCTGCATGCAGAAATTGTGTTCTGTACGCAGTGGGCTTCAAGTCTGATTTCAAATAGGATAATTTCAAATCTGGGTTGAGGTCTGAATACGAAAGTTGTAGCCCACGGAAAGACCTTTCCATCGAGCGGTTACACGCCTTCACCGGATTCCCGTAGCCTCAGGAATCTCCGGTCGAAATTTCTATCCAGATTACTCTCTACCTAAATTTTGTGTGTTTTAAATAACATGGATTTGGGTTCGGTGGAATTAATATTACAAGTTACTTGGCTTGGATGAACTCTTTTATGATTAATCATTTTAGTTGCATGATTAATGGAGTTTATTAGTCAGATTTCATATAATCCAATTGTGAAGCAAGCTTACTTAAACGAATTGACTTGATAGAAATTGATATATGGTTATTTACGTGCTTCATGTTTATAATATGTTATATTTTTGGAGGATTGATAGATCTCTATATGGGCATCATGTTTATATTATGTTGTCATCATTTGGAAAGTCATGTGCAAGAATAAATTATGGCCATGAGTATGTTTGACCAATGGAATGAGTTTAGTAGTCCAATACTTAGAGCGTTGTCTCCCTACGGGTAGTATTGTGAAAGGTTGTAAGTGCGGTGTTGACCGTCGCAAGCTTGGATAGCTTGAGATGAGACAAACATAAGGTTGGGCATGGTCCTTGGTGTTCACGTCCCGGGGCTCCTTCCATGCCAGGTGGATGGTCGAGCTTGGTCCTCATGCCTTCATCCGAGGCTCCTTCCATGCCACGATGATGTGGAATTTGCATGTGGTGTGAGTCGACACGCAGTGTCGTAATAATGGGTTAAGGATAGTGTGGCAGGTATACGGGCTCGCCAGTCGTCACACGGGCGGGAGTTGACAGTTAGACTTTAGGCGGTTGGGCTTGGTCCTCGGTGTTCACATCCCGGGGCTCCTTCCGTGCCAGGTGAACGGTTGGGCTTGGTCCTCGTGCTCACTCCGAGGCTTCTTCCGGGTGACACAAGGTCAGTTCGGGGCTTGGCCCTCGGTGCACATCTACCCGAGGCTCCCGCTGGGCCATAGTACGCATGGGCTCCGTTGTTGTGTTTTTAGCATTGAGGCGTACGGAGGCCTAGGTGAAGTAGTGTGGATACCCGCCTAGTAGTAGAAGTGCCCATTCTACTGTCACCGCCTTACCACGGCGGCTGATGCCTGAGAGGTTAGCTATCTGCTCGAAAAGTGGGAACTACAGTCTGTGTCGACATGGCAATTGCATGTGTGTGATCATGGGTGAGTCATTGCATAGCATACATACCATTTCATATCATTGCACAACAAGATCCTCATCGTATAAGTTTGTATGGGCACTCTTATACGATGAGTTACTTTATGCAAATCGACCCTTAACTTATAAGCTTGTATGGGCATCCTTATAAGTTAAGTTAGCTTCTTGCTGTAGTTTTCTTATACTTGATGTTATACTAGCTCTTGTAGAATTGTTAGTTTATACATTGATAGCTCTTGTAGAACTGCTAGTTTATACATTGATACTCATGTACCTTGCCACCTGCTTGTACCTTTTATACTTACTATATATTGTACTCTTGTTCCTTTTCCCCGCCCGGTGCCGAGGAGTCATCGGGGGAGCGAATGTGAAACCACTTAGTAGTTTCAACTAACGGTTGCTACGTCTTCCTTTTTAGGAGGCCACCCCGCAGGTAGAGCAGTAGCAGGCGTTGCAGCAGGACAGCCAGGCTAGGACGACTGGGCCTGAGGGGACGGTACCGTCGCTACCGTCGGTTACTGATGTTAGTACTTTGATACTCTGATGTAGCCTTTTTGGGCAATGTTTAGTTGTACTCTGATATATTGTAGAGGCATGTTTTAGCTTCTCCTTTATTGATGTATTTGGACTATATGCTTAGTGTGGATTTGACTTCTCTTACTTATTATATTTTGGTTGGGTTGGCATGTTATATTGATATTGTTGTAGCCGACGGAATAGGCGTCTTGTGGTACAGGTTAGCCCGTGTGCTAACGCTACCACAAGGCGGGTGTTCCGGGCATAAGACTGCCCTTTCGTGCCGTGTTTTGGGATCCGGGTGGGGGGGTCTTACATGCTTGGCGAGACGGCGGCCTATCGAGACGGCAGTTTGGCGAGCGGCAGCCTGCTTGTCAAGACGGCGGTCTGGCGAGCGGCAGCCTGCTTGGTGAGACAACAGTCTGGCGAGCGGCAGCCTGCTTGGCGAGACGACGGTCTGGCGAGTGGTAGCCTGCTTGGTGATGACTACTTTTAGTCATTAGTTTTTGGGTAGTTTAGTATTCATAATTCGTAGTTTATTTATTTGTTTCAAGTATTTTTATGCATGCTTTGTTTTATTTCTTGTTAATGTCTTTCATGTTTTGTTTTTGTTATTTCTAGTTTTATTATATATGTTTTGTATTTTTGTTCTTGTTTAATAAGTTATATTATGTTATGTTTTATTTTGTTTAGTTTTATTTTTAATAACTAATTAATAGTATAAATGTTATGTTTGTAATGTTTAGTTTTATTTGACTAATGCTTTGTTTTGGTTTGTTATATTGTGTAGGTTCATGCTATCAAGAGCAGCCCACATGTTCATGTGCAGCCCGAGTTTCATTGCAAGCAGCCCACTTCTTCACCATGGAGCAGCCCGACCACTTATGGTGCAGCCCACATCATGATGCAGCCCCATACATGCAGCCCTTGAAGTTTGGAGCAGCCCGGCCCCTTCCCTTGAAGCCCACATGATGCACCCAGCCCCTCTTCAAGCTACCCTAGCCCATATAGATGCAGCCCACTCCATTCATGTGTTGGTCGGCCACTCATTTTCCCCCTCTCCCTTTCATTTAATTCATTCATGCACTTCTTCCACCATGCATGGCCGGCCACCCCTCTCTCTCCCCCCTCTTTTATTTCTTTTTTTTCCTTCATTTAATCCACATCCATCCCCCTCTCTATTTTATATTTTTCCACTCTCATTTCCATAAAGTCCATGCATTGAACCCACCTCCCTCTCTCCCCCCTCATTAAATGAAATGCATTCCCACTCTCCAAGCACATGGTCGGCCACTTCTTTTGATCCCTTCATCTTCATTCCATTCTAGAACCTTCTCCCTCTCCTATAAAAGGAACCTATGCCTCATGCTTTGAAAAAGTTAGATTTTGGAGAGCAAGTGATGTACTAGTTCAAGAGAGAGTGTTTTCTTTTATGTTTCTTACATGTTAAGTTTTTATTAGTGTAACTTTCGCTTTTGTTAGTGTAATCTTTTCTTTGGTAGCATAATCTTGTCTCTTTATTATTTTGTACTTCTCCATTTTTATTAATCAATGAATATGAATTTTCTTCCTTTTATTGTGTTTTCTTCCTCAATTATGCGTAGCTAATCTTCTTTTAGCATTTGATCATGAGGATCCATGATTTGAGATGAGAATTCTTTTTACTTCGTAATTTTATTTTTGCTAAATTTCACTCGATCCCTCTTTGATTTATTTTGAGCCGACTCCGTATTTCTGGTATACGGTAGTAGGCCTTTGATCTCATTTCATAGTAGTCGAGAGACTCATTGATTTGAAAGATCACTCAAAGAAGGAAGGGGTTGCACGAAATCCTAGAGATAGGACGACGTAAATCCTCCGGATTGGAGTCAAATCCAATAGTGCGGATCGCCTCGATAATGCAACTTTAGGCCTTTTTGATTTGTAAAGAGATTTCGATCAAAGCGTCTATAAGTTAGGAGACTTAATGCTCTAGCGAGATTTTGTCTTATTTTCGGATCTATCACGGTCGAGTTTAATTCGCAATTATAAAATTATATTTTTATTTCTCTTATCTCTTTTCATGGTGAATCGTAGATCAAGTGCTATCTTTTAATCCATAGCTTCATTTTAATTTTGTTTCAGTTTAATTTTAAAAATTCTCAAAACCCAACAATCTTTTGGTAGGACAATAGTAGAAGCGTGAGTAGTAGTACTTGACAACCCCGTGTTTAAATACGACCTTGATACTACAATTCGACAGGTACACTTGCCTGTTCGGGTTTTAGCTCATCACTTGGCGAGACGGCGGCCTAGCGAGACGACGGTCTGGTGAGCCCAGCCTGCTTGGCGAAACAGCGGTCTGGCGAGCGGCAGCCTTCTTGGCAAGACGACGGTCTGGCGAGTGGTAGCCTGCTTGGCGAGACGACCGTTTGGTGGTTGGTGAAACGATCACCCAAGTACAATAAAACGTTCACTCGAGTACAGTGAAACGTTCACTCGAGTACAGTGAAACGTTCACTCGAGTACAGTGAAACGTTGAATCGAGTACAGTGAAACATTCACTCGAGTACAGTGAAACGATCACTCGAGTACAGTGAAATGTTCAATCGAGTATAGTGAAATGTTCACTCGAGTACAGTGAAACATTCAATCGAGTACAGTGAAACGTTCACTCGAGTATAGTGAAACGTTCACTCGAGTACAGTGAAACGTTCACTCGAGTATAGTGAAACATTCACTCGAGTACAGAGAAACGTTCAATCGAGTACAGTGAAACGTTCACTTGTGTACAGTGAAACGATCACTCCTCAAAGGGGTCGGGGGGAGACAAATATTTCCTCCCCCTAGTAGTATATTAAGCATGTCCAGCCGAAATTGGCCTCCAGGAGTGCAAAACTCCCAAAAAGCTTAAAAATGTGCACCGTGGGAGAGACAAATATTTCCTCCCCCTACGAGTATATTACGCAGGTCCGACCAAAATTGGCCTCTATGAGTGCAGAACTCCCAAAAATCTTAAAAACGTGCACCAGGGGGAGACAAATATTTCCTCCCCCTACTAGTATATTACGTAGGTCCAGCCAAAATTGGCCACCAAGAGTGCAAAACAACTCCAAAAGCTTAAAAATACAAAGTTGGTCCTGCGCCTGCCGAGGGGACCCTACTCTGCGAATACGGGGTTGTACACAATCTCCGCTCTTTTCGAGGTTGGCATAAGCTCGGAAAGAAACATCCAACCCAACGTATTCATTGAGTGTAATTTTCTTGCGCGGTCGAAAAGATTCTTAGCCTCTGCGGAGTCAACCTGTCATGCCGACTAATGGGAGCCTGGGTGGCGAGACACCCTCTGGGTAAAAAATACTTAATCTCCTAGAGGGGTCAACCTGCCATGCCAGCTGATGGGAGCCTGGGTAGCGAGAGCCCTTCCGGTTAAAAAGCACTTAACCTCCCGGAGGGGTCAACCTGTCATGTCAGCTGTTGGGAGCCTGGGTGGTGAGACCTCTTCCGGGTAAAAAACACTTAACCTCTCAGAGGGGTCAACCTGCCATGCCAGCTGATGGGAGGCTGGGTGGCGAGAACCCTTCCGGGTAAAAAACACTTAACCTCCCGGAGGGGTCAACCTTCTATGCCAGCTGATGGGAGCCTGGGTGGCGAGACCCCTTCTGGGTAAAAAACACTTAACCTCCCGGAGGGGTCAACCTGTCATGCCAGCTGATGGGAGCCTGGGTGGCGAGACCACCTCCGGGTAAAAAGAATTGGGCATCCACGAGAGGTACGCCTGCCCTGTCAGCTAGTGAGAGCCTGACAGCGGGACCGTCATCGGAGAAAAGGTACTTGGGCTTCCACGAGAGGTACGTCTGCCCTGCCAGCTAGTGAGAGCCTGACAGTGGGACCGTCATCGGAGCAAACATACTTGGGCTTCCACAAGAGGTACGCCTGCCCTGCCAGCTAGTAAGAGTCTGACAGCGGGACCGTCATCGAAGTAAAGGTACTTGGGCTTCCATTAGAGGTACGCCTGCCCTGGCAGCTAGTGAGAGCCTGACAGCGGGACCGTCATCAGAGCAAAGGTACTTGGGCTTCTAAGAGAGGTGTGCCTGCCCTGCCAGCTAGTGATAGCTGACAGCGGGACCGTCATCGGAGCAAAGGTACTTGGGCTTCCACGAGAGTTACGCCTGTCCTGCCAGCTAGTGAGAGCCTGATAGCAGGACCGTCATTGGAGCAAAGGTACTTGGGCTTCCATGAGATGTACGCCTACCCTGTCAGCTAGTGAGAGCCTGACAGCGGGACTGTCATCAGAGCAAAGGTACTTGGGCTTCCACGAGAGGTACGCCTGCCCTGTCAGCTAGTGAGAGCCTGACAGTGGGACTGTCATCGGAGCAAAGGTACTTCGGCTTCCACGAGAGGTACGCCTGCCCTGCCAGCTAGTGAGTGCCTGATAGCGGGACCGTCATCGGAGCAAAGGTACTTGGGCTTCTACGAGAGGTACGCCTACCCTGTCAGCTAGTGAGAGCCTGACAACAGGACCGTCATCAGAACAAAGGTACTTGGGCTTCCACGAGAGGTACGCCTGCCCTGCCAGCTAGTGAGAGCCTTACAGCGGGACCGTCTCGGAGCAAAAAGAGTTGAGCGTCCCTCTGAGGCACTCTCGACCCTGCCAGCTGGAGTGAGCCTGGTTTGAGGAGATCCTCTGGGAGGTTGGGAGCTGTGCATGTCACCTAAGCTTTTTAATTCCAACATCCTCAAACGGGAAAAAAGGTGGGTTACATACCCCCCCCCGACTTAGCTGGTAGGGGGCTGGACTCACTACGACATAAGAAAAATATAGGACTCCACCGGGGCGAGGCTTCTTTAGGGGGTCTGGGCATGATGGTCGCCATCCTTCCCCTCGGAGACCTCCATCTTGCTCATGCTCTCCATGATCCTCTCCATCTCCTCTGCCTTGGCCAACCAAGAGATGGTGTTGATGGCCATGACATAACATTGTCTTGCCATCCTGAAGTCTCCCTTGACTCTGACCTGGATCCCTCCTGAGCTGAATTTGAGGCACTGGTGGAATGAAGATGGCATGCAACGAAAGGCGCTGATTGTAACGCCCCGAAACTCAAAGGAGCGACGGGGGACGTTTTGGGCCAGTTTGGGTTCTGGCTGCAGGCACACGGCCTGGGACACGGGCGTGTCCCAGGGCGTGTCAAGCCTGTGTCGACACTGAGACGGGAAGTCGACACTTTGGTCTCGACATTGTGTCGAGACTGGGCACACGGCCTGCGACACGGGCGTGTCACAGGGCGTGTCGACCCGTGTCGACACTTAGCCGCGAAGTCGACACTCTGCGTTCGACGAAGTGTCGAGACATGGCACACGGCCTGCGACACGGGCGTGTCGCAGGGCGTGTCGACCCGTGTCGACACTCATCCCGGGAAGTCGACACTTTGGTCTCGACATTGTGTCGAGACAAGGCACACGGCCTAGGACACGGGCGTGTCCAAGGCCGTGTCATCAGGTCGACGATCTTTGCTTGACGAAGTGTCGAGTGTCGAGACCGTGTACACGGCCTGGGGTCCAGGCGTGTTGAGTTGACACGGGTAAGGACACGGCCGTGTCCTAGAACCCGTGCAGTGCTCGTGTTGTTTTCGGGGAAAAATGATGGGGATACACGGCCGGCCACACGGCCGTGGCAGGTGGAACACGGGCGTGTCAGCTCGAACACGGGCGTGTTTGATACCCGTGTGAGGTTCCAGGCGAGCCGATTTTGACGGCGAATGAGGCACACGGCCCTGAACACGGGCGTGTGCCAGGCCATGTTCGGTCCAGATTGGGCATTTCAGTCCCGAATCAAAGCCGTTCGTTTCCTTATTTTGAGATCCAACGGCTGGGGGTTGTTCCTGAAGGGATATACCCGGTATTGGACTTAGAAACCCTCACTTTTCATGAGTGGTTAGCTTTCTAAAACCTTAGAGAAAGTAGAGAGCCAAGAAAGGAAGAAGGAGCTAGATTCGGCCATTGGAGGAGCTTCGGAGCTCCGAATCGCGAGCCGACTCCGGATCCACGGAGGCAAAGCTTGTAACACCCCAGTTTTGCAAGAGGTTAAGTCTGCAGTTCTGGAAATTTTTGGGTTTCTGGCAGGAGGCACACGGCCTGCGACACGGGCGTGTCGCAGGGCGTGTCGAGGCCGTGTCGACACTCGGCCCAAGTGTCGACACTTTCGCTCGACAAAGTGTCGAGAGTGGGGCACACGGCCTGCGACACGGGCGTGTCGCAGGGCGTGTCAAGGCCGTGTCGACACTCGTCCCAAGTGTCGACACTTTTGCAAAGTGTCGAGAGTCGGCCTGCGACAAGGTGTCGAGACACTCGTCCCAAGTGTCGGGGCACATGGCCTGTGACACGGGCGTGTCACAGGGCGTGTCCCGCTTGGTCGACGATCTTCGCTCGATGTTTTTCCGCGGTGTCGACACAAAGCCTATCGACGGGTGTCGAGACTTGGCACACGGCTTGGGACACGGGCGTGTCCCAGGCCGTGTCAGCTCTCGGGTTGGTTTTGGGGCCGTGTTGTTGGAGGCACACGGCCGGCCACATGGCCGTGTCACTGGGGACACGGGCGTGTCGGGTTGAAAAGGTACGTGTAGTCGAACCCGGACAACGTTAGCTCCTCGTGGCGGTAGATGGTTTCCTTGAGGGACAAGGTTAGCTCCGTATGAGTTGGAGATGGTTTCCTTGGTGGATAAGGTTATCTCCACACGAGTTGGAGATGGTTTCCTTGGTGAGTGGGAACGCTGCAGTACAAAGAGGGATTACGATGTACTTAGTCTTGGTTTGTGATGTGTCAAGGAGTGGCTATGTCTCCGTGGTCGGCAGGCTATCCCGTGACATGTGCGTCATGTGTGGAGAGTGTCCCGGCGAGACTAGTCCCCTTCTGTGAGACTGACGAGAATGCCAAGCTTGGGTCAAGCCCGGGCAAAGAGGCCATGAGCGGGTGGGGTCCAGCAAGGCTTCTTAGAATCGTTCGGTCTGTGTTTGTTGGAATCCTGACATGAGACGTCAGAGCTTGTAGGCAAGCCCGGGGTTAAGCCCACGAGCGGGTGGGGCCTTGGCAAGATTTCCTTGTGGCGGCCTGTGCGCCGTTTGAGGGAGAGGTGTCTCCCTTAGTGTTTGCGGCTTTATGCCAATGGGGAAATGTGAGTACCCAAATGATGTGATGTTGTCTTAGATGCATACGCAGTAGGGTACCTTGGGTGAAGCCCGGGTGTTGCATTCATATTGCATAGTATGCCCTTTCTTTATATGCTCAACCAATAGAGAACATGTTTGATGATTGAGACATCCAAGCCTGTTTTGAATGTTCTTCTATTTATAGCTATTTTTATTGCATATGAAGTGCTGACTTGCAGGTTGGAGGGTTCCCCGGGGTCCGTTAGGGGCGGCCGGGAGGAGATGTGTCGTTACACAGTTTGAGGTCAGCCTTTGCTGACCCACGTTACTAATAATTTTTACAGGGCAAGGATCGCATGCAGGAGCTAGCACGCCGGCCAAAAAGGCCTAAGCCCATGAAGTGTTTTTCCCTCTTTTGTAGCACTACATTTATGATGATGTTGTTTGAGACTCTTTTGTCCGGCTTGCATGCCGAGGTAGACTAGGAGTGTTGAGCACATTCATGATTGATGTATTATGTCTCTTTTGGACACTTTATGTTAGGCCTAAAGGCCATTTGTTTTACTCTTTAGTGCTGGATAACTTCTAGTCCTGTTTGTTTCCGCTGTGTTGTGCAAGTGTTTTGAGTTTGGGTAATTATATCAACTTATAATACTAAAGCTGTGGCGTTCGTATGTTGTGGGGCCCCGGCCGGACCCATATTATACGTCCACTATAGGGGAGGTGTTACAATTTGGTATCAAAGCGAAGTTTGATTCAAGGTCAGTGCGTAGAGAAGTTATCCACATAAGAGTAATGCGGGACCGTGAGTGTCCTTATATTTTAGTCTTGAGATTGGAGACTAATCCCTTATTTCTTGTTTTCCTGAAGAGTGCAAGCAATGAGGCGGGCACCTCAAGAGTAAGGGATGATCTCTCGGCGAGCAGTGCTACTGCTCCAGGTCTTCTGGGCACGGGTGTAAACCCGGCTGACTTCTGTCGTATGCTTGCAGAAGCGATGGTGGCAGCGCAAGCGGCGGCTGCAGCCCAGGTAGCAACCCCTGCTACACCAGACACGGCGACGGCCGTGCCAGGCGGAGAAGCCAGGCGAGTGGAGCCTTTGGCAGAAAGGGTGGTGGTAGGACATGGAGACCGACACATGAAGTACTTCCTGAGTTTCCATCCCCCGTCTTTCAAGGGTGTTGGAATGCCAACGGATGCAGAGGATTGGTGGGTTCGTATTCAAGAACTGTTAAGGGCGGCAGAGATGCCAGAGGAAAAGAAAGCTGAGTATGCGGCGTTCATGTTGGAAGGAGACGTCAAATTGTGGTGGGTGAGCCACAGCGGCCGCCAGTTCCCGGGATGCACCCCGTCAGTGGAAGAGTTTGGGGACGCTTTTCTTAAGAGGTATATTCCAGTTTCAACACGGTTGGCCCTGCAGAGGCAGTTTCTGCATCTAATGCAGCGAGACAAAATGGTGGACGAATACGTGCAAGAGTTCACCCGTTTGGGTCGTTATGCGGGAACGACAATGGCGGATGATGTAGAGAGGGATAACCTCTTTTACCAAGGGTTGAGGGAGAATCTGAGACAGCCCCTCATCTTCATGAAGAGGGCGGGATTTAATGAGCTAGTTGAAGCCGCCAGGAGTTTGGAGAATGATCTGGAGCGAACCCAGCGTCGAAAGGGTTTTACTCCCAAGCATGGGGAAGGGAAGCCCTCCCAATCTCATGTAAATTCTGATGGGAGCAGGTGGAGGAGGAAGCCTCACACTTCTAGATCGGGTGAGAGGAGCACTTGGATGCCTGGGGGTTCTCACTCTAGGGGACCGCCGACGTGTTACAACTGCGGGAAGGTTGGGCACATAGCCCGTGCTTGTCAGAAAGGGGGAGCGGGGCAAGAGTCAAAGCAGGAGCAGTCTGTGTGCTCGGGCCCCAGTGCTGTAGAGAAAGGAAAGATGGCGGAGTCGAGCGCTTCTCGGTTCCAACCGGTGCAACCAAGGGCTTACAATCTTGGACAGCAGGAAGCGATCCGTCAAACCGATGTGGTGACAGGTATGAAGAAAATTTAAGTTTGCATTTGTGCTTCATACTTTTAGACCCCCTTTTTGTGAGATGTCTTGTTGTTGGCTTCGTGTTAGTTTCCGGATACCCAGCTAGGGTATTGTTCGATACGGGAGCATCGCACTCCTTTCTTGCGGAGAGCTTCATTCAAAAAATAGGAGTTGGGTCTTTCTCGTCAGGAGCAGAGCTGAAAGTGCGCATGCCCAATGGGTCATCTATGACCACCGGGGTTAAAGGGCGCATTTGTTGGGAGCTAGACGGAGTTGCCTTTGTTTTGGAAGCAGCAGTGTTACCATTAGTAGAGTTCGATGTCATTTTGGGCATGGACTGGCTTGCAGAGCAGCGCGCCAGCATTGACTGTTTATCCAAGGTAGTGACCCTAAAGAGTAAGGGGCAATCGGAAGTCAAATTTGTGGGCCTTTGTGGAGTAGCCCATTCCCTAATTACGACCATGCAAATGATGCGGGCGGTTAACCAGGGAGGTGTGGCGCTGGTAGCGTTGTTGGAGGTTCGTCTACCCCAGCTGTCTATTGAGGAAGTGTCAGTGGTGGCAGAGTTCAAGGATGTGTTTCCGGATGAACTTCCTGGAGCGCCTCCTCGGCGGGAGATCGACTTCTCGATCGAGTTAGTGTCAGAGGCTAGACCGGTGTCGCGTCCCCCTTTTAGGATGGCACCAAAGGAGTTGGCGGAACTTAAGGTACAGTTACAAGAACTGTTGGAGCAAGGATATATTAGACCCAGTTCTTCACCGTGGAGTGCACCGGTATTGTTTGTTAAGAAGAAAGACGGTAGCATGCGCCTATGCATAGACTACCGAGAGCTGAATAAATTGACCGTCAAGAATAAGTATCTGATTCCTCGGATAGACGATTTGTTTGACCAATTGGTGGGGTCAATGGTATATTCGAAGTTGGACTTGAAGTCAGGCTACTATCAGCTGCGAATTTGAGATGAGGACATACCCAAAACTGCCTTTGGTACAAGGTATGGACACTTTGAGTGTACGGTGATGCCGTTCGGGTTGACGAACGCACCATCGGTGTTCATGGATCTGATGAATCGAGTGTTTCGGGATTACTTGGATTCGTTTGTGGTTGTCTTCATTGATGACATCTTGGTGTACTCCAAGTCTGAAGTGGAGCATGAGACCCACTTGAGAGTGGTCCTGCAAGTGTTGAGGGAGAACCAATTGTTTGCAAAGTTCTCAAAGTGCGAGTTCTGGTTAGCCAAGGTGGCGTTTTTGGGCCACGTGATTAGTGGTGATGGGGTGGTAGTGGATCCAGCGAAAGTGGAGGCCATCAGAGATTGGCCGTTGTTGAGGACCGTGGCGGAAGTCCGAAGTTTTCTTGGACTAGCCGGGTACTATAGGAGATTCGTGGAGAATTTCTCGAAGATAGCTCTACCCCTCACCTCACTCACTCGCAAAGACCATAAGTTTGTGTGGACCCAAGAGTGCGGTCAAGCATTTGAGGCCCTGAAGTAGAGGCTTATGATGGCTCCAATCCTGAGTTTACCGCAAGGGACCGATGGATTTCAGATTTTCAGTGACGCATCGGGATGCGGTTTGGGTTGCGTGTTAGTGCAGCATGGCAAGGTGATAGCTTTTGGGTCTAGACAGCTGAAACCTCATGAGAGGAATTACCCCGTCCATGACTTGGAGTTGGCGGCGGTAATCTTCGCGTTGAAAATATGGCGACACTATGTGTATGCCGCAAGGGTGGAGATCTTCACGGACCATAAAAGCCTGAAGTATCTCTTGGATCAGAAGGACTTGAACATGCGGCAACGCAGATGGGTTGAGTTTCTTGGAGACTACGAAGTGGCGATTCAGTATACGCCGGGTAAAGCCAATGTGGTGGCGGACGCGTTGAGTAGAAAGTACTCGGGGCAAGGAAATTGGATCGAAGCTCATGATGAGCGGTTGGTACGGGAATGGGAGTCCCTTGGATTGGAATGTGTTGCGAGAGGCGAGTCTAGCGTGGCTCGGTTGAACTGGATTGAAGTGCAAAACGACTTATCCGATCGTATTCGGGAAGCGACTCGATTGGATGTGGAGTTTCAACCTTTTGTGTTGGAGGCTAAAAAGGGCGAGAGCAGCGCCTGGGAGATGATTGGGGGAATCTTGAGAAAGGATGGAAGGGTTTGTGTACCGCAGTTTGGCAATCTCCGTGAGGAGTTGATGTTTGAGGCTCACTTCTCAAAGTACTCCATCCACCCGGGCAGTACAAAGATGTACTTGGATATGAAGAAATCCTTTTGGTGGCCGGGGTTGAAGCGAGATGTAGCTTTGTATGTGAGTCGTTTCCAAACATGTGCCTTGGTGAAGGCCGAATATCAGAAACCGGGCGGGTTCCTGAAGCCCCTTCCAATTCCTGAGTGGAAATTTGAGGACATCTCCATGGACTTTGTGCATGGTTTGCCTAGATCGCAGCATGGTAATGATGTTATTTGGGTGATCGTGGATCGCCTAACCAAGGTGGCTCACTTCATCCTAAATCAGAAAGAGGACAGCGTGGATAAGCTGGTGGAGTTGTATGTTAGCAACATTGTGCGACTGCACGGAGTTCCTAAGAGCATAGTCAGTGATCGAGATGGACGGTTTATGTCTAAGGACTGGAGATTGGTTCAGAAGAGCTTGGGCACGAAGCTAAAGTTCAGTACGGCGTTCCATCCTCAAACTGATGGGCAAACGGAGAGAACGAACCATACTATGGAAGATATGTTGAGAATGTGCGTTCTTGATTTCGGCAAGAGGTGGGAGGATCACCTCTTCATGGTAGAATTTGCGTACAACAATAGTTTTCAAGCAAGCATAAAAATGGCGTCATACGAAGCTTTGTATGGGAGGCGGTGTCGAACGCCAATGTCTTGGGCAGAGGCGGAAGACACCAAACTATTGGGAAAGGACGGGGTGGTTGACGCGTGTGAGTTGGTACGGACCATCCAAGAGCGTATGAAGGTGGCGCAAGACAGGCAAGCAAAATATTTTAATGCTCGTCACCGGAAGTTGGAATTTGTAGTTGGTGATTGGTTTTATCTGAAGGTCAAGCCGTTCAAAGGCGTCTCACGGATTCGCCGACTCAAGAAGCTGAGTCCAAGGTTTTTGGGGCCTTTTGAAGTTGTTGAGCGGGTAGGAGAAGCAGCTTATCGGTTGGCGCTGTCCGCAGATTTGAGTGGATTGCATGACGTCTTCCACGTCTCCGTTTTGAGGAAAGCCTTGGTGGAGGCTAGCGTGGTGATTGAGCCGGCATCGGTGTCGATTGAGGAAGACTTGAGGACGCGAGTCCTTCCAATTGCTATAGAGGATTCGGAGACTCGGCAGTTGCGGAATAAAGAAGTCAAACTCGTGAAAGTTCGATGGGACAACTGCGGTCGTGAGGAGTTCTCTTGGGAACGAGAACAGGCCATGCTAGAAGATTATCCAGAACTCTTCATGTCAGGTACAATTTAAGTTTTGTACCCTTTTGTTTTGAAATTTCGGGACGGAATTCTGTTAAGTGGGGGAGAGTTGTAACACCCCAGTTTTGCAAGAGGTTCAGTCTGCAGTTCTGGAAATTTTTGGGTTTCTGGCAGGAGGCACACGGCCTGCGACACGGGCGTGTCACAGGGCGTGTCGAGGCCGTGTCGACACTCGGCCCAAGTGTCGACACTTTCGCTCGACAAAGTGTCGAGAGTGGGGCACACGGCCTGCGACACGGGCGTGTCGCAGGGCGTGTCGAGGCCGTGTCGACACTCGTCCCAAGTGTCGACACTTTAGCTCGACAAGGTGTCGAGACTGGGGCACATGGCCTGTGACACGGGCGTGTCACAGGGCGTGTCCCGCTTGGTCGATGATCTTCTCTCGACGTTTTTCCGCGGTGTCGACACAAAGCCTGTCGACGGGTGTCGAGACTTGGCACACGGCTTGGGATACGGGCGTGTCCCAGGCCGTGTTAGCTCTCGGGTTGGTTTCGGGGCCGTGTTGTTGGAGGCACACGGCCGGCCACACGGTCGTGTCACTGGGGACACGGGCGTGTCGGGTTGAACACGGGCATGTCGGATGCCCGTGTGCGATTCCAGGCGCGTCGATTTGAGACGGCGAATGAGGCACACGGCCTTGGACACGGGCGTGTGCTAGGCCGTGTTCGGCCCAGATCTTCTATTTTCCAGGCGAATCGCGGCCATTCTTTTTCTGGTTTTGGGATCTAACGGTTCAGGCCATCTCTTGGGAAGTTAAGTCCGATTTTAGGGTTGGAAACCCTCATTATTTTCCAAGTCTTCTCTTTCTAAGTTCTTGAGAAAAGCTAGAGCAAGGAGGAAGAAGAAGAAGGTCTTGGGCTGTAGGAAGGGTTTCGGAGCTCCAAATCGCGAACCGAGTCCGGATCCGTGAAGCTTAGATCGTTGCGAAGATTTCCATCCGGCTATTTTGCCATGGCAAGGAAGAGGAGTCGGAAGGTAACGACATATCTCCTCTCGGTCCTTAGGATGCATGTACTAGCATCATTTATTTTCTTTCTCTCTAATTTTTGGGCACCAAACTCTCAAATGAGAGGGGTTTTGGTTGCCAAGGTTCAAGAGGAACCTCCGGGTTGATTGAGTCCGTCCCCGGCATATTTTTGCATTAGAGATCCGCTTCGCTAGTGGATTAGGCATGGTGGGTGAAGTCGTGGTCGCGACCGTTAGTCCGACTCGGTGATGTTGCATACGAACTTAGGGATTCGTAGAGATTTCCGTTGCGGCAATATGTCGTTTGTGTTGTGGTGGTGATTGTTCCGTTTGCTTGAAAAGGTACGTGTAGTCGAACCCAGACAAGGTTAGCTCCTCGTGGCGGTAGATGGTTTCCTTGAGGGACAAGATTAGCTCTGTATGAGTTGGAGATGGTTTCCTTGGTGGATAAGGTTAGCTCCGCACGAGTTGGAGATGGTTTCCTTGGTGAGCGGGAACGCTGCAGTACAAAGAGGGATTACGATGTACTTAGTCTTGGTTTGTGATGTGTCAAGGAGTGGATATGTCTCCGTGGTCGGCAAGCTATCCCGTGACATGTGCGTCATGTGTGGAGAGTGTCCCGGCGAGACTAGTCCCCTTCTGTGAGACTGACGAGAATGCCAAGCTTGGGGCAAGCCCGGGCAAAGAGGCCATGAGCGGGTGGGGTCCAGCAAGGCTTCTTAGAATCGGTCGGTCTGTGTTTGTTGGAATCCTGACATGAGACGTCAGAGCTTGTAGGCAAGCCCGGGGCTAAGCCCACGAGCGGGTGGGGCCTTGACAAGATTTCCTTGTGGCGGCCTGTGCGCCGTTTGAGGGAGAGGTGTCTCCCTTAGTGTTTGCGGCTTTATGCCAATGGAGAAATGTGAGTACCCAAATGATGTGATGTTGTGCTAGATGCATACGTAGTAGGGTACCTTGGGTGAAGCCCGGGTGTTGCATTCATATTGCATAGTAGGCCCTTTCTTTATATTCTCAACCAATAGAGAACATGTTTGATGATTGAGACATCCAAGCCTGTTTTGAATGTTCTTCTATTTATAGCTATTTTTATTGCATATGAAGTGCTGACTTACAGGTTGGAGGGTTCCCCGGGGTCCGTTAGGGGCGGCCAGGAGGAGATGTGTCGTTACACAGTTTGAGGTCAACCTTTGCTGACCCACGTTACTAATAATTTTTACAGGGCAAGGATCGCATGCAGGAGCTAGCACGCCGGCCAAAAAGGCCTAAGCCCATGAAGTGTTTTTCCCTCTTTTGTAGCACTACATTTATGATGATGTTGTTTGAGACTCTTTTGTCCGGCTTGCATGCCGAGGTAGACTAGGAGTGCTGACCACATTCATGATTGATGTATTATGTCTCTTTTGGACACTTGATGTTAGGCCTAAAGGCCATTTGTTTTACTCTTTAGTGCTGGATAACTTCTAGTCCTGTTTGTTTCCGCTGTGTTGTGCAAGTGTTTTGAGTTTGGGTAGTTATATCAACTTATAATACTAAAGTTGTGGCGTTCGTATGCTATGGGGCCCCGGCCGGACCCATATTATACGTCCACTACAGGGGAGGTGTTACAAAGCTAGTGCGGTGCTTTTCATCTGATTACTTTTCAATGGCGCCAAAGAGGAACGCTAGGGTAACGATCCTCATCTTGAGCATGAGTAGCTCTCTTTCTTTGCATAGGAAGCCCGCTCTCGCGAGTTTGCAGAGAGTTGGAGGTGTTCCTTCGGGTAGATATGTGAAGTCCCCGTTGTTTAGAGTCCGTAAGCAAGAACGGACATAGGCATGATGTGTGAAGCCTACCCGGACATGTTGGTCTGGATCGGTGATATTGCATTGCATAATGCCGGAGAAGACTCCGTGCTATTGGTTGTTTTTCGGGTTTTCTACGCGGTAGATTGCAGCAGGGAGCCTTGGGGACTAACCCAAAGGTGCACCCGGAAAACTGGGCGGATACGAGATCTTGCCAACTTGGTGGCCTGAGAGCCAACTTGAACATAATCGGGTTATGTGACTTGTGATGGAAATGGGACTCGGTGGAAGTTTGACCTGCGCAAATGGCTTAAATTGTCGTTGCGATGTGAGCACGGGTTAGATGGAACCGTACCCGTTCTATGTCGTTCGGTTAAAGAGACCTAAACGCACGTGGTACTTGTCATTGGCATAGATTAGGGTCTTTGGCGGTCGATGACTTAAATTCTCGTGACCCAGGCCAAGAAGACAAATTGCTCATAGGTTTGTCTGTCAAAGTGGCGGTGGTGAGTCCGGAATGTCTATGGATTTAATTGACGTGACATCGATCGGTTCACCGAGAATGTGCCCTGAGAGCACGGGGCGTGTGGTCGTGCGAGCCAACGTCTGTGATGAAATGGCTATATATATATATATATATATATATATATATATATATATATATATATATATATATATATATATTTATATATTGCTCACTTATGCTAATGAAATGCAGAGAAGGAGCATCGCCGCCCCGAGTTGGGGGCGGGATCGTTATAATTTGGTCAGCATTGCTGACCGTTGCCTTGTTTTGCCACCGTGCGGTGGTTTGTTGCTTGCATGTGCTGCTGGACCAAGCGGTCAATAGCGGGCTAAAGCCCTTTTTGCGAAGCCGGCCCTCGAAGGCCCAAATGGAAGTGTTTACTGTTTTATTCATGTATGACCGGCCTGCGTGCCGTGGTTTGTAAATCATGTAATATCAAGTGAAATATTTTGTAATGCCTTAAGGCTTATGTTGGTATTATGTATACATTCCTATTTTTGTTAGTGGACATTCATGCTTTAATGCTGGGTTCTTTGTTACAACTTTTATAAACTGCTTCCGCTAGAATGCTCTGTGTAGGATGTTGAGATCCGTTGGATGGTTTCCATAAGTAACCACCTGGTCTGTCTGTGGCATACGGCGTCGGGCCCCGGCCGGACCTACTGCTATATGCTATGTGACGGATAGGGGGTGTTACAATTTGGTATCAGACTACTGGTTTTGGTCGGGCTTAAAGTGAATTCGTGGGCGAATTCTTTTAAGGGGTGGTGAGCACGTTGTGTGCGTCATCGTTATAACAGTAAAAGAACCCATGAATGTCCACTTAGGAATGAATATACATGTGTTTGAGGAACCTGCGTGTTCCTATAATTGTTGTTTGCAATTTATTTGGTCGCTTAACGGTGTTTTGTACCACTATAGGTGACCAGAAGTGGTGTTGGGCCGTCAGAATGCCGAGTTTCTGAGGCTAGTAGTGCACCGGATGTTGCTCCTACAACACCTCTGTCGGCTGAGAACATACGATTGGTGGCTGAAGCGGTGTTGGCCGTGATAAATGCACAGCCTGCAAGGCAAACGCAGCAGCCCGCTCCTGTGATGGAGCAGGAACCTCTTCAAGAGGCTGAGCCGAGGAGAGTGGAGCAAGTGGTTGTGGAACCGGTGGTGCCAAGGAGGTCAACTGAGAGGCAGCTTAAGCATGTAATGAGCTTTTACCCTCCGTTATTCTCGGGGTTGGGAACCCCATCTCAGGCTGAAGACTGGCTCTCCAGGGTGAAGAGAGTCATGACAGCGACGGAGACGGAGGAGTGTCAAATGACCACCATCGCTACGTTCCTTCTGGACGGTGAAGCGAGAATGTGGTGGGAAGGATTGGAGCTGCACTTACTGAGAGGTAGGCAACTTGGTGATGTCTCGATGGAGGATTTCTCGAGATTGTTCTTGGCTAGAACCTCCCTTCGACGCAGAAGATAGCGTTGGAGAATGAGTTTCTGAAGTTGGTTCAGGGTGAGAAGAGCGTGGATGAATATCTCCACGAGTTTACTCGTTTGAGTCGATATGCTAGCTCCACCATTGTGGATGAGGAGCGCAAGACGAATCGATTCTACGAAGTCTTGAGAGATGAGTTGAGATTACTACTTTCGGGGCCAATGACGCAGGGTTTCTTAACCTTGGTCAATACTGCCCGGTCCTTGGAGAAGGACATGAAGAATGTACAAGCAAAGAAAAGCTTGGGTGAGAAGAAATCTGAATTTAAAGTGCCGACTACCTCAAAGACCGGCTATCGGAGGTCTTTCAAAAAGCATAGGACTTCGGGTCCAGCTCCTTCTGGCGCTTCTGGGGCGACTACGGGTCGGACCCCGGGTGCGTGTTTTACTTGTGGAAAGACAGGGCACTTTGCCCGTGACTGTTGGAGCGGACGTCCTAAGTCCGAGAGAAGGCCGGGAGCTACTTATGAAGAGAAGGGCAAGGCGGTGGAGTCGACCGCATCCCATTATGCTCCGGCCCAACCAAGGGTCTACAATCTTGGCCAACAGGAGGCCATTAAACAAGCTGATATGGCGACAGGTACGATTTAATTTATAGCAAGTCAATTTCCTTAAATACTTGTTATGCACATGTTACCTTACCACTGCTTGTTTAGGATTTGTATTGATTTGTGAAAATACGACACGAGCACTCTTCGATACGGGAGCTTCACACTCCTTCTTGTCCGAAGGATTTATATCACGCATCGGAGTCCCTTCTTCGATGGCGAAGGATAAGTTGAATGTGTTGTTGCCCAATGGATGTTCGATGTGAGCGGATAGGATCTGCGATGTTAAGATTCGTATTGGGGATCAGGAGTTCGACCTGCAGACGTCTTTACTTCCGTTGGTGGAGTTCGACGTTATATTTGGCATGGACTGGCTCTCGGAGCAGCAGGCCTATATTGACTGCGGTCGCAAGGAAGTCAAGCTGGGAGCAAGTCGTGAGACGACTTTTACAAGCTTAAAGGGGTCGAGCAAGACATTGATGTCTGCTCTTCAGGTGGTGAAGGCGGTTCGTGCCGGTGCAGAACTGTTATTTACACTAGTGGAGGTTGCAAAGTCGAAGCCCGCGTTGGATAGTATTTCAGTGGTATCGGAATACCCTGATGTGTTCCCCGCAGACCTTCCTGGAGCCCCGCCTCAGCGGGAGATAGATTTTACGATTGAGCTAGTGCCAGGTGCAAAACCTGTGTCACGATCTCCTTATCGGCTAGAGCCTAAGGAAATGGCGGAGCTGAAAGTTCAACTGCAAGAGTTGTTGGAGCAAGGGTATGTGCGCCCGAGTTCTTCGCCTTGGAGCGCACCGGTCCTCTTTGTTAAGAAGAAGGACGGAAGCTTGAGGCTATGTATTGATTATCGGGAGCTCAACAAGCTGACGGAGAAGAACAAGTACCCGATTCCCCGGATTCATGATCTTTTTGATCAGTTAGTCGGGTCGAGGTGTACTCGAAGTTGGATCTCAAGGCTGGGTACTATCAGCTGCAAATAAGGGAGAGTGATATCCCGAAGATAGCGTTTAGTACGAGATACGGGCATTATGAGTTTACGGTCATGCCATTTGGGCTGACTAATGCGCCGTCAGTGTTCATGGATTTGATGAACAGGACGTTCAGGGAGTACTTGGACCATTTCGTGATCGTCTTCATCGACGATATTTTTATGTACTCGCAAAGTGAGGAAGATCACTTCAAGCACCTTCATTTGGTGTTGGAGACGCTAAGAAGAAATCAGTTGTATGCCAAGTTCTCGAAGTGCGAGTTTTGGATATCCTCAGTGGCGTTCCTCGGTCATATAGTAAGTGGAGAGGGTATTGTTGTGGATCCGGCGAAGATTGTTGCGATACGGGAGTGTCCTGAGCTTGCTACTGTAGCGGAAGTCCGGAGTTTTCTGGGGCTTGCCGGCTATTATAGGCGCTTCGTAGAGAACTTCTCGCGGATAGCGTTACCTCTCACTACTTTGACGAGGAAGGAGCATAAGTTCGTTTGGACGCCGGAGTGCGCGCGAGCTTTTGAGGAGCTGAAGTGTCGGTTGACCACGGCGCCTGTGCTGAGTTCGCCATGTGGGACCGAAGGCTATGAGATTTATAGTGATGCTTCGGGCAGCGGTTTGGGTTGCGTGCTACTGCAACACGGAAGTGTAATAGCTTATGGCTCGAGACAGCTAAAAGTGCACGAGAGGAACTATCCGGTCCATGACTTGGAGTTAGCGGCCGTGATTTTTGTCTTGAAGCTGTGGAGACACTACTTGTACGGTATGAAGATTGATATCTACACCGATCACAAGAGCCTGAAGTATCTTATTGATCCGAAAGATCTGAATATGCGGCAGCGTAGATGGATGGAGTTCCTGGGGGACTATACATTCAAGATCCACTACGTGCCTGGAAAAGGGAATGCGGTTGAGGACGCGTTGAGTCACCGAGCCCCAGCTCAAGCCAATTGGCTATCGGTGCATGATGAGCGGATGGTGCGGGAGTTGGAGGCATTGGAGATTGTTTGCGTGGATAGACAATCAAGTGCTGAAGCAGTTCTGAATTGGACTGAAGTCCAATATGACCTGGCTGATCGTATTCGGCAGGCTTTGGATATGGATGCTCATATGAAGGAGTTCATGGTAGAGGCTCTGGATGGGTCAAATTCCCAATTCGTCGTGGAGGACGGATTACTTTGGAGGGACGGTCGTCTGTGCGTCCCAAATGTGGGTAATTTGCGGGTGGAGTTGTTGTACGAGGCACACCATACCAAGTACTCGATTCACCCGGGGAGCACGAAGATGTACCGTGATGTGAAGAAACTGTTTTGGTGGCCGGGTTTGAAAAAGGATGTGGCGCTCTACGTAGCGAAGTGCCAAACTTACGCCTTGGTAAAGGCGGAGTGCCAAAATCTGGGAGGATTTCTTAAGTCCTTGCCTATTCGGAGTGGAAATTTGACGACATCTCTATGGACTTTGTGCACGGTTTGCCAAGGTCGCAGAAGGGGAACGACGCCATTTGGGTGGTTGTTGATCGATTAACGAAGGTGTCGCATTTTATTCCGCATAGGAAGGATGATCCGGTGGGGAAGTTGGCAAAGCTTTATGTGGATAACATAGTACGGCTTCATGGTGTGCCCCGCAGCATCGTGAGTGACCGAGATGGGCGGTTCACGTCCAATGATTGGAGACTAGTGCAGCAAATGTTGGGAACAAAGTTGAAATTCAGCACAGCCTTCCATCCGCAAACGGATGGGCAGACCGAGAGGGTCAATAGAACTATGGAAGACATGCTCTGCATGTGTGTCTTGGATTTCGGAAAGCAATGGGAAGACCACCTTTATTTGGTGGAGTTCGCATACAACAATAGCTACCAAGCGAGTATTCAGATGGCGCCTTTCGAGGCCCTATATGTTAGAAAATGTCGCACATCGTTGTCTTGGTTAGAAACGGGTGAGTCAAAGTTGTATAAGCGATCAGAAGTGGAGGATGCTACTTCTTTGGTGAGAACCATTCGGGAGAGGTTGCTTATCGCTCAGGACCGGCAAGCAAAGTACTATAATGCCAAGCACAGGAACGTGAAGTTTGTTATAGGTGATTATGTATACTTAAAGATCAAGCCGTTCAAGGGTGTCTCGCGAGTGCAGCGATTGAAAAAGCTAAGCCCGAGGTACCTTGGACCGTTTGAGGTTCTGGAGCGAGTTGGTGAAGCGGCCTATCGGTTGAAGCTCTCAGTGGAGCTTAGTGGTTTACATGATGTATTTCATATTACGGTGCTTCGGAAGGCGGTGCAAGAGCCTACGCAAGTGATCGCGGTGGATCAAGTGCCGGTGTATAGTGGGCTGACGACAAAGTTCAAGCCCGTGCTGATTGAGGACACGGAGGTCAAGCGGCTTTGCAATAAAGAGATCAGGATGGTCAAGGTCCGGTGGGACAATTGCGGTCGTGAGGAGCTCTCTTGGGAGAGAGAGCAGACTATGCTTGACGAGTATCCGGAGTTGTTCCGCTCAGGTACAAATTTTGGTTTTGTACATGTCTTTCCTTTATATAATTTCGTGGATGAAATTCTTTTAAGAGGGGGAGAGTTGTAACGCCCCGAAACTCAAAGGAGCGAAGGGGGACGTTTTGGGCCAGTTTGGGTTCTGGCTGCAGGCACACGGGCGTGTCCCAGGGCATGTCAATCCTGTGTCGACACTGATACGGGAAGTCGACACTTTGGTCTTGACATTGTGTCGAGACTGGGCACACAGCCTGGACACGGGCGTGTCACAGGGCGTGTCGACCCGTGTCGACACTTAGCCGCGAAGTAGACACTCTGCGTTCGACGAAGTGTCGAGACATGGCACACGGCCTACGACACGGGCGTGTCGCAGGGCGTGTCGACCCGTGTCGACACTCGTCCCGGGAAGTCGGCACTTTGGTCTCGACATTGTGTCGAGACAAGGCACACGGCCTAGGACACGGGCGTGTCCAAGGCCGTGTCATCAGGTCGACGATCTTCGCTCGACGAAGTGTCGAGTGTCGAGAACGTGTACACGGCCTGGGGTCCAGGCGTGTTGAGGTGACACGGGTAAGGACACGGGCGTGTCCTAGAACCCGTGCAGTGCTCGGGTTGTTTTTGGGGAAAAATGATGGGGATACACGGCCAGCCACACGGCCGTGTCAGGTGGAACACAGGCATGTCAGCTCGAACACGGGCGTGTTCGATACCCGTGCGAGGTTCCAGGCGAGCCGATTTTGACGGCGAATGAGGCATACGGCCCTGGACACGGGCATGTGCCAGGCTGTGTTCGATCCAGATTGGGCATTTCAGTCCCGAATCAAAGCCGTTCGTTTCCTTATTTTGAGATCCAACGGCTGGGGGTTGTTCCTGAAGGGATATACTCGGAATTGGACTTAGAAACCCTCACTTTTCATGAGTGGTTAGCTTTCTAAAACCTTAGAGAAAGTAGAGACCAAGGAAGGAAGAAGGAGCTTGATCCGGCCATTGGAGGAGCTTCGGAGCTCCGAATCGCGAGCTGACTCCGGATCCACGGAGACAAAGCTAGTGCTGTGCTTTTCATCCGATTACTTTTCAATGGCGTCAAAGAGGAACGCTAGGGTAACGATCCTCATCTTGAGCATGAGTAGCTCTCTTTCTTTGCATAGGAAGCCCGCTCTCGCGAGTTTGCGGAGAGTTGGAGGTGTTCCTTCAGGTAGATATGTGAAGTCCTCGTTGTTTAGATTCCGTAAGCGAGAACGGACATAGGCATGATGTGTGAAGCCTACCCGTACATGTTGGTCTGGATCGGTGATGTTGCATTGCATAATGCCGGAGAAGACTCCGTGCTATTGGTTATTTTTCGGGTTTACTACGCGGTAGATTGCAGCAGGGAGCCTTGGGGACTAACCCAAAGGTGCACCCAGAAAACTGGGCGAATACGAGATCTTGCCAACTTGGTGGCCTGAGAGCCAACTTGAACATAACCGGGTTATGTGACTTGTGATGGAAATGGGACTCGGTGGAAGTTTGACCCGCGCAAATGGCTTAAATTGTCGTTGCGATGTGAGCACGGGTTAGATGGAACCGTACCCGTTCTATGTCGTTCGGTTAAAGAGACCTAAAGGCACGTGGCACTTGCCGTTGGCATAGATTAGGGTCTTTGGCGGTCGATGACTTAAATTGTCGTGACCCAGGCCAAGAAGACAAATTGCTCATAGGTTTGGCCGTCAAAGTGGCGGTGGTGAGTCAGGAATGTCTATGGATTTAATTGACGTGACATCGACCGGTTCACCGAGAATGTGCCCTGAGAGCACGGGGCGTGTGGACGTGCGAGCCAACGTCTGTGATGAAATGGCTATATATATATATATTGCTCGCTTATGCTAATGAAATGCAGGGAAGGATCATCGCCGCCCCGAGTTGGGGGAGGGATCGTTATAATTTGGTCAGCATTGCTGACCGTTGCCTTGTTTTGCCACCGTGCGGTGGTTTGTTGTTTGCAGGTGCTACTGGACCAAGCGGTCAATAGCGGGCTAAAGCCCTTTTTGCGAAGCCGGCCCTCGAAGGCCCAAATGGAAGTGTTTACTGTTTTATTCATGTATGACCGGCCTGCGTGCCGTGGTTTGTAAATCATGTAATATCAAGTGAAACATTTTGTAAGGCCTTAAGGCTTATGTTGGTATTCTGTATACATTCCTATTTTGGTTAGTGGACATTCATGCTTTAATGCTGGGTTCTTTGTTACAACTTTTATAAACTGCTTCCGCTAGAATGCTCTGTGTAGGACGTTTAGATCCGTTGGATGGTTTCCATAAGTAACCACCCGGTCTGTCTGTGGCATACGGCGTCGGTCCCCGGCCGGACCTACTGTTATATGCTATGTGACTGATATGGGTGTTACACTGATGAGGGGCCTTCCGAAGATGACGTTGTAGCTGCTCGGATCGTCAACTATGACGAACTGGCAGTTCCTTGAAGTCCCTCCCAATTTTACTTGGAGTCCTACTCTACCTTCAACCTCCTTCCTCTCTCCTAAAAATCTGAATAGAAGTCCGTATGAGGCCAACACCCTCTTTGGTTCCACCTTCATCTCGTCAAACGTCTTCTTAAAAATGACGTTGACGGAGCTCCCGTTGTCAACCAAGATCTGGGAGATGGTGTAGCCCTCGATGGCCGTCTGGATGATCAGCGCATCGCAGAATGGATCCTCATGATCTGGCATGTCCTTCGACAAGAAGGTGATCTTATACTCCTGGGGCAGTGTCTGGGATGTTGAAGTGATGCTCTGTCGGTACATGATATGGAGGCTCGCCTTCTGAGTGGCATCTATCCCCACTCCACCATCCACCTGGTCCTCACATATGTCATCCCCCCTATTCTGGGTGGAACCTCCTCAACATGCACCGGCGGCTGCTGCTGGTTAGGGCCTCTCGCCCCCCTCACTTCCAGGAACTCAAGGCAGGTATCTGTGGCATACCCCTCCACCTGGTGGAAGTCACAGTATGGCAGTGCTATTTCTCCCCTCTTTCGGCGGGCTCGGCGGTCTCTCCCGTTGCCTCTTCCCCCTTCACCTATTGTCAAGGCTTGTTGTGGTGGGTGTAGGAGCTGTCTTGGGGCTTGCCTCTGGAAGTTGAACCTCTCATGGCCCTTATGAAAGTTTTCCCCACCCTGGATGAGAGCTCTTCCGGGACCCTGAGCAGGTCCTCCCTATTGCCTCCAGCCTAGTTCCGGACCCTCCTGTCCTTGGAACCCCTGAGCTCTCTGCTCCTCTCTCCTTCTTCCTTCCTGATGTCTCAAGCCACCTTGCTCCTTCGACTCCATATTTATTAGCTTCGCAAACTTCTTGAAAAATACCGGGTTGGCCGCCTTCATGGCTATCTCCTCAGCCGCCCTTTCCATCAAGTCTTCGAAAGAAAGGGGGGCCTTTCGAGTCAGGCTCATCTTGAAGAACCCCTCGTGCAACCCCACCGTGAATGATATCTGGAGGGCATACCCTGGCATCTCCTAGACATCCAGGATCTCCTATTGGAACCTGTCAACGTAACGCACCAGCGACTCCTCGGCCCCTACCTTATCAGGAAGATGGACTCAGAACTCTTCTTTCTCTTCTTGGAGGTGGAGAAGCGAAGCTGAAGCTCCGGCTCAAGTCTTCGAACCCATAGATCGACCTCGGAGGGAGTTAATGAAACCAGTCCTTTGCCTTATTATTTAACGTGATCGCAAAGAAGCGACACTTGAAGGCATCCGTCATTGGCCTGATGGAGACGGCATCCTCAAACCATTATAGATGTTGGACGGGGTCATCCTTCCCGGTATAGTAAGTGTAACGCCCCAAAATTCGACAGAGGGATGAGCAGCGTCGAGAGCCAAGTTTGGGTCTTGGTAAGGGTCACACGGCCTGGGACACGGGCATTTCCATGGCCGTGTCATGCTCGGGTTCATCGAGAGCCCGGGAATTCGACGATTTTGGCTCGACGAAGTGTCGAGACTGGGAACACGACCTGGTATACGGGTGTGTCCATGGCCGTGTCGTGCTCGAGTTCGATGGAGAACTCGGGTGGTCGACCAACTACGCTCGATGAAATGTCGAGGCAGTGGACACGGCTTGGGACACGGTAGTGTCCAAGGCCGTGTCGCGCGCGTGTTCGATGAATTTTCCATGAAGTTGATGAAAAGGCAGTCGACGATCGTCGAGACTTCGAACACGGCCTGATACATGGGTGTGTCCCAGGCCGTGTCCTGCTCGGGTTGTAAGTCGTGTCGTTAAATGGGATTGAACATGGCCTGGGGCCCAGACATGGTCGGCCTAACACAGGCGTGTCAATTACGACACGGGCGTGTTAATTACCCGTGTCCTTCTCAGGTGGTTTTTGATCTTGTGTCGATGGAGGAACACGCCCAGCAACACGGGCGTGTACTGAGTGACACGGGCATGTCATGTTCGACACGGGCGTGTCCAGTGCCTGTGTCCTGTTCTGGGTGCGACGGTTTAGGTGTCGATTGAGGCACACGGCCTTGGACACGGGCGTGTCGCAAGCCGTGTTCGGCCCAGGTGTTTTGATTTTCAGTTCGGATCGTGGGCGTTTGTTTTCTTCTTTTGGGATTTGATGGTCCAGGGTTGCCCTTGCTGAGTTAAGTCCGGGAATAGGGTTTGGGAACCCTCATTTTTCATCAAGTACTTTCTTTCTAAGATCTAGTGAGAAGGGAGAGCAAGGAAGGAGGTGAAGGAGAGATCCGGCTACCGAAGAAGCTTCGGTGCTCCAAATCGCGAGCCGAGTCCAGATCCATGGAGGCAAGACCTTTGTGAAGGTTTTCATCCGGCTAAGTTTCCATGGCTAGGAAGAGGGGTCGGAAGGTAACGACACTTCTCATCTTGGTTTTAGTATGCGTGTTTAGCATGTTTTACTTTCTAGTTTTTGGGCACCAAACTCTTAAATGAGAGGGGTTTGGGTCGCCATGGTTCAAGAGGAACCTCCGGGTCGATTGAGTCCGTCCCCGGCATGTTTTTGCATTAGAGATCTGCTCCGTTAGTGGATTAGGCATGGTAGGTGAAGCCATGGTCATGACCGTTAGTCCGACTCGGTGATGTTGCATACGAGCTTTTGAGATCTTGTAGAAATCTGTTGCGACAAGATGCCTATTATGATGTTTGTGTTTTTCTCCTTTTCGCGAGTGAGTACGTGTAGCCGGAACCGGACAAGGTTAGCTCCTCAATGGCGGATGATGGTTTACTTGGTGGACAAGGTTAGCTCCGCATTGGCGGTAGATGGTTTCCTTGGTGAGCGAGGACGTTGCAGTACAGATGAGGGATTAGGGTGGAAATGATATTGGATTATGATGTGACAAGGTGTTGTTTTGTCTCCATGGTCGGCTGGTTATCCCGTGACGTGCAAGTCATGTGTGGAGAGTGTCCCGGCGAGACTAGTCCCCTTCTGTGAGACTGACGAGAACACCAAGCATGGGGAAAGCCCGGGCAATGAGGCCATGAGCGGGTGGGGTCTAGCAAGGCTTCTTAGAATTGGTCAGTGCGTTAGATGGAATCCTGACATGAGAAGTCAGAGCTTGCAGGCAAGCCCGGGTCTAAGACCATGAGTGGGTGGGGCCTTGGCAAGAGTTCCGTGTGGCAGCTTGTATGTCGTTGGGGGAATGCAGTACCCCTTTGTTTGCGGCTTAATGCCAATGGGGAAATGATGAGTACCCAGATGATGTGATGATGTGCTAGATGCATACGCGATAGGGTGCCTTGGGTGAAGCCCGGGTTTTGCACACATGTTGCATAGTAGGCCCCTTTTCTTTATATGCTCAATAGATGAGAATGTGCATGTTGTTTGAGACATCCAAGCCTGTTCTTTATTGCTTTACTTGTTTATGTATATTGTATACGAAGTGCTGACTTGCAGGTTGGAGGGGTACCCCGGGGTCCGTTAGGGGTGGCCGGGAGTAGATGTGTTTGTTACATAGTTTGAGGTCAGCCTTTGCTGACCCACGTTACAACCAAATTTTTACATGGCAAGGATCGCAAGCAGGAGCTAGCTCACCGGCCAAAAAGTCCTAAGCCTCATGAAGTGTTACCAGCTTTGCATTAGCTCTACTTTTATGATATTGTATGTTTGATGCTTTCGACTTTCGGCTTGCATGCCGAGGTAGCTTAGGAGTGCCTTTGCACTTTGATGTGTTATGTATTGATAGAGTTTGGACTCTCTTTTGTTGTGAGGTCATAAGGTCGTTTCGATACTCTTGTGTATGTGGATAACTTCTAGTCTTGGTTGATGTTTCCGCTGTGATTTGGTTATGAGTTTTGAGATTAGGTAGTTATATCATCTTATAATACTAAAGCAGTGGCGTCTGTATGTTGTGGGGCCCCGGCCGGACCCATATTATACGGTCATTACAGGGGAGGTGTTACAATTTGGTATCAGAGCCAGGTTAAATTCAAGGTCAGTGCATATAGAAGTTATCCACATAAGAGTAATGCGGGACCGTGAGTGTCCTTATGTTTGAGTCTTGCGATTAGAGACTGATTCCTTGTTTTCTTCCTTTTCTTAAGAGTGCAAGCAACGAGGCAGGTACGTCGAGACCAAGAGAAGAGCTTTCGGCGAGCAGCGCCACTGCTCATGGTCTGTTGGGCATGGGTGTAAACCAGACCGACTTCTGTCGCATGCTTGCAGAAGCAATGGTGGCAGCCCAAGCTATAGCGACAGCTCAGGTAGCAACCCCTGCTACACCGGATATGGTGACGGGCGTGCCGGGCGGAGAAGCTAGACAAGCAGAACCTTTGGTAGAAAGAGTGGTGGTCGGGCATGGAGACCGGCAGATGAAGTATTTTCTGAGCTTCCATCCCCCGACGTTCAAGGGAGTCGGTACTCCTACTGATACAGAGGATTGGTGGGCATGGATTCAAGAGCTTTTGAGAGCGGCAGAGATGCCAGAGGAGAAGAAATCTAAGTTTGCGGCCTTCATATTGGAGGGAGACACAAAGTTGTGGTGGGTGAGCCATAGCAGCCGCCAGTTTCCTGGGAGCACCCCATTCATGGAAGAGTTTGGGAATGCTTTCCTAAAAAAGTACATTCCTGTTTCAATGAGGTTGGCTCTACAGAGGCAATTTCTGTACTTAATGCAGCGAGATAAGACGGTGGACGAGTATGTGCAGGAGTTCACTCGTTTGGGTCGTTATACAGGAACGACAATGGCAGATGATGAAGAGAGGGATAACCGCTTCTACCAGGGGCTAAGGGAGAATCTAAGACAACCCCTCATTGCCATGAAGAGAGCTGGTTTCAATGAGCTAGTTGAGGCTGCCAGGACGTTGGAGAGTGATCTGGAGCAGAGCCAACATCGTAAAGGTTTTGCGCCCAAGCAAGGGGAAGGGAAGCCTTCTCAATCCCAAGGAAAGGCTGAAGGGAATAGATGGAGGAAGAAGCCTCACCCATACAAGTCCGGTGAGAAAAGCAAGTGGATGTCTGGAGGGTCTCACTCTAAGGGGCCACCGACGTGCTTCAACTGTGGTAAGGTGGGGCACATTGCTCAATTTTGTAACCAAGGAGGTGTGGAGCAGGAGGCAAGGCAGGAGCAGACTGTGCACTCCAGCCCCAGTACCGCAGAGAAGGGGAAGATGGCAGAGTCTAGCGCTTCTCGGTTCCAACCGGTGCAACCAAGTTCTTACAACCTTGGATAGCAGGAAGCGATCCGCCAACCCGATGTGGTGACAGGTATGAGGAAGTTCACTCGAGTACAGTGAAACGATCACTCGAGTGCAGCGAAACGTTCAATTGAGTATAGTGAAATGTTCACTTGAGTACAGTGAAACGTTCACTCGAGTACAGTGAAACGTTCAATCGAGTATAATGAAACGTTCACTCGAGTATAGTGAAATGATCACTCCTCAAAGGGGCCTGGGGGGAGACAAATATTTCCTCCCCCTACTAGTATATTACGCAGGTCCAGCCAAAATTGGCCTCCAGGAGTGCAACACTCCCAAAAAGCTTAGAAACGTGCACCGGGGGGAGACAAATATTTCCTCCCCCTACTAGTATATTACGCAGGTCCAGCCAAAATTGGCCTCCAGAAGTACAAAACTCCCAAAAAGCTTAAAAACGTGCACCAGGGGGAGACAAATATTTCCTCCCCCTACTAGTATATTACGCAGGTCCAGCCAAAATTTGCCACCAAGAGTGCAAACCACTCCAAAAGCTTAAAATACAAAGTTGGTCCTGCGCCTACCGAGGGGACCCTACTCTGCGAATACGGGGTTGTACAATATTCTTACATGCCCCATATTTCAAGTCAATCCCCTTAGCCAATTAAATGTTATTAAGTAAAAAGTGACTATCCTACCCTAAGGACCAGTCCCACAAGAAATGCCCTACAAGGAGCTACATTGTTCCAAATGACTTGATTTCAATTTCTAATTAAAAAGACTCATAGGGATACCTTTTTCATGTTGGTCACTTTTCATAGTTCAGCCCCTAAAGCTCTCATTTGACAGCATAAAAAAGTACATATTAAAGGGGGCAAAATATATATAATAATTAATATTAATCCAAATCAACAGTGGTGATTTCGTCTTTCTCCTCTAGCCAAGGGACTGGATCCACCCAACCTGTAGATTTTCTACAGCCATTTGTCGGCCATCCGGCGACTTCCCTAGCCGGCCACCGCCACCACCACCTCCGTTGAGGTGATGGCTATCGCCCGGCGATAGTTTGGCCTCCAGAAGTGGTGGTTTTCGGCTAAGGCCAACTTCAAGGAAGTGGTGGTTTCCGGCGAACCAGCCACCATAGAATTTTCCAAAAACCTCCATTTTTGTCACATTGGATCGGGCTCTATTGAGGCCAATTTCTCTCCTATTTGATCTAGTATACTAGCACAAGGGGAGAGGAGGAGAAACATGCCTGATTTCGGGATTGTATGCGGCTACTCTGGCGGGTGGCCATTGTTTTTGGCATTTTCCGACGAACCTCTCCCGATCTCGGTTCTCCACGAAAATATTTGATTTAAGAGTCGATTTTTGACTGCCAAGGAGCTTTTGAAGGTGATGGAAGGATCTAATTGAGCTTTAATGGGCTCTATATAGGAGATCCAAGTTATGGGGGTTATGTTCATGGCCATTAAAGGCCCTCCTTAATGGTGGCCAGCCTATAACTATTGGAAACCTCCTCCTTTTCATTAGAGAAGATGAAAGGAGGGTTGGGGAAGAAGAAGGGAGTGCCACTTGGCCTTCCTCCATTATTTCCCCTCCAAATGAAACTTCCCTCTTAATTACCCCCATTAAATCCCCTAATTAAAATAATAAGCTAGATTGAATAAATATGAAAATTTAGTGGGTCTTAGGATGAGCCTTGGGCACGGCCTTAACCCACTTGAATTGGCTTGGGCTCTCATTGAGCCTTTAGGGTTAATTTGACCATAGTTGACCTTGGGGTTGAATTGTGTACATTGGGGGTGCACATAACAGTTTCCCTAAGTTCAAGCTAAGCTAGGGTCACACTAGGGCCTTCATGCACCACTCAAGCCCTAACCCTAACTTTAGGGGGCCTAGAAGTGTAGGGGATGTTGCACTTTTCCAAAATAAACATATGCTAAGTCTATGTAAGCTTAGGCATATATATAATTATTAAATTGAAATATATACATCTATTTTTACTTTTTTCACTGCTATAATTTAAAGTAAAACTCATTGAGGTGTCTTTTTTTTTGAATTGTTCATTAATGCTCCTCCCCTATTTTACATTACCCAAATCATACTAGTTAGACAATATTGGCTCTGTTTGGAGCGGCGTTTTTGCTCCTATGTGATTGAACCAAAAAACATCACCATCATAGGTTGCATGTTCTGCAAGACAATGGTTATGACCGCTATCGAGAGAAGAAAACTAGTTTTGAGCATATTCCATAGGTGATATCGGGCATTCACGAGCAAAGGTTCATAAATACCACATTCATTTTCAGCGCCGCCTTGCCAAATAGAGCCATGTCAGTGTATCGACCACAAGTAATAAAGTGTATAAGTTGAGTGTATCATCTACACAAGGGGCACGAAACATAAATTACCAAGAATAATATGTCAACAAGCTATTTAAGCGATCAAAATGGTTTTTTACTATTTTAAGAACAAAAAACGAAAATCTTAACCAACAATAGCTATTCATATTAACATTCTATTCAAGCTCTGGAAATCGGAACTACTTCCATTCACCGGCATTGAATAACTTTCATTCATTTGCACAGTTTTTTGAAAAATGAAAACGGGAACTAAAAGCTCTTGTTCTTCCAGTGGAGAAAAAACCAAAAACTTTACCTGCGTGGTGGTCGAATGGGACGGAATTGGATGTCAACGTCAAGGAAATGGACACTAGTTGCAAGGAAATGCATACCAAGTCATTAGCAGCTGGGCCATGGAATGAAACTGCAAAAGAAGCCGAAAACTTATGAAATGAAGATCAGCGGGCAAGCTACTACAACAATAGTCGGGGAAAATGAACAAAACTCATCATAGTCGCGGATGGGGCACAGAACTGCAAGCAACGGAGAAGGAAATAGATCCCGACGCGGATGGCTAGGGTGCTGACAATAGAGATGGAAATGGAATACCTTTTGAGTAGCTGAATTGAAATCCCTAAAGGCTAAGGCTCCGGACTGCATGCGAATCAACGAAGGAGGCAAGAATCGTGAGTCACACTGCGAGATGGAAGAAGAGAATACTGCGATGCCACAGTTTTTGGAATAAAAAAATCACACGCCAGGATGTGTGTCCGCATATGCACGCCGGAATACTCACCAGCGAAGATCGTCGAAGATGCTCGAAGCCGAAGCCGCTCACCTGCAAAAGATGATCAAAGAAGGAAATCAAAAATGAGGCGAGCGAAGAGGCGCACGGGAATGCGAGATTAATAAAGGTTATACGGATAACATCAAAAAAATGAGGGAATAAATTAACCAAAGTAATTTGTTTTTTTGGGGGGGTGGGGGGTTTAATTTCCCTCCATAATTTTAATGTTTTCATGAATATATTATTCATTATATTTTAATGATGAGATCATATTAAATATGAAGCTCTTTCAACATATAAAATTAATGCGTCCGTTTTTGGTACGTATTCACACCTAATTTGAGATGTGCGCGAGCGAATCCGGCCGTAGGATCTCACGATTAACAGCGCAAATCATTCTCCCTCAATACTCCTCAAAAACTGTTTTATCATGAAGTAACCATAGTACGGTTGTAACAAATCTGCATCATTGATCTTCGCGATCCTGCGGCCGGATCGGCACGTGCACCTCCCTGAGGTGCGAATACGCACCAAAAAAATTTGAAAGTTAATATATAACAAAAAATTATTCCTAGGGCACTGATCACCTTGGATCTCGCATGGGATGCTGCTCACTGTCTATGGACCGATGGAACCCCCAAAATATTTTGACACAAGGTGTTAAAATTCAACAACCTGGCGTTGATACCATGTTGAATTTTCTCCAGGTGGTCAACAAGATAGCCTGACGCCGAATTAATATTCTCAGCACTATTAAGATCACACCTTGATCACGCAGAAATTTCCCTGGACCTTGGAGTGAGCATGGGTTATCTCAACTAAAGTCAGTCAACCAGAAAACACATGCAGCACAAGAGTCTTTATTGATTCACAGTAAACTTCTTTATAAGGCGAGACATACATGGAGAGACATGCTTCACCAAAACCAATACAGGGAGAGCAGAGCCGAATACAAAGACAAGACAAACACAAGCCGCGCGGACTCAAACACCAAGCCGTCGGTCTACTGTTGTGGAGTCTGCATAGTCCGTGAGGTCTCCAGACCGCAACCCAAGCCGCGCGAACTACCCCTTATTCCAATGCTTGCTCTAGCCGCCGGTCAGGAGGCTTGCAGACCGCACAAGCTGCAATGCCTAATAGAACAGTCTGCCTGAAGTAGGCGACTTATTGAACCCTGAACCAAGTTGCCAAAGAGAAGACCATCTGGTCGCTGTCCGCGACCTATTGTTTACCGCATGTTGCTTAACTGCAGAGTCTGCACTGTCCTTGACCGCAATCAGAGCCAATTCCTGGCTTTCAGTGCTATCCGCACAACCTACACAGCACAACCCGTTCAACTCAATCAAACCTCGCGGACACCAAAATGCAGTCTACAGCAACTGTTGCGAGCTCACTTACTATTCACTCGGTTTCTTAGGTTCCTATTCCTGATGTGACATGGGTCCTATTTATAGGAACGATGATGCGTGTGGTCAGTACCCTAGCCGATAGGATTATCGCCACATCCCGCAGCAAGACATCTTCGCAGTCCGCGGATACATTTCAGTCCGTCGCCACTATACAGGATAGCGTCCACCATAGCTTCTCCAAGGCCGGACACAATCGCCAGTCCGCCTTGTCGCCAAGGGTCAAGCCAGGACCACCACAACCGGACTCCACAGTAACACTGTCCTCCAATCCGCAGACATAGCTCCAGCCCCCTTATCCCGAGCCCATAGCCTCGTCACAAGGCAAATGTCGGACTCAGCAGACACACCGCTTTAGTCCGCTCATCCCGAGCCACCAGCTTTGCCACTAAGGCAACAACCGGACTCAGCGGACACGCCGATCCAGTCCGCACATACTGCGTATAACTCTAGTCTGCATATCCCTATAGACAACTCCAGTCCGCATACCCTGAGTCCATAGCCTTGTCACCAAGACACCTACTGGACTCAGCGGACACTGCTCCAGTCTACTTACCCAGCAGACACTTCCATTCCGCATCTTTCGCAGACTGCTCCAGTCCGCATATCCCAAGTCCACAGCCATGCCAGCAAGGCAGCTGTCGAACTCAGCGGACTCCATCTCCAGTCCGTACACAGTTACAGACACAATCTCCAGTCCGCTTCTCCCAAACTCGCAACCAAGGCACACAGCACTTCTACCGAGCTTGGCGGACTGAGACACAGTCCGCACTCCACTACGCAATCTCCCCGGACTGAGCCAAACATGGACTTGGTTCAGAACCAACCAAGTCCACACCACTGGCCACAAGGGTCAGTCCGCACTTACTGGCGGACACTGGATTCAGTCTGCCTCTCCCGGTGAGCTCCAGTATCAGTCCGTACTGACTGGCGGTCTCCGCGGCTTCCACTTGCCGTTGCACAAGAGCAAGACCAAGGCATTCGCCAAGCCAGTCTGCCGAGCTCCAGTTCTTCAGTCCACTTCTTGCTGGATTCCGCTGATAGAGTTTCTATCCGCCCGGTTACTTACTGGGATAGAACTGTCTGCTGAGCACAAGCCGGCCTGGCTAACTGCTGCTGTTGTCCGCATAGTCCGCGCGAACAGACTGCCCAGGCCGCTACAGAGCAAACCGTCTGCAACATCCTTGCCGACCTAGCTCTCCGCCAACCCTGTCCACGTAGTCCGCGCGGATAGGTCCAAGTGCTTCATTCACTCACTTTCATTTCACAAATTTCAACACAAGGTTCGGGTAAAATCCCAAAAACTCAGTGTAAGAGCATTTAATATGATATTAGGATCTCAAAACCCCCAAAACTTTAATTAATAGGGGCATTTTGTTCGATATTAGGATCGCACCCCCCCCCCCCCCCCCCCCCAACTTTAATTAGTAGGGACATTTGATGCGAGGTTGGGATATCGTATCCTAAACTATTCATCTAATCTACTCATTGATGTAGTCAACTTTGTCTGCATCAATCATGGCAGATCTTCTACTATACCTTAATGGAACATTCACCTGGCGTCTCATTAATGTAATCATATTCTTTCTACAGAAATAAATAATTAACTTGATACACTGGATCCCAGAGTATTCTAACCATGGTCGTTGTAGCTATTTAACGAGATCGATCATTAACTACAAGACAAAGAATGACTACATGATGTGCCGACCAAAACAATTATATACACTTGTGAATATATATATATATATATATATATATATATATATATATATATATATATATATATATATATATATATATATATATATATATATATATATATATATATATACACGGTATACATATAATATACTCAAGCTTTTATTTGGGTAAAAAAGATCGAGCGCGACGTGTTAGGTTATATACGCGAGGGTTGAGCGATTGCAGCGCCTATCGTCATTTTCGCCCCTGAAGCAGCTCCAATATATGATTTCCTGCAGGCCCCTTGACCCGATTTCTTCCATCGGCAACGCAACGACATGAATCCCAGCTATTCCAACCCGGTCGCAGCTCGCAATCCAGGATTCTGGTGTTTTCCTCCGTACCGCAGCCGAATTCAATCGTGAATCCCGATTATTTCCACTGCATTTGATCCCATAAATATTAACTGGTATGTTACAAGGGTTTACACTCAAGCTTTTGATATCTCCCAGATTTAGTGTTTAACCGTACATTTTTTCAGATTTAATAGCGGGCTTATTCCAGTTTTGGCTCAACCTTACCGCTGCGTTGTCCCTGTGGTATATTTCCATCTCTGCAATTTCTATTTCTTAATTTTTTTGTGTATCTGGATTTCTGTGTGTGACCGGGTGCGAATTTCTGTGTGTCAACCTCTGCGTTTTCGTCGAGCAGAGTTCGACGAACGTCGAGCAGAGCTCGACGATTTAGAGCTCGACGATTTCAATTTCTATGTCTGTGTGTGTGAGTGTAATCATTTCATGTGTGTGTGCATTTATGTGTGTGTGTGTCTGTGTTCGTGTTTTGTGTTTGTTTATATTTATAGATTGAATGCAACATTATTTTTGAAGCATATGTACATATACTCGTTAGGTACAGTTTCACGTCACTCATAATGATGTCGGAGCCATCAAATTCTGAAAGTATGGATGTCGTTGTAGCTGAAATGAATACAGATTCTAATGAGCCCATTGTTAAAGAATCATATGTTAGTTTGTTGTTTGAAAGTGTTGATGAAGCATATTGGTTTTATAATAGTTATGCACTTAATTTAGGATTTGGAATTAAAAAAAGATATACTTTTAAATCATTTACCACAGGAGATGTTATTGGAAGAAGGTTTGAATGTAATAAGTCTGGTTTAAAAATTTTCAAAAGAGGGTGAATGATCTTCAACGAGACCACACCGATTGACGAGTGTCAATTGCAAAGACAAATTAGATATTCGCAAGAATAAGGATGATAGGTGGGTTGTCACTGGATTTATAAAGGTGCATAATCATGTTTTATTTTTATCTACTCTACATTATTGTGTTTGTGTGTGTTTTTACTGGTGGATTCTCGATGGTTGATTTGCTCCAATAGTTATGAAAAGGGATTTAATGTCATAACTTCATGTTTGTGTTTAGGCTATGCTTAATTTGGATTTCGTGGAATATATATGGTTGATTTGTTTCTGTACGTCATCAATGCTATACAAGCAAATGTTTTTTTGTGTATTCTCGATGGTTGATTTGCTCCAAATCTTATGGAAATGACTTTAATGTCATGACCTCATGTTTGTGTTTCATGGAATATAGAAATTAGTGTCAAAAAAGTGCTTAAAAGGGTTATATATACACTCAAGCTTTTTTTCCCTAAAAAAACATGAGTGTATAACTTCCAACCCCATATATATATATATATATATATATATATATATATATATATATATATATATATATATATATATATATATATATATATATATATATATATATATATATAATCAAAGCATGACTTATTCGACAGAAGATCATAACTATAGATATCATCAACTAATTAATTGAAGCTTATTATATCTAGAAACTTGTTTATAAAGACTATAATGATCAAAACATGGCCACATAAGAGCGTTTAAGTCGTTACATATATAGTATTTGGCATAAGTATGTATAGGATCTTCTGGTTCCTTCTGAACTACCTGATAACAAATTTTCACAAAAAAATCTCATGTTTTGATTAAAGTTTTAAAAAATAATCGTCGCCAAAGCTAAACAAGTATGTCGACATTTTTTTCATGGAAAGCGTGGCTAATACTACTTTTTGTATTGGTGTCATTTTTTTTAAAAAAGTGTCGCTATATAGAAAACTAACAGCGATGCTTTTAAAAACGTCGTTGTAAAGTCCATATCTTGTAGTGTTGATTGCTTTCTAACTTGTTAAAATTTACATTGTTTTTAGGCAAAATCATCAAATCAGTCCCTTAACTCATGTCACTTTATGGAATCAGTCCCTCAAGTTATAAAAGCAAGAAATTAGTCCCCACCTTTACCAAATGGCTGAAATCAATCCTAGTTAACAACAAAGACTAACGGAAAGCAACTTATTTGATGACTCAGATTTAAAATTAACAAAATAGCCTCATTTGATTTTAAATTTTCCAAATAACATCATATAATGTGACATTTTAAATGATAAATTTTTAAATAATGCGAGATTGCATTTGATTTCATAGAAAATCATGCAGAACACATTTCGCCAAATGCCGAACACAATACAATTTCTACTACAAAATACAACTTCTACTCTAAACATACAAAATGAAATCATATTTCGACTGAATCATCCAAGTTTTACAAAATATTTTACGACAGTGACAAAAGAAAATCATGCAAATATTTTACAGTTGCTTGAATCATGCCAGTTTTATAGTTTGCCTGAAACATACAAAATACAGCTTCTACTATAAAATTCATAGAACACAATTCGCCTGAATCATGGCAGTTTTACAGTTCCTTGACATACAAAATACAAAAACAAAATACGGTTTCTACTCCAATTGCTCCGATTTTCACAAACTCTAACCTAAAAAATAAACATTTAAGATTAGACTTTATCCAATATTTATGAGAAATAAATAAGAAGAAGAATAGTTGTACCAATATTTACTCCTCAAGTTTGCTTGCAATTTCTTTTGACTCCACATTTTGAACATGTAATAGTGTTGTGTGTTCGTCTCATTCTTGTGGGATTTCTCTCTGCGTTCACATCCATAGTTCGTTTCTTTCTTGCCTACCCAGAGCCCGTCGTCAAAACGGCGGAAAAATTTGTGTCAATGATACAGTTGGCCATAGATTTTGTTCATTGGTAGGCAATATAGAATGACTATAACATGATATATATGTTGTTTTTTAAAGCAATCAGACACAAATGTGTTTGTATATAGATTCAAGTAATTCATGCAATTTATAGCATGGCGGCAAGGTTGGCCACTAAGTCTCCAATTTCCGCATGAACAAAAGAAACTATACAATGAAACCACAAATTTTACAGGCACGTGCACTACCTTAAATATTCGGTCACTTGACCATATTGGCATCCACACCCCCACTTAACTTTGCTTCCTCATCCATATTCTTTTCAATTTTTGGGTTCACCTCACCAACTTGTTTCCCAATTTTTTGTCTAATGTTAGCACATCTACACATTAAATACACTCCATTGTCCTCAAGCATTGTAAGTATGTGCTTATCTCTCATATATAAAATAACCCGGTTAAATGTCTTCGACATATTGTTAAGAACAATGACACACACCAGATGTTCACTAAACGATTGCTTGTACCACAAATGTTTGTCTATTGCACTAAGATGCTCGTATGCCTGCTTTGATATATCTTTAATCTCGTTCATAGTCCTAACCCAATCCTCTTCATATGTTGCATTGGCGACCTTCCATAACAAACACTTCAAGTTTTACTAGGAAATTTCTTTCTAAAATTACTATATTGATGTCGAACACAGAAGCGATGATCCACACCCAACAAAAAATCTTTAAAAGTCTGGACTAATGTGAAATCCCTCCTCCCGGGAATTGGGCACGGCCGAGGAGTGATTTTATGCCCAGGACCGTCGCCTTATAATGACACCAACTATGAGTTAGTTGCCACCACAAGACAATGACTCTGCCGGCAAGCACGATCATTCACACAACCAACGAAAGAAGAAGTAAATCCACACATCACAGCATATATATAATAAATATCTAATCAAAAGGTTCACATGACATAAATAAGAGTACGAGTAATAGGGCTTATGCCCAGTACTTAAACATCATAAAATATCACTCTCTCTCAACTAACAACGCGGAAGCTAAACCATATGGTCATCAACCTGACGCCAGGTAGTAGTAGTGGTAGTGCATGACTCCGGCTCCTCTGATCCTGGTGTCTCAATCACTGGCTCCATCCAGTTGAATTGTGGTGGTGTCTCCATGTGTCCTAAAATGATGTGGTGAAATGACCGTCAGTCAAACTAGACTCAGCTGTTTTGTCCCTGCCTCACCTCCGCAACTCCTAGGCACCGCGTAGGAGGAAGAAAGCAGAGGACCAATAATAGCAGAATATATAAGCAGGTGACGGTGGAATATATATATATAATTCTCTAGCAGTTTTATATCAATATGAGCAGTAAAGAAGAGCAACAACTAGTGCAGTATAAAAGTACAGTAAGAGAAGCTAAGTAAAATTAGTAAAGTAAATCAACTACACTACCATCATAGAAGTGTACCCTAAGATATATGAATGCTCATACAAACATATAAGTTAAGGTTTTAGAAATAGTAACTCATCATATAAAAGAGCTCATACTAATTTAAATGATGAGGATCTGCAAGTGCGTATACTATATCATGCTATGCAATATAATGATTATGTAACTCACACACACAACTTTGTGCACAGACCTTCCATGCATCCCCACTTTTTGGAGGTGGCCAACCTCTTAGGTACCAACCGTCATGGCTCACGGTGGGAGTGGAGCGGGTATCTCCACTCCTAAGCAGGCAGGCAAACTACTAGGACTAGACCTCTCGTACGCCTTAACGCTAAGAACACAACAGCGGAGCCCCTACGTACTCTTGAAGGCAACTACCATTCTTCTATGGTTGGGTGTTCTCTTAGGGGACATAGTCCTCCAGATCCCGGTATAAACATCTTACCGGTCTCCCCAAAGGTCTACACTCCGCACCAGAGTCATTGTACTTCCGTCGGTGTGCCGACTAAACCAGTACCGAATGACCCACCACATAAGCGCAAACTAGGTATAGTAATACCCTCCCAAGCCTCCAGTTCGCAGGACCAACCCATCCTGATATCGACCAACAACCTGAGCCACCATCTCGTAGGACCAACAAGCCATATATCACTCCAACCCACACATGGGTGAGATCGCTATAACATTCCTTAATCCTATCAGACTACTCTTGTTTAACTTCTAGATTACTTAGCAATTTATGGTTAACCTTAGACTTCCCGGGGTCTACCCTGTGAAGGGCTCGCAGCGGTACTAGGAACTATGATGGGCTGAAGCCCATCGTTCCCTTTCTCAAGGCACTTAGTAATGTTATGCTACCCTTAACCAAACCCACTACTAAGATTATTAAGTGTGTGACCTCTCCAAAACATCAACTACTGAAACACTAATTTTCCAAAATTGCTAAATGCAGATCATATGATCTTGTATGTGTGTATGAATAAGAACCTCCAAACACTTGACCCAAGGCCCTTGGATTATTTCCTGAGGTCTATCACATAATTTTAGACCTAAATTCAGAGATTTATAATTTTCATAAAATAATTCGCATTTATTATAATTTTCCCAAATTATTGCTACATGGGCTTTTGAACATGAAGTGTCACTTTCAAGAGTCCAAACAGTACTGAATAATTTACACAAGGTCACAATGATAAATAAAATGTCTTGACAAAATTTTACATCATTCTAATAAAATTTGATACTTAATTTCTAATTACAAAAATCTGATCCACTAGGTCATGTTACACATGAAGTCCTATAAATATTCACCAAATAATTCCAGAAATATTACTGGAGGTTAATAATGGTAAATAATTATTTATTCCAGAAAAATATAATTTTATAACCCAATTTGAGTACAATTATCTCAATATTATAGAAGGGGCAAAGATGGTAATTATTACTGCAACCCTAAGATTCCGACCTTCAAAAATTCCAATTAATTTATATAGTGCGTATCATACTAAATCATTGTTATTGGCAAGGTTTCATAATTTTGGCAACTATTTTAGTCACCCTAATTTCATTAATACACATGCATAACAAAAATACTAGTTAATTCATTTGCTAAGCAAACCAACTTCAAATGTTCTAAAACTTAATGAGGAGGTGTACTTTCACTAAATAAGTGCATGTATAAAATTTCACTGGATTTGACCCAAGCCAATCTTGCTAAATTCACAAGATACACTTGTTGGCTAATTTCACACCACATATCACAAGTCATGGCCTCATGTATTGGAATTACACCCACATGCAGAGCTCCAAATGACTTGTATTGCTTTAAAGTCAATCCACTTAGCCAATTAAAAGTTATTAAGTAAATAGTGACTGTCCTATCCTAAGGACCAGTCCTACAAGAATTGCCCTACAGGGAGCTACAGTGCCCCAACTGACCTCATTTAAATTTCTAATTTAACTAGTCACAGGGCTACCTTTTTCATGTTTGGCACTTTTCATGGTTCAGCCCATATGGGCCTCATTTTTCTAATTTAAAAAGTGTATAATAAGGGGACAAATATAACATATTATATATAATAATTAATATTAATTAAAACTATCAACGGCTGTGATTATGTCTTCTACAAAAAAATTTCTCTAATATGTTCAGCCAAAGGCCAATATTTAACGAATGGCCGAACCTGTTTATAAGAGCCGTTTTCCATGCCATCTGAATTTAAATAATAGATAAAAATATAAAATTGTATAAATAATTAAAATATTATATATAATTATTTTGTTGAATGCCACTATTTATAAATATATTAAACAACAATTATATTTTATGGCGATCCAATAAATATTTTGCCAAAAAATCGTTGATATTTTGCCTAAAAATTCCTAAATTTTGCGGCCTGCCAGTGGAGCTGGAATGCACCACCACCACCTCCGTTGAGAAATAATTCGTGGCAACAAAATGGTTATCTCATAAACCTAGCCGGGAGGTTCAATTTTCCTTGCTAATTCATGTTTTTCGGCCATTATGTCTTCTACCTCCAGGATGGGTGGAGCCATTTTCTGCCATCTGCGATCCAACCCCCTCGGCCTGCCAGAGGTGGTGGTTATCGCCGGGAGGCAGCCCGGCCACCGGATGGGTGTTTTCCCATTTCAAGCTTTTTCCATGGATTTCAAAATTAGAATCGGCTCAATTAAGCTCAAACTCAAGTCATATTGATCTAGAAAGCTAGCACATGGGGCGAGGGGGAGAAACATGCCTGATTTCGGGCTTGGATGCGGCTACTCCGGCGGGTGGCCATGGATTTTGGTGTTTTTCGGCGAACCTCCCTTGATCTCGATTCTCCACCGAAAGCTTTGATCCAAGAGTCGATTTTCACTACTTGAGGACTTCTGAAGGTGATGAAAGGATCGGATTGATCTTTTGGGGCCTCTGTATAGGAGATCCATGAATGGGAGGTGGTAGGCCATGACCATTAATGGCCCTCCTTGATTGTGGCCGACCTATAACTGCAGGAAAACTCCTCCTCTTCATCAGGGGAGATGAAAAAAGGGGTTGGGGAAGAAGAAGGGAGTGTCACTTGGCCTCCCTCCATTATTCCCCCCTCCAAATGAAACTTCCCTCCTAATTACCCTCATTAAACCCCTAATTAAAATCATAAATTAGATTAAATATATATGAAAATTTAGTGGGTCTTAGGATGGGCCTTGGGCAAGGCCCTAGCCCACTTGAATTGGCTTGGGCTCTCATTTAGCCTTTAGGGGTTAATTTGAACATGGTTGATCTTGGGGTTGACTTTGGTAACTTGATGGGTTGAATGGTCCAATGGGTGTGTCTTGAGTCCCTTGACACCACCCAATGTTGATTGGAACATGGTGATGCCCCAACTGGGCCCACTTTGCCAAATTGTGTAATTTTGACCTAAATAGGGCCTAGTTTTACTTTGGTCAAATTTGTCAGCTTGGTGACCCCATGATGGAGCTTTTAGGTCCACTTTGCACCTAATGACATTATAATACTAGGGGTGGGGTTAATTTTAGGTTTTGAGACCAATGAGACCTCTTAGGTGAAGGTTTGACCTATACTAACTTAAAGTTGACATTGGTTGATTCGACCCACTTGATTGACCTAGCCTTGAGTTCATTGCTCAATTTTCTCTCTCTCTCTTAGGGTTAGGGAAGTGTAAGTAAGCTTACCTTGAGGTGGTGAGTTCATGTGAGTGTGAATTGACCTAGGTTGACTTGTGCACATTGGGGGTGCACTTAGTAATTTTCCTAAGTTTAAGCTGAGCTAGGGTCACACTAGGGCCTCTACGCACCACTCAAGCCCTAACCCTAACTTTAGGGGGTCTAGAATTGTGGGAGATGTTGCAACTAATCCATACAAGTAAGAAAAAGTATAGATAAACATACACCTTATGCTGAAAGATAAATATATACCTTCTACATGACAAATAGGCATTCAATAATTTTTAAAAAGTTGACAAAGGCATGATAGATAGTTCTATAATTAAAAAATAGTTATTAATTAGGTGATGTAGAAAGAAAAACGTTAACATAAGTAAGAGTACAATCATTATAAAATTTGATCATAATAACGCATACCTTCTGTTGATTTGATATATATGTGATTCTGTGAGACCCAATATCTCTTATAAGATTGTCTAGAAACCAACTCCAACAATCTTTATTCTCAGCCTCAACAATTACATACGCTATATATAACATCCTCGTCTGTCACATAGAATATAACAGAAGGTCTGGTTGGGGTCCGACGCCAAATACTACGGACAGTCAAGGGAGTTAATAATTGAAATCATAATCCAAACACTCGCATCCTATCACAGAGTGCATTCTAGCGGAAGTAACTTTAAAGGTTAAGATGAACCCAACCAAGTGAATATCCTTTGACATAAAAAGTAGAAATGAATAAACAAATACACAAATAGTCTTGACCTTAAGGTCTTACCTTGTTCAACTCAAATTTAAATATCTTGCATACATTGGCAAGCAGGCTGGCCACACATGATCAATAAGATAAACGGGTAATTCGGTTTGGACTTCGAGGGCCAGCTTAGCTATCCTGGGCTCCAGCCCGCAATATCCCACTTGGCTCGGCTGCACCTGCACAAAACATTCCACCGCAAGGTGGCAAACTATAGCAACGGTCAGCATTAGCTGACCAAATTACAACGACCCCACCCCTCACTCGGGGTGGTAGTGCTCCTTCCCTGCAGGTATTAGTATAAAACATATATTGGCTATCAAAACATGCAACTTAAGCACCATTCGCCACAGACGTTGGCGCTAACGCCCAATGCCCCATGCTCTCAGGGCATATTTTTGGTGCACAGGATGTTGAGTACATTGGTCTCAATGTACTTGATTTGAAGAAGTCTTCTCAGGTCAATGATATACATTGTTGTATTTGATGGATGTTAAGTTTATATGTGTAGGTTAATAAAGCTAAGCACAAAGTGTCGACACTCAGGACTAGTGTCGACACACACTGAACAAGTTGTGTTGAGACAAATAAAAGCTGTGTCGACACTAAGGACAACTATGTCAACACACTGTGTCGAGACTGAAGACAACTGTGTTGACACTCAGGACAAGTGTCGACACACTCTATTCAAGTTGTGTCGAGACTAAAGATAATTGTGCCGACACTCAGGACTAGTGTCGACATACTATAATCAAGCTGTAACAAGACTGAAGATAACTGTGTCGAGACACAGGACTTGTGTCTACATATTCCACAAAAGTTGTGTCGAGACAAGTTGAAGAGCTTTGTCGACACATTCAGAAGTGTGTCGACACCACTACAGGAGTTATGTCGACACCCAGGACTTATGTCAACACATTTCACAGCCAAGTCTCAACACTTCAGCAGACTTATTTCCTAAGTACAGATATCAAGACAGAGGTACTGACAGCTGTCAAAACTGTCAGTTATTAACCGGATCAGCCAAATACTCCTGTCAGAGTCTATTTAAAGGGATGTTGTCTTCAGAAGAAAAAGAATAGAGATAGAAAAATAGAAGAAGAACCAAAAATATAGAAGAAGGAGCACAACCTTGAAGCTTCAGCTACAATTAAGAAGGTGGAGAGAGGTCTGATCAAGAATCATCTACAACATCTCTCCAGCCTAGATCAACCCTAATTTCTACTTCAAGAAGTTTTGAAAAGCTAAGAAGGGTTTGATCAGATCTATCTTGTCAGAATCAAAGGAAGCACAATCATCAAGATCAGATCAAGAAGCAGTTACTTAAATCTCTTACTGGGTGACATTTTCTGATTCATTTCTCTGTTATATTCAATTTGTAAGATCTGTCTGTAGATCCGAGTGGAGGAGATTTATTCTCTTGTTGTTGTAAGCCTGTGTTATAAATGCTGAGGTAGGACTAGGATTGCCTGAGGTAGGAGAAGTTGAAAATTCTCTAAGTTGTAGGGCATTTGTTGCCTGAGAAGTAAGAGTGAGGATTCATTCTGAGGTAGAGTTCTTGGGAAGAACTTGAGGTGTAGGATCTTGGTGATCTGAGTGGTAAGACTTGTGAAGTCTGAGTTGTAGGAGCCGGGTGGGCTCTGAGCTGTAAGATCTATAGATCTGAGTAAAGGAAAGAGGAGGAGTTTTGCCGAATCTAGTTCATTGCTAAATAGGCGAAGGGGGAAAGCGGATGTACCCATAAATTAGGGAACCACTATAAATCGGTGTCCATAGTATTGTGTGTGCTGTTTTGTTGTGCTGTGTTAATTTAGTTATTTGTTGTTTGATTTCTGTTGATTATCTGATCTGAGTTAATCATTTCATTTAAAGTAATACTCTGATTAAAGAAAAGGGGGACCATATTTAAATTGGACCTATTCACCCCCCTCTAGGTCACTTTCAAACCTAAAGTAAACATTTACACAAGACCACAAGGGTTGCACCACCGTTCTCTGTGACGGTCAACAACGTTTGAGCTTTTAGTCTCACAAGGGTCAAGGCCAGAGACAACACCCCAGTGCTACGACAAGTCATGTATTTTACACATTGACCACTCCAAGTCGACCGGCATAGGGGAGGGTACAGTTCATCCATATCCCATGCTCAAATCATCTGGCTCGCAGGCATGATGCAGGTCAGCATCCCCTTTCCATTTTTCGCATGATCCATAACTCTATAAGGATCCTAGGCTATCACTCATGGCTACCAAAGCTGAGCAATTTAAGCTCACGCTCCACAAAACTGGCCCCTAGGTCTTCGAGAGACAGGCCATCACGGCCCCCAAGTCTCACAAGATAGGCCTCACAAAATAGCCCACATATCTCCCAGAGGCAGGCTTCAGCAAACGGCCACAAGGTTTCCAAGAAACAGGCCTCAACAAACAACACAACGCTCACTGGGAGCTACCGCCGGTGGTAGCGCTACCGCCGCGTAGTAGGGGGATAGACTATCGATTCTTCCCCCAAATCGGGTGTTTTCCTTGAGTCTACATCCAGTACTCTCAACGCAGCCATCTGCACACCCCACGACTCTGAAATCTACGGGATAACCACGGAGTCTTCTCCGGCATACAAAACATACAAACATCACCAAGCCAGACCAATCTGTCCAGATGGGCTTCACACAGCATGCTTATTTCATACCTCGATTCTGGATCTAAATGCATAACTAACGGGGATACACGGATCTACCCGTCGAGAGAACCACTTCCACGTGTTCGTGTAGTGTCTACCCTCTAATGCCCAAAAGAAGGACTTCATATGTCCAAGGAAGAGAATCGTTACCCTGGAAGTCCGCTTCGGCGCCATGGGAGAAATTCTAGACGGATGAACACGACCATTGCGGCTTTGTCTTCGTAGATCCAAACTCGCTTTGCGAATCTGAGCTCTGAATCCCACATGGCGACGAAAACTCCTTTTCGGTACTACTGCTCTTCCTCCAAACGATCAGGCCAAGTTCTTAACTCCAAAGAAAAAATGAAGCGAAACGACCGAACCAGTATTATAAACAAATCTACCGTCGCGCGGTACCTAACTACCATCGCGCGGTACCGTTAATCAATGCCTCGATTTGTGCGCAACCGCCCAGGCCCTCCAATCACAGGCCGACACGTGGCCATACCGTTACAGCTTTGCTTATCGCCGGGCGTTAGGATGCTAGCGCCTCGCGGTAGCTAGCGACAGTTACGACATGATCCCTCTTGCTACCGTCCCGCGATAGCTACTACCGTCGGGCGATAGAAACCCGAGCACTTTGACAAATAAATTTCCAAGTTACTGTCTGCGGTAACTCTACCACTGGGCGATAGCTTCCCGAGAGCTCGGCCAACTAAATGGCTAACGTCGTGCGCTAACAACCTACTACTGTATGGTAGACTAGGCATTGAGTAACCTCACCTCACTCAACTCTCTCGATGCCTGATCCTACCGCAATGCGGTATCATCCTACCGTCGCGCGACAACCAAAGCATTGAGTCAACTTGCGCCTTACTCGGTGCTCTCAATGCCTGGCGATACCGCGGTGCGATATTGGCCTACCGCCGCGCGGTATCCTCTTTTCCTGAAGAAACTTGGGTTGTTACAAATCTCCTCCACTTAAAGAATTTCGTCCCCAAATTACACGTCACAGGAAAAAGAAAGAGTATCAATACTGCGAAAGTACCTCAAACGAAAAGCTCAGGGAACTCCTTCTTCATGGTTTTTTCCCGCTCCCATGACAGCTCCTCTCGGCCACAGTTGTCCCAACGGACCTTGACCATCCTGATAGATTTATTGCGAAGTTTCTTATCTTTAGAGTCTTCAATACAAATGGGCTTGACCCTCATTGTCAACCCACCATCAATCGGCACCTGATCCTCAGCAACCACTTGTGGAGGATCTTGCACCGCCTTCCACAATATAGATATATGGAATACATCGTTCAGACCACTAAGCTCTGTTGAAAGCTTCAATCGATAAGCGGCTTCACCAACGCGCTCCAAAACCTCAAACGTCACAAGGTATCTCGAACTTAGCTTTTTCACCTGACGAATCCTCGACACACCCTTGAACGATTTGATCTTCGAGTAAAACGAATCGCCCACGGCGAACTCAGCATTTCTGTGCTTGGCATTATAATATTTAGCATGTCTATCTTACGCTATCAACAACAGTTCCCTGATAACCCGAACAATAGAAGTCGCCTCCTCAACATCCTTTCGCTTATACAACTTTGATTTGCCCGTCTCCAACCATGACAACGGAGTACGACACTTTCTACCATATAGGGCCTCGAAGGGCGTCATTTGAATACTTGCTTAGTAGCTATTATTGTAAGCGAATTCAATCATATACATGTGATCTTCCCACTTTTTTCCAAAATCTAGGATGCACATACGAAGCATGTCCTTCATCGTCATGTTTATCCTCTCGGTCTGACCATCCATTTGCGGATGAAAGGCCATACTGAACTTCAGTTTGGCACCTAACAATTAATGTACCAGTTCCCATTCATTAGATATGAAGCGCCCATCTCGGTCACTCATGATGCTACGGGGCACACCATGCAGTCTTACAATATTATCGACGGGCCTCGATCATTTGAATACTTGCTTAGTAGGTAAGAGAATTCAATCATATACATGTGATCACTTTTTTCCAAAATCTAGGATGCACATACGAAGCATGTCCTTCATCGTCATGTTTATCCTCTCGGTCTGACCATCCATTTGCGGATTAAAGGCCATACTGAACTTCAGTTTGGTACCTAACAATTAATGTACCAGTTCCCAGTCATTAGATATGAAGCGCCCATCTCAGTCACTCATGATGCTACGGGGCACACCATGCAGTCTTACAATATTATCCACATACAATTTTGCCAGTTTATCCACTGAATCGTCCTTCCTATTCGGGATGAAGTGTGACACTTTCATCAAACGATCGACGATCACCCAGATGGTGTCGTTTCCCTTCTGCAAGTTTGGCAAACCATGCACGAAATCCATGGATATATCGTCGAACTTCCATTCCGGTATAGGCAAAAACTTCAAGAATCCTCCGGGCTTTTGACATTCGGCCTTCACCAAGGCACAAGTCTGACATTTTGTTACATATAGTGTGTAACGTCTCCATCCGTTCATATATCATATAATAGAAGGTTCGGTCGGGGCCCCACATCATATGCCACAAAACAGGCGGGGAAGTTACAGGTAAACCATAACACAATCGCATCCTAACTCAGAGCATGCTAGCGGAAGTTTTTAACAATAATATCGAACTCCAACCATGAATGTCCACTATATATATAAACAACCACATTTATATATCGACTCTCGAAGGAATGTACAACAAATACAACATCGTTTGGCCTTATGGCCTTACAGTTACTCTTTACAAATGTGAATTCCATACATCGGCGCGCAGGCCGGCCACAGATGAGCAAAACACATCATTCTTTACTTAGCCTTCAAGGGCTAGCAGCAGCAACAGCAGCAGGGACTTCAGACCTTATGTGTCCCGCTCGGCTCTCCAGTGTAACGCCCCGAAAATTGTATTTGAGTTGGTCGCGTAAAAAGGGGATTTTGGTGCCTGTATAGGGGTACACGGCCTAGGACACGGGCGTGTCCAAGGCCGTGTCTGGCTGGTGTTTTGGCTGTTTTCATCCCGAGAAGGACACGGCTAGGAACACGGCCTAATGACACGGGTGTGTCATTTGATACGGGCGTGTGCCTAACCGTGTCTGTACCCGTGTTCCCAAGAGTCGTGTCGGTTGGCGTGGCGGTTACTGGTGACACGGCCCCGGGACACGGGCGTCTCTTGACCCGTGCCCGTGTGCAAGCCGATTGAGTTCGACGAAAGGCACTCGACGATGGTCGAGTGACCCTCTGCGCTCGACGATCGACGATATTTGCTCGACGATTGTCGAGTGACACGGGCGTGTTCGTACCCGTGTCCCTATCCATATTCAGTTGGGTCTTGTCCGTTGTCGTGGCGATTGCATGTGATACGCCCCATGGTCACGGGCGTGTCAGGTGAGACACAGGCGTGTCTTTGCCCGTGTGTCTTTTCTTCGTTCGACGATCGTGCCTCGATCAAGGCACACGTCCTGGAACACGGCCGTGTGCGAGGCCGTGTTTGGCCCAGGTCAGGGGATTTTTTGTGCAGATCTGAGCCGTTCATTTTCTTTAATTGAGATCTAATGGCCCAGATGGTTTCCTGCTTTATTAAGTCCGGAATGGGGGAGTTAACTCTTCATTTTCTCCAAGCCATTCTCTTTCCAAGGAGTTAGAAAGAGGAGAAGAAGGAGGAGGATTCCGACCGTCGGCGGAGCATCGGAGCACCGTTTTGAGATCTGAGAGCGGATCCGTGGAGGAAAGGTCATTGCAAACACTTCTATCCGTGTAGTTTTTCCATGGCGCAAAAGCGGACTACAAGTGTAACAATTCTCCACTTGAGCATGTGAAGCTCTTCCTTTCTGCATAGGGAATCCCGCCCCCGCGAGTGTGCGGTGAGTGCATGGTGTTCCTTGGGGTTGATGTGAATAGTCCCCCTTGTGTTGCATATAGAGTCCGAAATCGAAGTACGGGCAAAGGCATTGTGTGTGAAGCCTACCCGGACGTGTATTGTCTGGATCGGTGATGTTGCATTTGATATGTTTTGCCGGAGAAGACTCCGTGCTTTGGGTTTTTCGGGTTTCTACGCGGTAGATTGCAACAAGAATCCTTGGGGATTAACTCCAAGGTGCACCCGGAAAATTGAGCGGAAATGTGTTCTGCTAACTTGGCGGTCAGGGAACCGGCCTTAAACATAACTGGGCTTTGTGATTGTTTGGAAAAGTTTTGGGATCCGAGAGAAGCTTGGCTCATGCGTACGTCTTAAAGTGACTATGTGTTGTGAGCAACGGACAAGTGGAATTGGACCAAGGCTATGTGATTCGGTGCGAGAGACCCGAAAAGGGGACTGGCCGTTGGCATAGTCGGGAGCCTTAGACAGTGGTCAGAAAGGCTAAATGCTCACGTGGTTGCCATCTTTGGGATGGTGGTGAAGACGCTGAAGTGTCAGGATTCACCGTTAATGTGCCCTGAGTGCACGGGGTGTTTGGTCGTGCGAGCCTACACCTGTGGCGTAGTATAATTGCACTTTATTGCTTTACTGGGCTAATGTTATGCAGGGAAAGAGCACCGCCGTCCCGAGTAAGGGGCGGGGTCGTTATAATTTGGTCGGCTTTTGGCTGACCGTTGCTTTGTTTGCCACCGTGTGGTGGAATGTGCTTGCAGGTGCTGTGGAGCCGAGTACCAAATAGCGGGCTGGAGCCCATGTTGCCGTGCTGGCCCTCGAAGGCCGTAAAGTATAGCTGTTTTTATTTTGTCATGTGTGGCCGGCCTGCGAGCCGATGTATGTAAGATACTATTTATTAAGTGAACTATTGTAAGGCCATAAGGCCATGTACCTTTTCAGTGTATTTGGGTTTCATTCCTGTTGTGTGGATGTGGACATTCATGATTATGGATTTAAGATTTGGGTTCTTTCAACTATTTAAAAGCTTCCGCTAGAATGCTCTGTGTAGGACGAGTAGTCTTAATTAGAATGTTTGAATATTCTTATGTAACCCTTCCGACTGTCTTTGGTATATGGCGTCGGGTTCCAGCTGGACCTTCTGTTATATGTCATGGGACGGATGGGGGTGTTACAATTTGGTATCAGACTTCTGGTTTCGGTCAGGATTAAATGAATTCGTGGGTGAATTCTTTTAAGGGGTGGTGAGCACATGTGTGCGTCATCGTTATAACATCAAAAAGAACCCATGAATGTCCACTTAGGAATGAAAAATACACTTGTTTTGTGGAATCTGAGTGTTCCAATGATTGCTTTTAGCAATTTGTCTGTCGTCTAATTGTGTGTCTTTGCTACTATAGGCAGCTAGGAGCGGTGCTAGTCAATCAGAGTGTCCGCAATCGGCGGAAAGTAGTGCACCGAGAGACATGCCTACTACACCTCCTTCAGCGGAAACCATCAGGATGGTGGCTGAAGTCCGTATTTGCGATGATTAATGCCCAACCTGCAGGGCAAAATGCATCACGCACCTCCTGCGAATGAGCAAGAACCGGTTAGGGCAGCAGAGCCGAGAGTGGTGGAGTGCACGCAGCAGTTGATCTGGTAGAGCCGAGGAGAGCTACGGAGAAGCAGCTTAAGCATGTAATGGGCTTTCATCCCCCAGTATTTGACGGGACTGGAACGCCAGCTCAAGCTGAGGACTGGCTCTCTACGATAAAGAGGGTTTTGACAGCCACATTAACTGAGGAGTGGCAGAAGACCACCATAGCGACCTTTCTTTTGGCGGGTGAAGCGAGGCTGTGGTGGGATGAGTGGCACTCAGGAGTTTCAGCCCTGTAGTAGTGCTCTTGTGCGCAGCCTCTGAGTTCCATGGGCCGGGCTGTTACAGGATGAGTTGGAGTTTCATCTCTTAGTGGGTAGGCAGCTTGCTGATGTGCCTATGGAGGAATTTTCAAGATTGTTCCTAGCTAGATATCTACCCTCTGCTCAGAAGCTTGAGATGGAGAACCAATATCTTGGGTTGACTCAAGGATCCAGAAGCGTGGACGAGTACCTCCACGAGTTTACACGGTTGGGTCGGTATGCTGGGGTTATGTTTACGGAAGAGGAGAGGAAGACCAACCGATTTTATGAGGGTGTTCGTGGTGACCTACAGTTACTCCTTGTTGGGCCTAAGGCACAGGGCTTCCTAGCCTTGGTCAACTCGGCCCGGTCTTTGGAAAAGGTTGCGAAGAGGGTGCAAGAGAAGAAGGACTCAGGAGAAAAGAAGGCAGAGTTCAAAGTGCCTAGTACAAAGTCAGGATTCCGCAGATGGAACAAGAAGCATAGGACTTCGAACTCAGCCCCTTCGGCTGGTGCGTCGGGGGCAACCACAAGTCGAGTCCCAGGAGCTTGCTACAATTGTGGGAAGACGGGGCATTTTGCTCGTGAGTGTTGGAGCGGACGTTCAAGGTCCGAGAGGAAGTCTGGAGCGACTTATGAGGAGAAAGGGAAGTCGGTGGAGTCAACTGCGTCCCATCATGCTCCAGTCCAGCCTAGAGTTTATAATCTTGGTCAACAAGAGGCCATGAAGCAAGCTGACGTGGTGACAGGTATGAGTTAATTTCTAGCAGATTAACTTTTGTAGTTGTTACCTCTTTTATGTGTTAGCTTGCTTCTGTTGTTGCTAGGATTTGTATTGATTCTCGATTGTCCGGCGAGAGCCTTGTTTGATACGGGAGCTTCGCATTCCTTCTTGTCCGAACGATTTGTGACGTGCATCGGGGTCCCTCCCTCAATGGCAAAAGACAATTTGGATGTGTTGTTGTCCAATGGGTGCTCAATGCGCGCGGATAAGGTCTGCATAGTCAAGGTTCGAATTGGGAATCAAGAGTTTGATTTGCGAGCGTTGATTCTACCGTTAGTAGAGTTCGATGTAATCTTTAGTACGGACTAGATTTCGGAGCAGCGAGCTTACATTAATTGCAACCGAAAGGAGGTTAAGTTGGGATTAAATACTGAACAGGAGACTACATTTGCGGTCATGAAGGGGTCAGGGAAGATTTTGATATCGGCCCTTCAGGTGATTAAGGCAGTTCGGTCTGGGGCAGAGCTGTTTGTCACATTAGTGCAGACTTCAATGCCTAAGCCTAGTTTAGACAGCATCGCAGTTGTGTCTGAGTATCCCGATGTGTTTCCAGAATATCTCCCAGGAGCTCCTCCTCAGCGGGATATAGACTTTACTATAGAGCTGGTACCGGGTGCCAAACCAGTGTCATGCTCCCCCTATCGAATAGCGCCAAAAGAGATGGCGGAGTTGAAGGTGCAACTGCAAGAGTTACTAGAGCAAGGTTATGTGTGTCCAAGTTCGTCGCCTTGGAGCACACTAGTTCTCTTTGTTAAGAATAAAGATGGGAGCTTGCGGCTTTGTATCGACTACCGGGAATTGAACAAGCTTACGGAAAAGAATAAGTATCCGATCCCGAGAATAGACGATCTATTTGATCAGTTGGTTGGGTCAACGGTATATTCGAAGTTAGATCTGAAGTCCGGTTACTACCAGTTGAGGATAAGGGAGAGCGACATCCCAAAGACAGCATTCAGTACGCGGTTTGGGCATTACGAGTTCACGGTCATGCCATTTGGTTTGACCAATGCGCCATCCGTGTTTATGGATCTGATGAACAGGATGTTCAGAGAGTACCTGGACCGTTTTGTGATAGTATTTATCGATGATATCCTGGTGTACTCACAGTGCGAGGAGGATCACTACAATCATCTACACATGGTGTTGGAGACGTTGAGGAGGAATCAATTGTATGCTAAGTTCTCCAAGTGTGAATTCTGGTTATCCTCGATAGCGTTCCTTGGTCATGTTGTCAGTGGAGAAGGGATAGCTGTGGATCCGGCGAAGATAGTGGCGATACGGGAGTGGCCTGCTTTGACTACAGTGGCAGAGGTCCGGAGTTTTCTGGGGCTTGCTGGCTACTACAGGCGCTTCGTAGAGAACTTCTCGTGGATAGCGCTACCACTCACGACGTTGACAAGGAAGGATCAGAAGTTTGTGTGGTCTCCGGAGTGCGAACAGGCTTTTGAGGAGTTGAAGAGGCGGTTGACCACAGTGCCTATTTTATGTTCGCCAAGTGGAACCGAAGGGTTCGAGATCTATAGTGATGCTTTGGGCAGTGGTTTGGGTTTTGTTCTGCTACAGCATGGGAGTGTGATAGCCTACGGCTCAAAATAATTGAAGTCTCACGAGAGGAATTATCCGGTCCACGACTTAGAGTTAGCGGCCGTGATATTTGCTCTAAAGCTTTGGAGGCACTACCTGTACAGTGTGAAGGTCGATATTTACACCGATCATAAGAGCTTGAAGTACCTGTTGGATCAAAAGGATCTGAACATGAGGCAGCGGAGGTGGATGGAGTTCTTAGGGGACTACACCTTCAAGATACATTATGTGCCTGGGAAGGGAAATGCAGTGGCGGATGCGTTGAGTCGCAGGACTCCGGCGCAAGCCAACTGGTTATCGGTACATGATGAGAGATTGGTCCATGAGTTGGAGGCTTTGGAGATATCTTGCGTCGACAAGCAGTCTAGTGCAGAGCGAAACTACTTTGGACAGAGGTGCAGTGTGACCTAGCTGATAGAGTTCGGCGGGCTTTGGTTTAGGATAATAGCATGCAGCAGATCTTGGATGAATCTTTGGATGGGTCAAATTCCCGGTTTGCCGTTGAGGATCGGTTACTAAGGAAGGACGGTCGCCTATGCGTTCCTAGTGCAGATAATCTTCGGGAGGAGTTGATGTATGAGGCTCATCATACCAAGTACTCAATCCACCCGAGAAGCACGAAAATATATAGAGACATGAATAAATTATTCTGGTGGCCGGGATTGAAGAAGGATGTAGCACTTTATGTGGCCAAGTGCCGAATTTGTGCATTGGTGAAGGCAGAATGCCAGAAGCCCGGAGGTTTCTTGAAGTCCCTACCTATCCCGGTATGGAAATTAGACGACATATCTATGGATTTTTTGCATGGTTTATCGAAGTCGCAGAAGGTAAACGACGTCATCTGGGTGGTCATAGATTGGTTGACAAAGGTGTCGCACTTCATCCCGATCAGGAAGGAAGATTCGGTGGAAAGGTTGGCCAAACTCTATGTGGAGAATATTGTACGGTTGCATGGTGTGCCCCGCAGTATTGTTAGTGATCGAGATGGACGCTTCACGTCGAATGATTGGAGGTTGGTGCATAGTCTGTTGGGTACTAAGCTAAAGTTCAGCACAGCCTTTCACCCGCAGACGGATGGCCAGACCGAGAGGGTCAACCGGACGTTGGAGGACATGCTTCGCATGTGCGTCCTAGATTTTGGAAAGTAGTAGGAAGATCACCTGTACATGGTGGAGTTTGCGTACAACAACAGCTTTCAGGCAAGTATTGGAATGGCGCCTTTCGAGGCCTTGTACGGGAGAAAGTGTCGCACGTCGTTGTCTTGGTTGGAGACGGGCGAGTCGAAGCTTTACAAACGTCAAGCAGTGGAAGATGCCACTTCAGTGATACGGACAATTCAAGAACGGTTGAAGATCACTCAGGACAGACAGTCAAAGTACTATAATGCCAAACATAGGAATGTGGAGTTAAATGTTGGTGTCTGGGTGTACTTAAAAATTAATCTGTTCAAGGGTGTCTCGCGGGTTCGACGGTTGAAGAAGCTGAGTCCGAGATACCTTGGGCCATTTGAAATCCTGGAGCGTGTTGGCGAGGCGGCGTATAAATTGAAGCTGTCGGCGGAATTGAGTGGGCTACATGACGTGTTCCACGTGTCGGTGTTGTGTAAGGTGGTGCAAGATCCTTCGCAGATCATTGCGGACAATCAAGTACCGGTTGATTATGAATTAACGACAAGGGTCAAGCCAGTACGTATTGAAGATGTTGCAGTCAAGCGACTCCGCAACAAGGAAGTCCGCATGGTTAAGGTCCGTTGGGATAATTGCGGACGTGAGGAGCTTTCATGGGAGCGAGAGCAAGCTATGATGGAGGAATATACCGAGTTATTCCACTCAGGTAACTTCTAGTTGTGTACCTTTACTTAATTTCAGGAAGAAATTCCTTAAGTGGGGGAGATTTGTCACGCCCCGAAAATTGTATTTGAGTTGGTCGCGTAAAATGGGGATTTTGGTGCCTGTATAGGGGTACACGGCCTAGGACACGGGCGTGTCCAAGGCCGTGTCTGGCTGGTGTTTTAGCCGTTTTCATCCCGAGAAGGACACGGCTAGGAACACGGCCTAATGACACGGGCATGTCATTTGACACGGGCGTGTCATTTGACACGGGCGTGTGCCTAACCGTGTCTGTACCCGTGTTCCCAAGAGTCGTATCGGTTGGTGTGGCGGTTACTGGTGACACGGCCCCGGGACACGGGCGTGTCTTGACCCATGCCCGTGTGCAAGCCGATTGAGTTCGACGAAAGGCACTCGACGATGGTCGAGTGACCCTCTGCGCTCGACGATCGACGATATTTGCTCGACGATTTTCGAGTGACACGGGCGTGTTCGTACCCGTGTCCCTACCCGTGTTCAGTTGGGTCGTGTCCGTTGCCGTGGCGGTTGTATGTGACACGCCCCATGGTCACGGGCGTGTCGAGGACCCGACACGGGCGTGTCAGGTGAGACACGGGCGTGTCTTTGCCCGTGTGTCTTTTCTTCGTTCGACGATCGTGCCTCGATCAAGGCACGCGTCCTGGAACACGGCCGTGTGCGAGGCCGTGTTTGGCCCAGGTCAGGGGATTTTTTGTGCAGATCTGAGCCGTTCATTTTCTTTAATTGAGATCCAATGGCCCAGATGGTTTCCGGCTCTGTTAAGGCCGGGAATGGGGGAGTTAACTCTTCATTTTCTCCAAGCCATTCTCTTTCCAAGGAGTTAGAAAGAGGAGGAAGAAGGAGGAGGATTCCGGCCATCCGGCGGAGCATCGGAGCACCGTTTTGAGATCTGAGAGCGGATCCGTGGAGGAAAGGTCGTTGCGAAGACTTATATCTGTGTAGTTTTTCCATGGCGCAAAAGCAGACTACAAGGGTAACGATTCTCCACTTGAGCATGTGAAGCTCTTCCTTTCTGCATAGGGAATCCCGCTCCCGCGAGTGTGCGGTGAGTGTGTGGTGTTCCTTGGGGTTGATGTGAATAGTCCCCCTTGTGTTGCATATAGAGTCCGGAATCGAAGTACGGGCATAGGCATTATGTGTGAAGCCTACCCGGACGTGTATTGTCTGGATCGGTGATGTTGCATTTGATATGTTTTGCCAGAGAAGACTCCATGCTTTGGGTTTTTCGGGTTTCTACGTGGCAGATTGCAACAGGGATCCTTGGGGATTAACTCCAAGGCGCAACCGGAAAACTGAGCGGAAACGTGTTCTGCTAACTTGGCGGTCAGGGAACCGGCCTTGAACATAACTGGGTTATGTGATTGTTTGTAAAAGTTTTGGGATCCGAGAGAAGCTTGGCTCGTGCGTACGTCTTAAAGTGACTACGTGATGTGAGCAACGGGCAAGTGGAATTGGACCTAGGCTATGTGGTTCGGTGCGAGAGACCCGAAAAGGGGACTAGCCATTGGCATAGTCGGGAGCCTTAGACAGTGGTCAGAAAGGCTAAATGCTCCCATGGTTTCCATCTTTGGGATGGTGGTGAAGACGCTGAAGTGTCAGGATTCACCGTTAATGTGCCCTGAGTGCACGGGGTGTTTGGCTGTGCGATCATACACCTATGGCGTAGTATAATTGCGCTTTATTGCTTTACTGGGCTAATGTTATGCAGGGAAAGAGCACCGTCGTCCCGAGTAAGGGGCGGGGTCGTTATAATTTGGTCGGCTTTTGGCTGACCGTTGCTTTGTTTGCCACCGTGCGGTGGAATGTGCTTGCAGGTGCTGCGGAGCCGAGTACCAAATAGCGGGCTGGAGCCCATGTTGTCGTGCTGGACCTCGAAGGCCGTAAAGTATAGCTATTTTTATTTTGTCATGTGTGGCCGGCCTGCGAGCCGATATATGTAAGACACTATTTATTAAGTGAACTATTGTAAGGCCATAAGGTCATGTACCTTTTTAGTGTATTTGGGTTTCATTCCTGTTGTGTGGATGTGGACATTCATGATTATGGATTTAAGATTTGGGTTCTTTCAACTATTTAAAAGCTTCTCGCTAGAATGCTCTGTGTAGGACGAGTAGTCTTAATTGGAATGTTTGAATATTCTTATGTAACCCTTCCGACTGTCTATGGTATATGGCGTCGGGTTCCAGCTGGACCTTCTGTTATATGTCATGTGACGGATGGGGGTGTTACATCCAGCACCTACACAAGGACAGCCCACCAAACGGTGGCAAACAAGGCAACGGTCAGCATTCAGCTGACCAATTTATAATGACCCTACCCCTTTCCCGGGCAGTGGTATTCCTTCCCTGCAGGCATAGCAATTCACAGGCAGATATATAAATATCACACATTGTGCTCTCACGCACAAAAAATCCATCACAACTGTCAGCCACGCAGCCCGACGATCCGTGCACTCAGGGCACATTCTTGGTGTACCGGCAAACCAGGGTCCCACCACCGTTCTAGGTCCGAAACCTAACGGTAAAATTGAGCATTTAGTCTTTCTGGCGCGCAGGCCTAAGACTCTCATTATGCGCTCCAACTGACCGTACTTTCAGGTCTTCAAGTCGGACGGACATAACGCAGGTATGGATCAGCCACACCTCGTTGCTCAAGTCACCTTGCCATCACCGAATACCAACGTACTCGAGGCCAAATATAAGGCGCGGGTCGGTTTCACCTTTCCTGTTCGGCACGAGGCCTTTCAAGAGCTCCTCAAGCTCACAATAGCGACACTGTCCACCAAATACTGGCTTCACACTAGCCACAATGTCCACCAAGGGGCTGGCTTTACACTAGCCACAATGTCCACCATAGGACGGGCTTCACAATCAATAAGGGGAGTTCATGCTAGCATCTCTCACGATCGACTAGCGGGTTCCTCAGAACTCATTTTTTGCACCCAACTCCACCCAAACTGTGCAGCATCCTGCAGTGCCAGAAAACTAGTCTTGCCATAGCACACAGCACAAGCATCACAAGGATATTTTCCTGGACTACCACTCCAGTACTTCCTGCTACTGCCCTTCACAGGTTCAACCCTCGACTCCACAAACTACACGTTTATCCACGGAGTCTTTTTCGGTGTGCAAATGAAACATCACCAATCCAAACCAACCTGTCCATATTGGCTTTACACAGCATGCCTATTACGTACTACACATTTCCGGATCTATATGCAAGACTATTGGGGATTCCAAGAATAAACAAAAGGAAATCCCTTTGCAATCCACCCTCTGGTGGGGGAGATTCATGCACATGCCAAAAAGAAGAACTTCACATGTCCAAGAAGAAGATCGTTACCTTGATGACCTCTTTGGAGCCATGGACTTCTGGCCGGTTGGAAAGCACCGTAGCGGCTTTGCCTCCACAAATCTGGCCTCGGATCTCACTTCGGAGCTCTGCAGCTCCACCGGTGGCCGGCTCCTTTTCTCCTCCCCCTCCTTGCTCTCCCTTCTCTCTAGCTCTCTTAGAAAGAGAATGGTTTAAGGTCAAATGAGGATTCTCTTCTCATTCTCGGCCTTAAAGCAGCAGGGAGCAGCCTGGTTCATTAGATCCCAGATGAAGGAAATGGAAGGCCATAAATTTTCCACAAAGGTCTATTTTTGGGCTCACATGGCCTGTGACACGCCCGTGTCACAGGCCCTGTACCTTAAGTGGCACACGACCGACTTACCCAGAGCAGGACACGGCCATGTGACACGCCCGTGTCACAGGCCGTGTGCCCTGACAAACGCCTTCAGACACGCCCGTGTTTGCGGCCGTGTACCTCAGGTGGCACACACCCAATTCAACCCGAACAGGACACGGCCATGTGACACGCCTGTGTCATAGGCCGTGTGCCCAGAGACACACCCGTGTCCTGCCCGTGTTTACAAGGCCTCAATGTCTTGGCCCATTCCAGAGAAAGACACGGCCATGTGACACGCCCGTGTCACAGGTCGTGTGCCCTTACACGGCTGCAGACACGCCGCTGCCGAGGCATTTTGTCGAGCGAAGTTCGTCAACCAGAGGAGGACACGGCCTCAGACACGCCCGTGTCGCCGAGCGTGTTCCCCCTCAAACTTTTTGTTGAGCTCATTTCGTCGACCACCCGCCAGGCTGCTCACCCATACCGAGCAGGACACGGCCTGGGACACGCCCGTGTCCTAGGCCGTGTAACCCAGTCTTAGGTCAAATGTGGGATTTGGGGTGTTACAACCCTCCCCTCCTTACAAGAAATTTTGTCCCGAAATTTCCGCACAATAAGGAAACTAGCAGGCAAAATGTTATAACTTTAAAATGGATGTTACACCAAACTATGCACTGTACAACAGTTTACACAAACAGCTCGGGAAACTCAGCTCGCATGGTCTACTCTTGCTCCCATGTTAGCTCCTCACGGCCACAGTTGTCCCACCGGACTTTGACCATCCCGATTGTCTTGCTCCGCAACTGTTTATCGGCTCGATCCTCGATCCGAATGGGCCTAATCTTCGTTATTAGCCCATACTCAACCGGTACACGATCATTCTCGATCACTTGAGCTGGATCTTTGACGGCTTTCCGAAGCACAGAGATGTGAAACACATCATGTAATCCAATCAATTCTGCCGAAAGAGCTAGCCGATAGGCAAATTCTCCAACTCGCTCCACCACTTCAAACGGACCAAGATATCTCGGACTTAACTGTTTCAGACGCCAAATCCTGGACACGTCTTTGAAGGGATTAATCTTCAAATATACCCAATCGTCCACCGCAAACTCCACGTTCTGGTGCTTGGCATTGTAGTATTTCGCTTGTCGATCCTTGGGCTATCAGTAGCCTCTCTCGAATAGAGCGTATCGTTGAGTTAGCTTCATCGACTTCTTTACGCTTATACAGTTTGGATTCGCCTGCTTCTGCCCAAGCTAACGGCGTACGGCATTTACGCCCATACAATGCTTCAAACGGTGCCATACCGATGCTCGCTTGGTATCTATTGTTGTAGGCAAACTCCACCATATAGACATGATCTTCCCATCTCTTACCAAAATCCAGGGCGCACATTCGGAGTATAGCCTCCATTGTTCTGTTGTCCCTTTCAGTCTGGCCATCCGTTTGGGGATGAAAGGTCGTACTGAACGTTAACTTTGTTCCCAACAATTGATGGATTAGCCTCCAATCATTCGATGTGAATCGCCCATCACGATCACTCATGATGCTACAAGGAACAGCGTGCAGCCGTACGATCTGCTCCACATAGAGTTTTGCCAAACTTTCCACTGAATCACCCCGCTTATTCGGAAGGAAGTGAGCCACTTTCGTCAACCGGTCTAGAATAACCCAGATTGAATCATTCCCGCATTGAGATCTCGGCAACCCGTGCACGAAATCCATTGAAATATCATCAAACTTCCATTCCGGAATCGGTAACGACTTCAAAAAATCTCCGGGCTTCTGGCATTCCGCTTTCCCAAAGCACACGTTTGATATTTAGCCACATAATGAGCTATGTTTTTCTTTAGTCCTGGCCACCAGAACAACTTGTTCATATCCTTGAACATCTTTGTGCTCCCATGGTGAATTGAGTATTTTGTAAAGTGCGCTTCATACATCAATTCTTCTCTCAACTTACCCAAACTCGGGACGCACAAACGACCATCTTTCCGTAAAAGGCCGTCATCCCAGGAGAATTGGCCATCTATCCCATCTTTTGCATAGCGTTGGAGACTTTCATCCAGCTCTGTTGTTCGTCGAATCCTGTCTGCAAGGTCATATTGTACCTCCATCCAGTTTAAGCATGCATCGGCTGTAGAATTCTTGTCAACGCAAGAAATCTCTAACGCTTCCAATTCCTGGATCAGACGCTCATCATGCATCTACAACCAATTTGCCCTTGACGGAGTCCTATGACTCAAGGCATCAGCGACCACATTTCCCTTCCCGGGAGTATAATGAATATCAAAGGTGTAGTCCCCAAGGAACTCCATCCACCTTCATTGTCATATATTCAGATCCTTCTGATCTAACAAGTACTTTATGCTCTTATAGTCCATAAAGATATCCACTTTTACGCCATAAAGATAATGTCATCATAACTTAAGTGCAAAGATCACCGCCGCCAACTCTAAGTTGTGGACGGGATAATTTCGCTCATGCACTTTTAACTGGCATGAGCCATAAGCAATCACCTTTCCAAACTGCAAGAAGAAGGCAGCCTAAGTCGCTCCCTGAAGCATCACTATAGATCTCATAGCCGTCTGTACCATATGGCGATGTCAAAACAGGCGTCGTGGTCAAACGACTCTTTTGCTCTTCAAAAGCTCTAGCGCACTCGGGCGTCCAAACGAACTTTTGATCCTTCCTCGTCAGTGTGGTCAGAGGCAAAGCGATCGCGAGAAGTTTTCGACAAAACGTCTATAGTAGCCTGCCAGTCCAAGGAAACTCCTGACTTCGGCTACCGAAGACAACATCGGCCACTCCTGAATGGCCCTTATCTTTGATGGATCCACTACTATGCCCTCTCCACTTACCACATAGACAAGAAAAGCCACTAACGATAGCCAAAACTCACACTTTGAGAACTTGGCATAGAGCTTATTCCTTCGCAAGGTATGCAACACCAACCGTAAGTGGTTAGCATGATCAGCTTCTGATTGAGAGTACACCAAGATATCATCAATGAATACAATTACAAACAAGTACAAGTACTCTCAGAACGTTCGGTGCATTAGGTCCATGAACACTGATGGCGCATTACATAGCCCAAACGGCATTACCGTGAACTCATAATGACTGTAGCGTGTTCCAAATGCAGTCTTGGGAATGTCATTTTCCCGAATCCTCAACTAGTAATACCCAGATTTCAAATCCAATTTGGAATAGATGGTTGATCCAACTAGTTGATTGAACAATTCATCTATCCGTGGAATCGGATACTTGTTCTTCTCTACCAGTTTATTCAATTCACGGTAGTCAATACATAACCGCAAACCACCGTCCTTTTTTTCACAAACAGAACAGGTGTGCTCCAAGATGACATACTTGGGCGTATAAATCCCTACTCCAGCAACTCTTGCAATTGGACTTTCAATTCAGCCATTTCCTTTGGCACGACGCGATATGGCGAGCAGGCCACAGGTTTCGCACCTGGCACCAACTCGATCGTGAAGTCAATCTCCCGCTGGGGTGGTAGCCCAGGAATATCCTTAAGAAACACATCCACAAACTCTGATACAATCGGAACATCGCTCGCATTGGCCTTTAGCTCAACAGCATAAATCAGCATGAAGAATAACTTCGCGCCCTTCCGAATAGGATTGACAACTTGGAGTGCAGATATCAAGGTTCCGCTCACTCCACGCATACCCGCGAACTTAGTCTCAAGCTCGATATTTTGGCCCAGTGTGATTTCTTTTGACTTGAGTCAATAAAGGTGTACAACCCCATATTCGTTGAGTCAGACCAGGAGGCACCAACCGTCATAATTAGGCTAGCCAGAGGAGTTCCCGCCCTAAGGAAGTTCTCGCCCAAGTAGGCGGGAATGCTTGCGCTTGCGCCAAGCTCCTGTCTTGAAGGAGTTCTCGCCTATAAGTAGGCGAGACCGCTTGCGCCGGGCTTTGGACAGAAGGCTCTTGGCTCAGAGCTCGCGTCGAGTGGGGCCCAGGGCCTTGGTTAATATGATCTAATTGCCCTCACGTAAAATTACCCCTATACCCTCAGGATAAACCGCGGGATTTGGCTATTAGCAGATCAACTAAGGGTATTTCAGTAATCTCAGGTCAGCAAAGGCTATAAATAGACCCATAAGGGCTCCTTAGAAAGCAAGCTTACATAATCTTCCAACTTCTAGTGCTTTCTGAGGAGCTCCTAGCCCAGCTTTTGGCTTTGCAGGGGAAGCTCTCAGAGATCTTCCGGGTATGAGGTGGGACCTCCCTGCTGAGGCTTTGGGTCAGTCTAGGGACCTTTGAATCTAGTCGAGGGTTGAGGCTTGAGAGAAGTAGGTGTTGGCTGTACCCCTGTTTTGAACACCCGTTGTGGTCATTTTTGGCTTCAACAGTTCTGGTGCGATGAGCGTGGATTGTGTACAACCTCATATTCGCTGAGTCAGATCAGGAGGCACCAACCGTTACAATTAGGCTAGCTAGAGGAGTTCCCGCCCTAAGGAAGTTCTCGCCCAAGTAGGCGGGAACGCTTGCGCTTGCGCCAAGCTCCTGTCTTGAAGGATTTCTCGCCTAAAAGCAGGCGAGACCGCTTGCGCCGGGCTTTAGACAGAAGGCTCTCGGCTCAAAGCTCGCGCCGAGTGGGGCCTAGGGCCTTGGGTAATATGACCTAATTGCCCTCAGGTAAAAATACCCCTATACCCTCAGGATAAACTACGGGATTTGGCTACTAGCAGATCAACTAAGGGTATTTTAGTAATCTCAGGTCAGCAGAGGCTATAAATAGACTCATAAGGGCTCCTTAGAAAGCAAGCTTTCATAATCTTCCAACTTCTAGTGCTTTCTGAGAAACTCCTAGCCTAGCTTTTAGCTTTGGAGGGGAAGTTCTCAGAGATCTTCCGGGTGTGAGGTGGGACCTCCTTGCTGAGGCTTTGGGTAAGTCCAGGGACCTTTGAATCTAGTCGAGGGTTGAGGCTTGAGAGAAGTAGGTGTTGGCCGCACCCCTATTTTTAACTCCCATTGAGGTCATTTTTGGCTTCAACAGTTCTGGTGCGGTGAGCGTGGAAAGCAGCTGATACAAGAAAGCCTTGCGTTTTGTCCCATGGCTGGAGGTGAAGGTGAAGGGTCTGGTTCTGGAGGCTCCCCCACCCGGGGAGAGGAAGCGACGAGGAAGATGTTGGAGTACTTCAGGCGAGAAGTCCTATAAACCATCATCTTGGCCTTCTCGGCCCAAAGCGAGTGGGCCACACCTCAGGTTCTGATATAGGAGGTCACGCTCTTGGGCGAGAACGCCCCTAGGCAACGACCGGGGAAGGAGATCCCGGCGGGGGCTGACGAGAGAGACATGGTGGCGCGGGAGCTCTTCCCAGGCCAGCGCCCTGGCAAGGAAGCTTTGACAGATTTGGGAGAGAGGGAGGCAGTAGTGCGAGAACTCTTCCCTGGGCACGGTCTCGCGGATCAGGCCAGCCAGTAGAGGCCGCGGGACGTGCCCTCTCGCCAGGCAGGAGGCGAGAGCCCTTTTAGCGAGCTCATCATCTCAACTCCGGTACCGGAGGGGTTCCGGGAGCCTGACATGTCCTACTGCTCAGGAAAGGATGACCCTGTACAGCACATACAGTGGTTTGAAGATATCGTTTCGATAAGGCAGATGACGGATGCCTTCAAATGCCGGCTATTTGCCATCATGTTGAAAGAGAAGGCTCGGGACTGGTTCCACCAGTTGCCAGCAATGTCGATCTACTGTTTTGAAGATCTGCGAAGAAGTTTCCTGTTGAGGTTCTCAACATCGAAGAAGCGGAAGAAGGAGACGGAGTGCCTGTTTGTAGTGAGGCAGAAGCCGGATGAGACACTGGGTTACTATGTCGACCGGTTTTAGGAAGAGATCCTCCTGGTCCAGGAGGTCCTAGGGTACGCGTTGATGCTCGCCTTTACCTTGGGGCTGAGGCTGGGATTCTTCAGTATGGAGTTGAAGAGAGTGCCCCACTCTCCTTTGAGGAGCTCGTGGAGAGGGCGGCAAAGGAGATAGACTTTGAGAGATAAAACCCAGCGTTCGCCAGGAAGTTGGCCAGGCTGGCGGAGGATGACGTGAAGGAACCTGCAGCAGGAAGGCAGAAGGAGCTGAGGGAGCAGAGGGAGTAGATAGAAGAAAGGAGGAGGGAAGTGCCCCGAAGGCAGGGGCAGCAACAGGGATGGGGGGCCCAGGAGCTGAACAACCGGTTGGGTTGGAGGCCCCAGGAGGGTCGCCCCCAGGGCCAAGGGGGAGGCTACCAGGGAAGAGATAACCTACGGGAACCCAGGAGGTTCGACCAACCGGCATGGAGGTAGGAGCCAAGGGGTCGTGTCCCGCCGCCGCAAGAGGCCATGGAGGTGGGCAGAGGAAGAGGAGCGAGGAGAGGAGTTCGAGGAGCAGGGAGAAGGGGAGGAGGATAAAGAAGAATGGGTAGGGTGGCGTTGCTCTTTTGTGACTTCCACCAGGCGGAGGGTCACGCAACGGCCACCTACCTGGAGTTCTTTGAAATGAGGGAAGCAAGAGGAGCAGGTAAGCAGGATCCGCCGGTTAGGATCGTGGAAGTACAGCAGGGGGAGATGGAGGATAGGTGCGAAGATCGGGTAGACATGGGAACCCAGGGAGGAATCGGGGTGATTCACGGAGGAGTGGGGATCGAGGCAACTCGCAAGGGGAGCCTGCAAACCATGTACCAAATTGGGGTCTTCTCTACCTCCCAAGCTCCCTCACCGGAAGAAAAGATCACCTTCTCGTCAGTAGACATGCCGGACAACGAAGATCCATTCTGTGACGCCCTGGTGATCCAAACGGCGGTGGAGAATTTCACGGTCTCGAGGATACTGGTGGATGACGGGAGCTCGGTAAATATTATCTTCAAGAAGGCCTTCGATGAGATGAGGGTTGAAGGGAAGAGGATCTTGTCTTCGGATGGACCGTTGTTCGGGTTCTCTAAAGAGAGGAAGGAAGTGGAAGGGGGACTAGGGCTGCACGTGAAGTTGGGGGGGCGTGTCACGGAACTGCAGGTTCATTATCGTGGATGCCCCAAGCAGCTATAACGCCATCTTCGGGTGCCCCCTCACCAGCGCCTTTCGCTGTGTCCCCTCCTCATTTCATCAGTGCCTCAAGTTCAACAATGGAGGGGTGCAGGTAAGGGTCAGAGGGGACCCGAAGGTGGCAAGACAGTGCTACGTTATGACAATCAACACCATATCTTGGATGTTGAAGGCGGAGGAGTTGGAGAAGGAGATGGCGACGCATGGAGAGGTTGTCGGAGAAGAGGAGTTGAGCCTAGAGGAGGCGAGAGAGGTAGCTGAAGAGGAAGTCGGGGGGGAGGAGATTGAGGAGGAGCAGCAGGGAGGAGATGTGCAGGAGGTCCAGAGGGGAGAAGAGCAGGAGAGCCTGGAGGGGACGATGGAGGTGGAAGAGCAAGAAGCAGGAGGAGCTGAGGAAGAGGCCCAGAGGGGAATGGAAGACGAGCAGCAGGAGGAGGGGCCAGAGGAGGCAATGGAGATTGAGGAGGAGGTAGGAAGGGAGGAGCTGGAGCTGGAGGAAGAAGCAAGGGTCGGCTGGGAGCAGTCACGGCTGGAACCGGCCGAGGAAGTGGTGGAGATGGAGGTCTTCACCAGTGCAGGGTAGGTGAAAAGGGTGCGAGTCAGCGGGGGCTGGAGTCCCGAGGCCCTGGAGCGAGTGCGGGCCTGCATTCAAAGCAACAAAGACGTCTTTGCTTGGAGCGCGGTAGACATGTCGGGCATCGACGCGGACGTGGCCTACCACCGCCTGAACCTGGACACCCACACTCGCCCCATACCCCAAAAGATGAGAGTCATCGCCACCAAGCTGGAGGAGCCCATCCGTGAAGAGGTCAGGAAGCTCCTGGAGGCCGGCTTCATCTCAGAGATCCAGTATACAGGCTGGATCTCCAATGTGATAATGGTTAAAAAGGGGTGGTAAATGGAGAATGTGTATTGATTTTTCTTTGTTAAATAAATCATGCCCTAAGGATTACTACCCCCTACCTCGGATCGACGCGCTGGTTGATTCAGCCATCGGTTTTTCTATCATGAGCTTTTTGGATGCTTTTTCAGGTTATCACCAGATCCAGATGCACCCTCCTGATGTCAAGGATGTTTCCTTCATCATGAGGGAGGGATGCTTCAGTTATAAAATGATGCCCTTTGGGTTGAAGAATGTAGGGGCTACCTACCAACGCATGATGGATAGGGTCTTCCGAGATCAGAGGGGGAGAAACTTGGAGGTCTATGTTGACGACCTAATGATCAAGAGCAAGTGTGTGGATTCGCACCTGAAAGATCTAGAAGAGACGTTCTCCACCATGAGGAGGTTTAAGATGAGGTTGAACCCCTTGAAGTATGTCTTCGGGTCCAGCCGCGGGAAGTTCCTTGGGCATCTCTTAACTCCGGCAGGGGTGGAGCCTAACCCGGATAAGGTAAAGGCCATCCTGGATTTGGAATCACCTCGCGATGCCAAGGAGGTCCAGCGCTTGACAGGCAAGCTGGCTGGGCTGAGCAGGTTCCTCTCCAGGTCAGGAGACAAGTGTTCTTCATTCTTCAAGGTGCTGAGAGGGAATCAAAGGTTTGAGTGGACCGCTGAGTGCGAAGAAGCCTTCCAAGGTCTGAAGAGACAGCTCTCTCAGGCTCCTCTGCTTCAGAGCCCAAAATAAGGGGAGGACCTGACCTTGTACCTTGGAGTAGGAGAGGAGGCAGTAATCTCCATCCTAGTGAGGGAAGAAAGAAAGAAGCAATTTCCCATCTACTACGTCAGCCGCATATTGAAGAAGGCAGAGCTCCACTACCCCATCCTTGAAAAGCTAGCCTACGCCTTGGTCATCTCTGCAAGGAAACTCCGGCCATACTTTAAAGCACATTCGATTAGGGTGGTAACCGACCATCCTCTTCGCAGGATCTTTGAAGGAGTAGAGCACTCGGGAAGACTTGCTAAGTGGTCCATTGAACTAAGTGACTTCGATATTTCTTTTGTTCCGAGATTCTCCATCAAGGCGCAAGCGGTGGCGAACTTCCTGGCAGATTATGTTGTTGAAGTCGAGGAAGGAGAGTAGCTGCCACAGGATGAGTGGAAGATGATGGTCGATGGGGCCTCAGGAAAACATTCCCTCGGGGGAGGAGTGGTGTTGATCATCCCCCAGGGAGTCGCGATAGAGCAGGCAGTGGCTTACCATTTTGTAGTGACCAACAACCAAGCGGAGTATGAGGTCGTGATCACCGGCCTTCGCTTGGCAAGGGAGCTTGATATTCAGGATGTTGAGGCCTTCACTGACTCAATGGTAGTAGCGTCGCAGATCTGAGGAGAGTTTGAAGCTCGGTAACCTACCCACATAAAATACCTCTCCAAAGTAAGGGCTATCATTGGTGGGTTCCGGTCATTCTCAATCCAGCATGTCCCCAGGGAGGAGAGCACGGCCGCCGATTGATTGGCAAAGTTTGGGCCTCGGGGAGGAGGGACCCTGACTGAACTTTTTTGGCCAGCCATTGAGGAAGGGGAGTTGATGGAGGTAGGTCGGCGATACTCATGGGTGGACCCGTTGGTAACCTTCCTGACCACAGGCAGGCTGACAGAGGAGGTTAAGGATGCAAAAATCTTCAGGCGCAAGGCAGCTCACTACCTGATGCTAGCTAGATGTGTGACTGAAGAAGAGATCCCAAGGATCTTGGGAGAGGTGCACTCGGGCGAGTGCGACAGTCATTTTGGAGGGAGGATGTTGGAGGCAAGGGTGGTAAGGCAGGGGTACTTCTGGCCCACCCTAAGGAAGGATACCGTGGAGTTTGCAAGGAGGTGTCAAAAGTGTCAGCTCTGTGCCCCCCTTCAGCTCTTGGCAGCTCAAAGGCTCCGCAGCATCATGACACTGTGGCTGTTCGCCATCTGGGGGATGGATTTAGTTGGGCCTTTTCCTCCAGCCAGTGGGCAGATGAGGTTCCTCTTGGTCATGGTTGATTACTTCTCAAAGTGGCTGGAGGTTAAAGCCTTGGCCAAGGTCACCTCGCAAGTCATAAGGAACTTCATCTGGGGGGAGATCATATGCAGACCTGGGCTGCCTCAAGCGATAGTGACAGACAACAGCCCCCGGTTTGCCAGTGAAGAATTCATCAGCTTCTGCGCCCAACTAGGGATAGACCTCAGATTTGCCTCTATCCACCACCCCCGGAGCAACGGCCAGGTGGAAGCGGCAAACAAAATCATTATAAACCTGCTCAAAAAGAAGGTGGAGAACTTAAAGGGAAATTGGGTGAAGCAGCTCCCCTCGGTCCTATGGGCCTTGCGAACGACCCCGAACACGGCCACCGGTGAGACCCCCTTCAAGCTTTCTCACGAGTGTGAGGCAGTCCTACCAGTGGAGTTCGAGGTTCGGTCCCCGCGGGTCACAGCCGCGGGCGATGGAGATGAGACTTGGATATTGGAGAACGAGGAGGGGTTACGCCTCTCGCTAGACATGGTGGAAGAACTGCTGGACGTGGAAGCTATCAGGCAAGAAGAGATCAAGCGGCAGATGGCCAAGTATTTTGATAAGCATGTCAGGGTCAAGCAGTTTGCCGAAGGAGATCTGGTGCTGAGGAAGGTTGACGCGGCAGGAAGGTCGACTCCCGTGGGCAAGCTCAACCCGAACTGGGAGGGACCTTACATAGTGAAGGAAGTCCTTGGAACAGGAGGTTACTACCTACAGGACGTGGAAGGGAGGGCCTTAAGCCACACCTGGAGCGGTGATGACCTGAAATGTTTCTACCCGTAAAATGGGAAGGATGTAATTATGTATCTCAAAATTAAACTTATTATGCGGCATCAGTTGACTTGATTTTCTCTTGACTATTGTGAAATTTTTATAATATGACGTAATTATGTATTTTGTAATACCCCTAGCTCGGCTCGACCCCAGGTAGAGTCGCTGCGCAGGCTCTCATCTAGCTGGCAGATCTGAAGGCTCGCATGTGGGGGATAGGTTTGGTTTGAGAATTTCATTGGCACCCCGAGCTCGGCTCGGCCCCAAGTAGACTCGCTACACAGGCTCTCATCTAGCTGGCAGGTCTGAAGTCTCGCCTGTGTGGGATAGGTTTGGTTTGAGAACTTCATCGGCACCCCGAGCTCGGCTTGGCCCCGGGTAGACCCGCTGCGCAAGCTCTCATCTAGCTGGCAGGTCTGAAGGCTCGCCTGTGGGGGATAGGTTTGGTTTGAGAACTTTATCGGCACCCCGAGCTCGGCTCGGCCCCAGGTAGATCCGCTGCACAGGCTCTCATCTAGCTGGAAGGTCTGAAGGCTTGCCTGTGGGGGGATAGGTTTGGTTTGAGAACTTCATCGGCACCCCGAGCTCGGCTCGGCCCCAGGTAGACCCGCTGTGCAGGCTCTCATCTAGCTGGCAGGTCCGAAGGCTCGCCTGTGGGGGATAGGTTTGGTTTGAGAACTTCACCGGCACCCCGAGCTCGGCTCGGCCCCAGGTAGACCCGCTGCGCAGGCTCTCATCTAGCTGCAGGTCCGAAGGCTCGCCTGTGGGGGATAGGATTGGTTTGAGAACTTCATCGGTGCCCCGAGCTCGGCTCGGCCCCAGGTAGACCAGCAGCGCAGGCTATCATCTAGCTGGCAGGTCCGAAGGCTCGCCTGTGGGGGATAGGTTTGGTTTGAGAACTTCATCGGCACCCCGAGCTCGGCTCGGCCCCAGGTAGACCCGCTGCGCAGGCTCTCATCTAGCTACCAGGTCCGAAGGCTCGCTTGTAGGGGATAGGTTTGGTTTGAGAACTTCATCGGCACCCCGAGCTCGGCTCGGCCCCAGGTATGAAAGTCCACTTAGTGTCAACTACCTTCACCTATGGGGGGGAATAGGTGTCTTGCAGCATTTTTGCGGAATTAAAATCGTACCTGCACAAGAAAACAAAACAACACAGCACAGAAAGGACGCAAGCAATTTATAGTGGTTCCCCGATTTGGGTACGTCCACTTTCCCCCTTCGACCTATCTCCCAACCAGGGACGACTCGGTCACTTCACCAACATGATTGAAATCCAATCCTTGCACTAACGGAAAGAACCCTTCCACACGTAGGAGTCACCACTCCCACAACACGGGTTGCACCCAACCCTTACAACTAGGGACCAATCGGTCCGTTACAAAGAAATTGAAAATAGATTGTATAAGAAATACAAACAACTTATGGAGACTAAGGTGTCCCTCTTCATTCGATGACGTGTTCTTGAAGTCAACAAAGAGTCCACAACCCTAGATCTCACTTGGAGAGAATCTCCCCGAAACTGGCGGCGGCAAGAAGGGCGGCGGCTTGGTTCTCGGGATCGGCAGCAACAACGGCGTGCTGCGGCTGTTCTTTGGAGATTCAATCTTCGTAGCAAAGCTAGCAAGATCTTCCAACGGTCACACTAGTATCGATCGTCTCGATCGATTCGGAAGGGGAAGGTTTTCCCGATCGACGAATCAAGAGACAAAGGATCTCTGGTTAGACGCGTGAGACGTTTTGCTTGGCTGAGCTTCTGTCGACGGGAGATCTGGAAGAAACCAAGATCAACGACGCCGATCAACTGCACGAGCGGCAACGACGGTGGCAGAGAAGGATTTCCGATCTAGGTCACGTCGGCGGCTCGGCTTCTTCTTTTCAAAATTTTTTATTCTTGTTACTGTTCAAAAATACAGATGTATTTATACATTAGGTCTTCAAGATGACCGTTGTGGGCCCCACCAACAAGAAACCCCAAGCCCGGTTCAAAACAGCGCCTTGACATTTGATCCGGTCCAGCATGCTGCAGAAATTCGCCTAAGTCAAAATCGGCGAGAATCGAAGGTGATTCTCGTCGAATCGGCGAGAATCAACCAGTGATTCTCGATGATTTTGACTTAGCGACAGATTTGCACGCTCTGATTTAGCCGGATAGAGACTGCGAGAATCAGCCAGTGATTCTCGATGATTCGGCGAGAATCACTAGTGATTCTCGCCGAATCGGCGAGAATCACTTGGTGATTCTCGTCGATTATTACTTAGACGATTTTTCGTCTTTCCACCCATGAGCTGCTCTTTGACCCATCCTTGCTCCTTGTCTGCTCTTGCATTATCACAGCCCTGTACTTGAAAATAAGTACACTCCAATAGAGAGAGTACACGTAGGCCAACACACTGATCTGCTCAACGAGGGATTACGTCGCGCAGACCCGTGTATATTGACCTACTGCACCCTGACATTGGTGTGTACTTAGCGTGGAATAACTGCAAGCACAACTTAAAAGATTTCATCAAATACATTGTCTATTTGCCTTAGCTTGTTCAGGGGCTTCTTCAAATCAGGTACGTTGTGGATACAATACCCAACATTAATCTCCCCCTATTTGAAGAAGCCTAAACCCTACAAGCTAAGGTGAATAGAGCATATGGGAATGAAAATCATAAACTTAAAATTAAGTTGAGAGAGATATTCATTACCAATACCAATTTCTTTCTTGAGAGCAAACTTGGAGCCACCTTAGCCTTAGCCGAGAGGGTAATCTCCCCCTTTTCGGCTTCTGCAAATCTGGTTCTGTTGCATTTGACCCCTTGCTCCCCCTCAGTTCTTGCACCTGTGCTCACACTTGAGTTCCTGGCAGAGGCTCCCCCTACATGCACGAGCCTAGAGCTTATATAGTCTTCATTCCTCATAGTTTAGCATCCCCAATTCAGTTTTGAAAAGACTGAACTTGGCGTCGTCTAAGGTCTTTGTGAAAATATCTGCAATCTGCTTGTCCGTGGGGACATAACAGAGAGAGATGTCCTTGTTCTCCACGTGCTCCCTCATCAGCCGCAGTATTATTCTCAGGAGCAGGATTACCCTCAGGATTTTCAGGGATATTGGGATTTTCAGGGAAATTGGTGTCTAACACTTGTTTGAGCATCCACCGGCAACTATTTGACTGGTCAAAATTTTTGATTATGATTTCCTGAAGCCCGGCTATCTTAGCTGTATATTCTTGCTCCCCCTTTTTGGCTTCGATGGCAATGGAGTTTGCATAAGAATGCAGTGACTCATCAATGTGCTTTGTAGTCTTGGAGAACTCGGTAATCAAGGCTTGTTGATTTCTGTTAATAAGCACCATGTTCGCATCAAATTTTTGGATGTTATTTGCCACTACATGAGCATTCTGATTAACTACTGCGAGAGTATCTGTGTTCTTTTTCAATCCTTCCATAAGAAGAGTTACAGCTTTGCCGACTATTGTATACTTGTCTTCGAACTTCTTTTTCATCAAGTCCAGTTTGTGATTAATTTCCACAACGTTCTTGAGCATTAGATTCTCAGATTTCTTAATTCTTTTTAACACTTTATTTGAGCTTGCTCAAAAGACACTTTGAGCTCATCCACTATACCTTGAATAACATTCACTGTGTGATTAGCTAGATCAGCTCGTGGTGGATGACCCTGAGGCATTCCTTGGCCTTGCTCTTCAGCAGATTCACTTGTAGAGTTGGACACTTGCACGGTCTCTAAAGGGGGAATATTTGCAGCCTCAGTAGATTTCTCAGAAGTACTTAGCAGCCTCTGCTGAGAGGACTCCCCCTCCACTGTTGCACTAGTTTTCTCAGGAACTATCTCAGGAGCTTGCTTTTCAGATGGAACTTCAGTGTCGTCCTGAGGCTCAATTACTTCCTGTCTCTCATTTCCTTCTTCCTCATCCTCATCATCCATGATGTCATTCTCAACTGCATCATCTTCCAAACCTTCCTCATCATTCTCCTCTACATCACCTCCGGCTACTAAATCATACACGTTCAGGGCCGCCTGATTTTCCACCACATCTTCACTTTCTTCTTGCAGATCCGCAACTGCATCTCTAGCTATTTGAGAGATCCCAGATATGACATTAGCAGAAGCGGGTAGAGGCTCCCCCTCAATTCCTGCAGTCAGTGCATCAGGAATTTCACTGGGAATAGCCACGGAATCTGCTACAGTTCTGACCTCGGCAGGAGATTCTTCTTGTTCTACTACCACTACAGCCTGCCCGATGCGTCGCTCCCATCTGTCAAATACGTTGGAGTCCATTTTCTTCAAATAATGCAATGGAACTCCTTTACTCATGTCGAACCTATCTCCGTTCAACTGATTAAGATATAGGCTGATGATTATTCCAAAACTTGGAGATTTGAGAGTGTCCTTAATCTTCTCAAAAAGCATAGCCCCCCAGTTGAATCTCTTTCTGCAGACAATCGCCACAAGAATCTTGAACATGTCAGCTGAGATGTGGTCATGTGAGCCGGGTTTGCATATCAGTACTTTCCCAATGATGTCGGACAAGAGTTTCCCCTCCTCATTCATTTCTTTTCTCTTTATCGATCTGGTTCCTCTAGCTAGTCCACAGAATAATAATGTCCTGGCTTTATCATGTTCCTCCAGATAATCCTCGTGCTCAGAACTGGTGAGCTGCAAGTATTGGGTCAGTTTGCTTGAAGACATCTTGATCCTTGCACCTGCAACCGTACTCTTGATGATAGAGTCTTCATTCCGAAGTTTGGCGGTTGCGAAGAACTCCATCACTTCCTTGTCCAAAATTTTGCAGGGGTGCTCCAGTATAAAAGAGAGTCCAGCCTCTTCAAGCATGATGATGATGTTTCTGAACTCATCTGAGGCATGTGAGAACCCAGTTCGAACCAACTCACATCCAGTGACCAGGTCGGCGGTGGTCCTTGGAGCCATTGCAAACCATTGTAGATAGTACTTATGTTATTCCAGATACTTGTTCCAATTCATTCTTGAAACATCTTATCTAGTTCCCATCATATTTACGGGAACCTAGACTACCCTACAAAAGAGTGTTACCTTACCTTAGGAACTCAATATGTATTGGGTCCTAGGTTCTTGTTAGCATAAAAACTCGAATGTCTTCCCTCAGAAATCCTGTCAGGAATACTACCTCTGCCCAGAAGAGGTGGATAAGCCCTTGCCCTTGACATAGAGGGGTTGTGCCAACAGTCTATGGCAAAGTGTCCCACCTTGCCACAGCACCAACACGTGTGAATGTTGTACCTCCGTTTCTGACCTGATCCAGTAACTGAGGTAGTCATGGTCCTAGGTCTAAACGGGATAGAGCCGGATCTGCTCACAAAATTGCCTCTTCCACCGTGACACTTGGAAGGGTGGAAGGAATGCATGTAGCGAGCGTCATGAGGCCTGGGAGGTGGCGCCTTCCTTTCATTCAGCACCCTTCCAGAGGCCCCATGAGAACTAACTGCATGACTTCTAACCTCCCTTTCCTGTGTCCTAGGGTGGTGAGAAGCACACTGAGAGCTGATACCAGTAGATTCATGCCGAGTTGGGGCAGTGGTCGAGAATACAAAGGGTTCAAAATGAGCCTTAGGTATTCTCTCAAGGGTGGCCATGACAGCCCTTGCACTATGGGTGTCTCCACATGAGGGTAGATCACCCTTGCAGTGACCACGGTTGTTCCTGTGATCATACCTGAAGGCATGATGAGTATCCTTCCTGCCTGGAGTGGGGGGTCTGAATACTGTTTCCCCATTTCTCCATGAATTGATAATTCGGGAGATCCACCCATTTTCTTCCTTTCTCTTGATAGCATCAACCTTGGAAAAGTTGGATACTATCCTTTTCTCATTCTCTAAACTACTCTCTAGATCTGAGATTTTAGAGTCCTTAACCTTGTTGGATGCCAATTGGAGAACCAATAAGATCTTCAGCCGAGCAATCTCCTGAGCTTGCTCCTCAACAAGTAGGTTGCTTTTCTGAAGGGCTCTCTTCAGGGAATCAGGATTTTCTGAAGGGTAACAATTCCTGTCTTCAGGAACTTCAAGAGAAAAGGGGCAAGATGAAGAAGTTACCTGCTCTTCAGAGTTACTATTACTATCGCTAGAGACCGTTGTGTCAGCTTCATCAGAACTGCTTTCCTCAATTTCTTCTTCAGTCTTTGACAAGGACACTGGAGCCCTGATGCTGTCCGATTGATCCTTGCCTTCATCTTCAGAGGCGAGGACCCCCACATAGGCTTCATCCTCTTGCTGACAGCAGATCCCTGCTTTCTCTGATCCCTCCATGAGATCTGAGATGGTTACCCACATAGAGTTGGCCGTCCCACACTTTTCCAATCGAGATCGAGAAGGTCCAGACCAGACATCCATGATGATCTGCCGAATTATCTTATCCAGATTAAATAATGAGAGTTTAGTCTCTGACATCTCAGTAATACACTTGGAAATTTGGATATCCTTTCCAGAGCCGGAGGTCTTCATAGGAATGAATGGACCCTCTTCCAAGATGAGAGATGCTCGAGGATCGATAGCCTCCAAGTGATAGGACACTCTCATCTTCCAGACGGGATAATACTCCTTTGTGTACGTGGGAAGTCTTAGTGGAGAGATCCCATGATCCAGCTCCATGCTTTTGACACTGGTGGCAGGATTCTACTCAAGGTGTGAACCTTTTTGATGAGTAACCTCGCTTTGATACTACTTGAAAGTCCACTTAGTGTCAACTACCTTCACATATGGGGGGTAATAGGTGTCTTGCAGCATTTTTGCGGAATTAAAATCGTACATGCACAAGAAAACAAAACAACACAGCACAGAAAGGACGCAAGCAATTTATAGTGGTTCCCCGATTTGGGTACGTCCACTTTCCCCCTTTGACCTATCTCCCAACCAGGGACGACTCGGTCACTTCACCAACATGATTGAAATCCAATCCTTGCACTAACGGAAGGAACCCTTCCACACGTAGGAGTCACCACTCCCACAACACGGGTTGCACCCAACCCTTACAACTAGGGACCAATCGGTCCGTTACAAAGAAATTGAAAATAGATTATATAAGAAATACAAACAACTTATGGAGACTAAGGTGTCCCTCTTCGTTCGATGACGTGTTCTTGAAGTCAACGAAGAGTCCACAACCCTAGATCTCACTTGGAGAGAATCTCCCCGAAACCGGCGGCGGCAAGAAGGGCGGCGGCTTGGTTCTCGGGATCGGCGGTGACAACAGCATGCTGCGGCTGTTCTTTGGAGATTCAATCTTCATATCAAAGCTAGTAAGATCTTCCAACGGTCACACTAGGATCGATCGTCTCGATCAATTCGGAAGGGGAAGGTTTTCCCGATCGACGAATCAAGAGACAAAGGATCTCTGGTTAGACGCGTGAGACGCTGTGCTTGGCTGAGCTTCTGTCGACGGGAGATCTGGAAGAAACCAAGATCAACGACGCCGATCAACTGCACGAGCGGCGACGATGGCAGCGGAGAAGGATTTCCGATCTAGGTCACGTCGGCGGCTCGGCTTCTTCTTTTCAAAATTTTTGATTCTTGTTATTGTTCAAAAATACAGATGTATTTATACATTAGGTCTTCAAGATGACCGTTGTGGGCCCCACCAACAAGAAACCCCAAGTCCGGTTCAAAACAGCGTCTTGACATTTGATCTGGTCCAGCATGCTGCAGAAATTCGCCTAAGTCAAAATCGGCGAGAATCGAAGGTGATTCTCGTCGAATCGGCGAGAATCAGCCAGTGATTCTCGACGATTTTGACTTAGTGACAGATTTGCACGCTCTGATTTAGCCGGATAGAGACGGAGAGAATCAGCCAGTGATTCTCGATGATTCGGCGAGAATCACTAGTGATTCTCGTCGATTATTACTTAGACGATTTTTCGTCTTTCTACCCATGAGCTGCTCTTTGACTCATCCTTGCTCCTTGTCTGCTCTTGCATTATCACAGTCCTATACTTGAAAATAAGTACAGTCCAATAGAGAGAGTACACGTAGGCCAACACACTGATCTGCTCAATGAGGGATTACGTCGCGCAGACCCGTGTATATTGACCTACTGCACCCTGACATTGGTGTGTACTTAGCGTGGAATAACTGCAAGCACAACTTAAAAGATTTCATCAAATACATTGTCTATTTACCTTAGCTTGTTCAGGGGCTTCTTCAAATCAGGTACGTTGTGGATACAATACCCAACAAGGTAGACCCGCTGCGCAGGCTCTCATCTAGCTGGCAGGTCTGAAGGCTCGCCTGTGGGGGATAGGTTTGGTTTGAGAACTTCATCGGCGCCCCGAGCTCGGCTCGGCCCCAGGTAGAAACTTGATGATTGCTTTGCTAACAAGTAATAACTCAATGCGATTTCATTCTACATTCTAGTATAACTATGTAGATGGGCATAAGCTAGATTGAATTAACATTCAGGCAAGTGCACCTATCAATCATAGTACAGGAGAAATCTACATCTCGTGTCGTATTCCACAGGGCCCTTTCAAGTATTCTTACTCATCCTCACTATATTATCGTACCTATAAGTAAAATTGATTTCTAACCTAAATTAACCTAACTATGACTATTGGATAAATCAGCATTGGAAGATTGAACATGATAACAATCCGAAAGTTTATGAGCAATTACATGAAAATATTCCTTCATTCACTCAATTCTATTTAATCATGAAAGCATAAGACTATCAAATTTGTTGAATTGTAAAGGATAAATATTTATCGAATTCTCTCTCGAGCAATTCAAATCCTAAATCTAAGTTAGTGAATTTTTTCTCGAACAATTTACAATACTCAAATTTGCATTGAATAAAACACCTTATCTATTACATAAACCCATGAAATCATATCTCTAAAATATCATGAATTCATTTATTCGTATTCTAATTTTCCAAACAACATATCTCTCGATCATGGAGTTTGATTCACAAAGAGAATTAACACCATAATATGAACATACAAATATCATTACAAAGAACCAATTTCTCAATCTAGCAATTTGCAAATTATGTGAAGCAAAGAAGCAATTCATAATGAAGATTAAACTCTCTGTTTGTAAGCCTAAACACGAATAAAATACCACAAATTTGACATAAACAAAGCGATACATGATTACTAGAATGTTCAACTATAAGTTCATGCAAAATAAAAGATAATTGAAGTTTGAATCACCAAGAGAAAAGAGAGATTAAAAGGGATTAATGAAAGATTAAATGCATACAAAATACCCTTCAAATCCTCCTTCTCTTAGATGCTCCACTTTGGGCTTCAGCAGTTCTCCAATCCCAGAATGATCTAAAAGTTCTTCACAAATTTTTCTACAGGAAATATATAGTCCCTTTGCAAACAGGTCGGACACGGGTTCCAACACGGCCGTGTGTCAGGCCGTGTGGACAGTTCCTAGGCGGTTCCCCACGAGCAGTCGTGTCTGGTAGTGGGCCGTGTCAGATGACACTGGTATAGACACGGCCGTGTGTCCGGCCGTGTTCTTCAGACACGGGTTGGTCAGCAGTCGTGTTCAAATATGATACGGGTACGCACACGGGCGTGTGTCCTACCCGTGTGAGTCTTTGTCTCCTGCATCCAATTTCTTCAGCTCCATGGTGCATAGGACACTGGTAGGCACACGGCCGTGTGTCAACCCGTGTGCACCATATTTTTGTCCTGTCATCAGCAATGTTGACTCCGTGAACTCCTCTGTTTGCTCCAAGACTTTTAGTTCCACTGGTTAGCGCTACCTGCATATAAAAATGAAGTAATAAATTAGGTAACTTAATATAAGGAGTAACAAAGATCCTAACTGTGCTCTCCTAATCATGATAAAACAATTCTTTGACTTTTCTCGCGAAATTACTATAAAATGAGGGAAAAAATGAGGTAGGAATAACAGACATGATTACAATTATGATAGTAAAAAAGACTATCATAATCGCACTCATCAAATACCCCCAGACTTGGATGTTTGCTTGTCCCTAAGCAGACTAATTCAAACACTTGGGTTACCATTAAATAATTTTGTCTCTGCACACTGGTTGCTATGAATTTAAGAGAACTTTGTTGATGTAATCGCATAGGAAATAGTTTAGCAGACTTTTCTAAATATAACATAGTCTTAAAATTCTTCCAATATATCTGTTAACTATCTCTCACTCATTTTTAGAAATAAGAGTATAGTCATCTCTAACAAATATGACGAGAAAATAACAATCTCTATAAGATACATATTAGTATTTCAAAACTTATAAGTACCTATATTGACGGTCACGAGCTTACCCTTTTTACATCCTCTCCACGGCACTTAGTTAGACTCAGTAAGGTCGGATCCTTAGGACTTGTATGATGGTGTAGCCGTTTTGGCTTAGGATAGAAGATTATAGGCGAGGTAATCAAGGATAAATGCGATGGATTTTCCACACCTAAATCACGATTGAGCCTTTTGTTGGTATATACCTTAACATACATCGATGTTATAAAAGCACCCCCAGACTTTGCAATTTGTCTACTTCCCATATTTTTTATTTTGAAAGATACTCCAAACTTTTATTGTTCTTAACCAAGGGACCATAGTAGGGATCATTCCGAGTGGGTGCAAATATACACACACTCAGGCCACATATCACTATGTCTTCTCTTTTTTTCTTTTAGGCTTTGGGTTCATAGTAGGGATCATTTCAAGTGGGTGCAAATATACACGCACTCAGGCCACATATCACTATGAACAACTCATTCCAAGAAGGACTCAATGATAGGTGTGCTAATATGTAAGGATTTGGCCTTGGTGAATTTTGGTGGTAGAGTATCAAAAGGATGGGGATTAGGTTCAAATTGGGTGTGCAAGGGTATCATGTTAAAGGTTTTGGGTTAACAAGGCTCAAGCTATCCAATAGGAGGCCTAAGTCATTTCCGCCCTTACTAATTAACCTATATATTGTTTTGAGGATCGCTAGAGGATAAGTTCTCGACATCAATAGAGAATTCATTTCATTTTGATTCCCTAATACCAAATTATAAGGAATGTTACACTCATCAACTCACATTATTATAGATAAGTATATTTTCTAAAATTGAGTGATTGATAGTTAATAATATAGAGGATTAATCTTAAAAGTAAATTATATAGAGAAAATTAAGCTAATGAATTTCTATACTTAATTACGAATCAACAAAGTTGAACACTCTATGAGTCTACATCAATTCATTTTAATCAGCGTGCGAAGTTAAATTAGATAGTTATAATCTCAACTGAATTAATTAATGAGAGCTTAAAGGATCAAACAAAAATTTGTAGGGGGGGTATAACAAACTTGAGTATTATGATAAGCAAATTAGAATCAATTGTAACCACGTGAATAGCCATTCCACACCCAGACTTAAAATTTGCAATGTCCTCAGTGCAATATAAAGAGAGGACATAGAGTAATTCCACGAAGAAATAAGAAAGAGAGAAAAAAAAACCGCTATCATAATAAGTAGAAGATCACAGTAATGAGACAGGAGCTGTAATGAAATGTACTGATATACAATAGCTAAAAGAACTAAATACACTGATATAAGAAATAGTACAAGAGACAATACATAAATATAACACTACATAGATACACATCAAAAGTATGCAGGGTGGTCGGTCGCATCGTCAGGGAAGGAAGGCGGGGCTGGAGCTGGCGGCTGGCGAGGAGCGATCCCTAGGTGGTCTCTGATCTGGATGAGGAGGTCCTCCGTTCGCGTCTGATCCGCCTCAATCCGCTGTAAGCGCGGCGAGAGCTCGGTGTCGAAGAACTGTCGAAACTCCCACGAGTATCGTGAATGAGGTGGAGGGGATGCAGTAGAAGACTCGCCATGAGCATAAGTGGAATGGGGCGGAGGTACCAACGGCACATCGAGGTCAGGATCCACCTCGTCATCACTGTCATCCTGCACTTGCGGCCCACGTCATGCAATAGAATATATGACGCCTCCCCGACCCTGACGGGCGGTGACGAGGCGGAGGGAACAAAGACTGGCCATCGTGATGGGCACGGTCTTTGCGACCACTGTCATCTGGGGGAGGGCTGAGAATATGCCCATATTCTTCACCAGGCGAGTGATGTAGGGTGCTACACAAATAGAAACTATGCGGGGGGTGTCGACTTGGTGGAGAATAAACTGGGCGAGTAGGAAACCGAGGTGGAGAGGATAACATGAAGACATGATGTATAAGTATAGTAGGTCCTGTCGACTGACAACACCGGAGCTTTCGCCCCGGCCGCTCAATGTGTGGCTAAGGAGGTGGTGTATGTAATGGAGGGCGGGTGAAACCAACTTAGAGGCCTTAGATCGCTTGGCCTCATAGGTGCTAATGTAAAAAGAAAGCTGGCGCCAGATACCGCCAACAATATCGCGGGAGGGGAGGTCGAAATGGAGCTCGGGGTAGGTAGCACTAAAGAGGAATGAATCCTCATACACCCCTAAATATCGGGTGAACTGGAGCATGGTGAGTGTATAAAAGGTGCCGCCCACTCGAAACAAAATTATCCCCTCGAGCGCGTGCGGCGCATCAATGAAGTTAGGATGAAAGTTGCAATAAAATGAGGACAGGAACTCTAACGTGAGTTCCCTAAATCCTAACTCCTCTGTGGAGAAACATTTCTCCCAACCCGTTACAGATATTAATGCCCTGACATCCCCAGCTAAATTTATTTCTTCAAGCACGCTCCAATCGATCGTCGAATATCTTGAAATTTCTTTGATTGTAGGTGGTTGAAGCGGGCGATGTACGATGGGTTGGTGAATACTAGCGGAGCGGCGGCATCACGCCTCTCCGTTGAAACTTGTAGCTCCGGTCGGCGACGGAGACTGCCTTGACTTCTTCCAGACGACATGATGTAGAAGGGGAAATGAAAGTAGAGCGCGAATCTGCGGAAGTTTGGAGACCAAGGCTGCTCAAAATTGGGCTCAGACCATGTATGAAGGCAAGGATGCTGGGAGGAAGTGAAGAAAAAAAATGACACGGCCCTATTTATAGAAGTTGAACACGGGTTTGCACACGGTCGTGTGTGAACCCGTGTTAGGGGAAACCTCAGCCTCGTGGAACACGGGGTGCGTCGATCCGTGTGTAGGAGTTGAACACGGTTGCGCACACAGCCGTGTGTGTGCACCCATGTTAGGGAATCCAAGGCCTCGTGGAACACGGGCTGCCTCGGTCCGTGTGGTCAAACTGACAGGGGACAGCGCGGCAGGTGGACACGGGCACTGATACGGCCATGTGTAAACCTGTGTCTGAGCTGGCATGCGTATTAGCAATACACTGGTTGGTAGGCGACACGGCCGTGTGTCAGCCGACACGGGCATGTCGGATGTCTCGACACAGCGGGCTCGACGATCGTCGAGCGAAATACATGGCTAGACATACGGGTTGGTGTGTGTTGAATTTTCTCAAAGTGGTCAGCAAGGTAGCCCAAACGCCAAATTAATATCTTCGGCACTACCCAGTTCACACTTTGAACCAGCGGAAAACCAAGGACCAAGGTTAACACCAACAAACAATGGAAGCACAAGCAGATCTTTTATACATTTCACTTCTTTACAAGGCGAGGTATACGTAGCGAGACATGATTTCGCTAGGACACAAGCTATCACAGAAAGTTACACAAAACAAGCCGGGCGGACAGCACCGGAGTCCGCCGAGACCGCCGAGGTCGCCAAGTCCGCTGAAGCGGCCCGAGCTGAAGCTGCTATCCGCCAAATAGACACGGAGTCCGCCGAAGCCGCGAGGCTGTGCGGACACACCGTTATTCGCCTCCTATTGAGAAACTGAGGAACAGACCGCCTACCCGCCTGAGACCGTCGGACAGGTTATTGGAACTGGCAAAGTTGAAGCAGAGCACTGACAAGCCGTAGAGCGACCTGCTGAATCCGCAGAGATCGCACACTTCCAAGTACTTGACCGAAGTCAAAGTCAAACTCCTGACTCCTTGAAGCTACCCGCGCGACCTGCACACAGCAAACCATCAGCTCTGAATCAATCCGCGCGGACAGAAAAACTGAGACCGCAGTACCTCGCCTAACCCAACTTACTGTTCACTCAGTTACTGTAGACGTGCCAGGGGGGTTCTATTTATAGGTGAGGTGAGGAGTGTGGTCACCGCCCTAGAGATAGAGACACCATCCTAGCCTGCGCGATAGCAAAACACCGTCCGCCGAGTCCGCAAGGACTTAGCCGGATACCAAGTAATAAATTGCCAGGAGTAAGGCAATTTTGGCGAACCCTCATCAGTCCGCCCAAGCTTATGCGGACAAGGCATCAGCCCGCAAAGATTTCAACCACTGCAGGACAGCAACCCCCTTCAGTGGCTGTCCGCACACACAGAGACAGTCTGCATAGAGCAAGACTCAAGCCTCCATCCGCCACAAGTCCACGACCAAAGGCAGAGTTAGCAACAGTCCGCACGGTCAACAGCGGACTTGGCGGATACTGTGGACACCCTGGTCTTGGCACAGAGTGTGACCAAATCCAAATCCACCAAAGGCTTAACGTGAGCATGGTGGACATAAAATCCCGTCCGCCAACCATCAAGCAGGCCGCCATACTCCTCCTGAGTAAAGGCTGAGTCCGCAAGAACCTCGCAACCTGCCCAGCGCAATGGCCACCTGGAGGACTCCACACACCAATCCGCCAAAGTCCTCCACAGCAAAGCACTTGCTGTATCACCAGAGCTAGACAAGGCCACAGCCAAGCTCTAAACCCAGTCCGCAACAACACAAACCACGGACACGTCAGTCCGCAAGCTTCCCGCGAACATGAGCCAAACCGCCGATTACACAAGCTTGCAACGGGGCCACAGAGCAATGCACCAGTCCACAAGCCTCTATCCGCTCAGGCCGCTCCTTGGCTAAACCAATCAGCCAATGCCCTATCCGCAGATAACAGGCTGAAAGATATTGTACCTAAACACTTAGAGGGGGGGGTGAATAGGTGACTGTAATCTTTTTAACTTTTTAGGCAGAATTCAGATTTTATCACAGAGTTATATCTACTTTTACACAGCAATCAATCAGTAATCACAGCAATCAATCAAGCACACAGTGAACACACACATTTATAGTGGTTCCCCAAGGTTTGGGTACATCCACTTTCCCCTTTCGCCTATCTAGTAGTGTACTAGATTCGGCCAAACTCCTCCACTATCTCAGACCCTCAGATCTTACACTCAGAAGCCCAAAACAGGTTCCTACAGCTCAGGCCCAAGGCCCTACAACTCAGTCTTCTTCAAAGACCTACACTCAGCTTCTTCACAAAGCCTACACTCATTCACAAGGCCTATACTCAGCCACAACAGGCCTACACTCAGAGATATCAATCTCCTACACTCAGGCACACAGGCCCTACACTCAGCCTTTATAATTGCAGGCTTACAACTCAGATCACTATGGATCCTACAAGAAATTTAAGATACAAAGTTTATATACCTACAACTCTGAATAGAGAGATGAGTTGATAGGTTCTTGATGAGTTCTTGGAAGAACTCTGCTGAGATCAATCTCTCTTGGCTTTTCTTCAAAGCTTCTTGAATGTAGAACACAATAGGATTGATCTCCTCTGCAGCTGATCTTTGATCTCTGCAACTTAAGATTCAGAACAAAGTCTGAACCCTTCTTATCAGCCTGGTTCCAACGGCTGTCTTCTTGGATGGAGCTCTCTCTCTCCAACTACTTAGAACTTCACTTGATTCTTCAATGAATAGCTAGATCTTCTTCTTGTTAATTATCATCAGTTTCTGTAGACAGTATAAGCCTATTTATAGGCCTTCTTCATGGTGACCGGCTGATCCGGTTCCTAACTGATTTCTGACAACTCTGATAGGTACAGTAGACCGGCTGGACTGGCAGCTGTCAAGTCATCCAGTCAGTTCTTGAAATAACTGTAGCTGTCTGAAAGTGTCGAGACAATCTGTCTTTAAGTGTCGACACTTATAGACTAAGTGTCGACACAAGTTAACTAAGTGTCGACACTTGCCTTCAAGGTGTCGACACAACTCCTTGTGTTGTGGAATTCACTTCTCGACACTGCTTCTTCATCATGTGTCGACACTGATATTCTGTGTCGACACAACTTCTTGTTCTTCAGCACTTAGTTGAATTCTTGTAAGTGTCGACACAACTCCTTTGTGTCGACACATCTTCATGTGTTGAACTTGTTCATGTCGACACATCTTCTTGGTGTCGACACATGCCTTCTGTGTTGATACTTGCTGAGTGTCGACACTACTCCTTGTGTCGACACATTCTTCTTCTGTTGAGACTCTGGCTGAGTGTCGACACATCTCCTTAGTGTCGACACTTGTTCTTAGAATATTTTGTTGAACTTTGCTGAGTGTCGACACAGCATCCTAGTGTCGACACTTTCTTCATGTGTTGAGTCTTCTGCTATGTGTCGACACATTCTCCATTGTGTCGACACTTTCTTCAAGTGTTGAGTCTTCTGCTGAGTGTCGACACATTCTTTATTATGTCGACACTTATACTTAGACTCTGCTGACTTTGATGAGTGTCGACACAGCCTCCAAGTGTCGACACTTTCTGATGTAGACTCAGTTCCTCTGGGTGTCGACACAACTGCTAAGTGTCGACACTGCTTCACTGGACTTTTCTTCATTGAGTGTCGACACAGCTCCTTGTGTCGACACTTTCTGTCTGGTGTCGACTCTGCATCCCTGGTGTCGACACAAGTACTCCAAGTGTCGACACAAGTCTTCTTAAGTGTCGACACTTTGCTCCTAGGTGTCGACACATGGACTTAGAAACTTTTTCATCTTTCCTGCAAATACTTAACCTGCACAAGTAAACTCAAAATACATCAAATACATTTTGATGTATATCATTGAGTAGGGTGAGGCTTCTTCAAATCAGGTACATTAGAACCAATGTACCCAACAATCTCCCCCTATTTGGAGAAGTCATAACCCTTAGTCAATGACATACACCATACAGAATAAAATCATAGCATGATGTAAAGCAGGATTATATAACAAGGCAAATATAAACATGTATTAAACAAACATGTATACACAGATATCATCTCAGAACAATTATGAAATAAATATATCACACAGCACATTATTCTAATCAACTTTGTCATATTCATTATACAAAAGTTTACAAAATGTTTTAATACAAGTGATTACATAGTAAACTTAAGATAATGCAATTCTATTTCTGATCAACCTCCTTGATCACAATGCCCTTCCCAGACTTTATCTTTGCTTGCACAGGGGCTTCAGCATCTTCAGTATCAGCAGGCTTTTTCCCTTTCAGCTCCTTCTTCTTTAGCTCTTCAGCTTTAATCTTCTGCCTCTCAAAGTAATGATAAGGCTTGGGAAAGTACTTGCTAGGCTCCTAGACAGTAGGAGGTAGCTTTCCCATCTTTGTCTTTCTTCTATATTGGACTATGGCTTCTTGCCTTGTCTCATGTTTTCTCCACTCCAGTTCAGAAAACCATTGTTTCTATCTTGAATATTATCTTTGGCAGTCTTCCATGCAGTTAAGATAATGTTTCTTGAAGTGGGGCTCTACTGCTCAAAGTCAGGTCTTTGTTCAGCTTGCTCTCTGAACCTCTTCTTAGACAGTCTGGCTTCTTGTTCTTTTAGTATAGCTTCTTGCATAGCCTCAGATACTGGCTGAACCACCTTCTCTATGATGACATTTTGCTGACCCTCAGGTGGGCTATACATAGACTGTATATCAGCTTGTACCATATCAAAATCTGGAGGAGGGTAGATTACTTGAGCCACGTCAGGTTGCTCCCCTCCTAGATATGCAGGATGTATCCCAAATTCTGCTATATTATCATCATCACATAAAGGAGGATAACCAAGAGTTGCTCTGATAGAATTAAAAATCCACTTGACATGATCAGAGCTGGCTTTGACTAACACCCTCTCCCCCTTTATGACTTCTCTTTCCATGTGATCTCTTAGATCATCCTTTTGAAATCTTACTTGGGCATCCAAATAGTTTACTCCATCTTTAAAGAAAGGTTTCAACCTTTGAAGCTTTTCAGTTATCAACTTCTGAGAGTTTTCAATTGCAAAAGTAACAGCAGTTATACTTTCTTGTAAAGCTTTATCAAACTCTGCCTTAGCAGTAGCAGTAGAAGCAGTCTGTCCAGCAGCTATATTCTTCATCTCTGTTACTATGGCATTGTGGGAAGCAGTTAAGTTATCATTCATTCTGAGCTGTTTCTCCAGAACACATCCTTGCTTTAGTGCAATGTCATCTACTTGAGCTTTTATGTTTTCTTGATGTGTAGCTAAGTACACCACTGCATTCCCTCCCTTGTGGAAGCAGTCAGTCATTTCCTTTTTATTGAGATTCATTTCAAAACTTATAGACTTAATGTCTTGGGCTAGATCAAACTGTAGAGATTTTTTCCCTTCATCCACATACTTTTCAATTGCTTGCCTGTGCTCATCAAGCTTTATCTGCATTGCAACCATTAAAGCACTATAATCTACAGTTGGTGCTGGCTGTAGTGCAGGTTGTGGTGTTATAGTTTGTAGAGTCTTCTTATAATTCTGGCTTCTTCTTTTAAATACTTGGAATTTTCTTTTCTTTGCCCTTGCAGCCTCCTCATCTTCAGAAGCTGAGGTGCTTGTAATATCTACCCTCTCCTTAGGTAGCTCATCAACTTCCTTTGGCTGCTCAGGCTCTTTCCTTGCTGTTTCTACTAGAATTTCCACTTGCTCCCCCTGAACTTGAGCAGTCTCCCCCTCAGCAGCAGCACTTTTCTTGTCAAAGTCTGTCTGATCCAGATTAAGGAAGAGATCTTCCATAGTAAATTCTTGTTGAGGAAGAGATGGAGATTCTCTTGGCTCATTAGTTACTTGATGGGGTTCCACTTGATCTGTAACAGATGTGTCCTCCATGACAACATCTGGGGGTTGATTATCAATCTGTGGTTGCTGATTAACATTATTTAATGAATCAGACAAAATAGTATCCTCTATAGGAAAATCTAATGCATTAATCTCAGTGATTACCTCAAGAATAGTGTTTTTAGCTTGTTCACTTTCCAGTGGAGTTGGCTCTTCCACTACTAGAGGCTCCCCCTGGATTGAATCCTGGTGTAAGGGGCTAGCTTGAGGTAGCTCCCCCTGTCTCTCAGCAACTTCTTATTGAGCTGGAGACTTCCCAGCATTTCCAGTGTCTTCTTCTTCAGGAGTGAAGATAACTTGTTCTTTTGAACTACTTGATGATTCTTGAGCTACTGGAGCTATCTTCTTCTTCTTCTTGAGTGGGGTTTCCTTCTCAGGAGTTATTTTCTCAGGTGTTGGCATCTCCTTAGACAAAACCCTATCCCATCTGGAGAAGATTCTCATGTCTATTTTCCTCATATGATTGATCTTAGATCCAGCAGTTTGACTCATAACCTCTGGTATACTACCAGCAAGGTACAGACTAAGAATCCTACCCAAATTAGGTTTCTTTAGGCTCTCCTTAATCTTATCAAAGACAACAACAGACCAATTAGTTTGCAGGGTGAAGATAATCCTTGTCATAAGATTGAACATGTGGGCTGATATCCTGTCATGCCCTCCAGGCTTACTCAATATCACTTTGCCAACAATCTCTGAGAGAAATTTTCCCTAGCTGTTCATGCCTTTCCTATTGAATATAGATCCAATTTTCAGCTTGGAATCTAGTCCACACCAAGTTAATGCTTCTCTGGTCTTAGAAGCAGTAACTTCTTCCTCTTCCTTTGTCCTTGGTAGATTTAGGATCTTTCTCAAACTTTTAGGTGATACCTTCACCTTTTCTCCATGTACCCTTGAATTGATCTTGAATCCAGAATCGTCTAGGGTTGCTCCATTTAGGAATTCCAGAACTTCTTTCTTCCAGATCTTGGTTGGCTCTGAAACAAGAAAATCCAACCCCGAGTCTGCAACTAGGGTTACCACATTCTTGATCTCCGGGTCTGCATCATCAAATGCATGCCGCACCAGTTCATAGCCTTCGTTCATGTTCTCCTTGAGCTTTGGCGCCATTATGGTTGAAGAATTTGAATGGAGAGAAGAGAGGTGTCGACACACAAGTTTGGTCTCGAAACTTTTGTGAGCGTGTCGACAGACAATGTTGAAACCCTATTTATACCTTTCTAGGATTGAAGATGAAAGGGCGGGTTAACAAACTTAAATTGTGTCGACACTGATGAAAAGTGTCGACACTGACTTATAATGTTTCGACACCTATGTGTCGACACAAGTTTAGTCAACAGAATATATGTGTCGACACTTATTTATGTGTCGACACCACTTAGCTCGACACTTATTCGAGATATTACTTCACTAATTCTGCATAAAGTCTAAGTGTCGACACCACCTTGAATGTGTCGACACCTACATGTCATGTGTCGACACTAATTTTCTGAAGTGTTGACACCAACTTCCTAGATGTGTCGACACATTTTCACTGAAGTGTCGACACCAATTTTTTGTCTCGACACAGACAACTCTGTGTGTCGTCACTATTTTACTTAGCCATTTCTATAAACTTATTCTAAGTTTATCATACCTAGTTCAATTTTAAACTTATTGAATTTTGTTTCTTCTAAGGGTTTAGTATACATATCAGCTAGTTGATTATCTGTTTTAACATATTCCAGTAAAATATCTTCTTTTCTACATGTTCCCTAAGAAAATGATATTTTATTTCAATATGTTTAGTTCTACTATGGGAAACAAGATTGTTTGCAATTGATATAGCACTAGTAGAATCACAAAACAATGGAGTTCTACTTACCTGAATTCCATAGTCCTCAAGCTGATGTTGTATCCATAGAAGTTGAGCACAGCAACTTCCTGCAGCCACATACTCTGATTCTACTGTGGAGATAGCCACACTTGTTTGCTTCTTGCTACTCCATGAAATCAGTCTTCCACCTAGGAATTGACAGGTTCCAATGGTACTCTTTCTGTCTTCTTTGCATCCTGCAAAGTCTGCATCTGAATAACCTGTTAGATCAAAGTCTCCATTCCTAGGGTACTAAAGGCCTAGATAAGGAGTGTCCTTTAGATATCTCAGTATCCTTTTGACTGCTGTCAAATGAGACTCTTTAGGGCATGCTTGGTACCTAGCACAGACACATGTAGCATACATGATATCTGGTCTACTTGCAGTCAAATACAATAGGGATCCAACTATCCCTCTATACAAAGTCTCATCTACAGGTTTCTCTGCATCATCTTTGCTAAGAGACATACTTGACCCCATAGGAGTCTTCATGGTACTGGATGAATCCATACCATACTTCCTTATGAGTTCTAGGGTGAACTTAGACTGGCATATGGATAAGTCATTCTCAGTCTGTCTAACTTGGAGACCCAAGAAGAACTTAAGTTCCCCCATACTACTCATCTCAAATTGTCCTTGCATTAGTTTTGCAAACTTTTTGCAAAGACTACTTTCAGTAGACCCAAATATGATGTCATCTACATATATTTGGACTAGTATTATCTTGCCTCTAGATTCCATAAGGAATAGAGTCTTGTCTATTTTCCCCCTTGTGAACTTATTCTCAATGAGGAAACTAGACAGGGTTTCATACCAAGCCCTAGGGGCTTGTTTTAACTCATATAATGCCTTCCTAAGTCTATAGACATAATTAGGTTGAGTTGAATCAACAAAACCTGATGGCTGTTCCACATAGAGCTCTTCCTTTAAATTACCATTCAGAAAGGCTGACTTTACATCCATTTGGTAAACTTTAAATCCTTGAAAGGTTGCATAGGCCAAGAACATCCTTATGGCTTCCAGTCTGGCTACTGGAGCAAAGGTTTGATCAAAGTCAATACCTTCTTCCTGCATATATCCTTTAGCAACCAATCTTGCTTTGTTCTTAATAATTACTCCATGTTCATCCATCTTGTTCCTAAAGATCCACTTGGTTCCAATTATGTTGTGGTCTTTTGGTTTAGGAACAAGCTCCCAGACTTTGCACCTCTTGAACTGATTCAGCTCTTCTTGCATTGCCTCAATCCAATGAGGGTCTAGGATGGCTTCTTCAAACTTCTTTGGCTCTACTTGGGATAGAAAACTAGAGTAGAGGGCTGCACTCAGATTTCTGCTTCTTGTTTGTACCCCTTATCTTAGATCACCAATGATTTGATCTGTTGGATGATCTCTTAGATGCCTATTAGCTGGAGGCATCCTGGCTTCAGGTTGAACTTCTTCAGTTCCTTCATCTTGCTGCACTCCTTGAACTTCTTCTTCATTAGGTACATGTAGTACTCCCCCTGGACAGCAGCCACTATCTACTACTTGCTGTCTTGCAGTAGGTTCTTCTTCAATAGTGAGCTTGTCCATCTTCTTAGTTATACTTGTGGAGCTGCAAATACTACTAGACAACTCATTGTTAATAAGTCTAGTTTCATCAAATAATACATGTACTGACTCCTCTACAACTTGAGAGGACAAGTTGTAGACTCTATAAGCCTTACTAATGTTGTACCCAACAAAAATTCCCTCTTGGGACTTGGCAGCAAACTTAGTCAAGTAAGACTTTCCATTGTTAAGTATAAAGCACTTACAACCAAAGATCCTGAAATAGGATAGGTTTGGTTTTCTGCCTTTCACAATCTTATAGGGGGTCTTATTATGGCTTTTAGTAATGCTAGCCCTATTAATTACATGGCGTGCAGTATTAACTGCCTCAGCCCAGAAATATTTTGGTAGAGATGTGTCACTTAATAGGGTCCTACAAGCCTCAATCAAGGTTCTATTTTTCCTCTCAGTAATGCCATTTTGCTGAGGTGTTCTTGGTGAAGAAAACTCCTGAAATATCCCAAATTCTTCATATAGTTTTGTCATACTATCAGACTGAAATTCAGTACCATGGTCACTTCTTATCTTGACCACTGTACTGTCTAGTTCATTCTGAATTTGTTTGACAAAGCTATAGAAGATACTAGGTGTTTCAGATTTTTGTCTAAGGAAGAACACCCAGGAAAACCTTGAGTAGTCATCTACAACTACAAAGGTATAGACCTTCCTACCTAGGATGTGAACTGTCATAGGACCAAAGAGATCCATATGCAAGAGGTATAAGCACCTCACAGCATCTTTGTTTTCAATGCTACTAAAGGTGGATCTAGTCTGCTTGCCCTTTTGACAAGCTGAGCATATTCCATCTATAATACACTTAACATGAGGACCATTCATCACTAACTCTTTGTTATAGAGTTGGCCAATTGTCTTGTAATTTAGATGGGCTAGCCTCTTGTGTCATTTGACACAATGAGAGACTGTCTCATCAGCTACAAGAAATACTAGAGAACCATTGGTCTCACACATAATGTCTAGGCAATAGACATTCCTCTTTCTATAACCTGTCAAAATGATCTCTTGATCATTTGACCTCCAAATATGACAACCATCTTTGATAAATGAAATGTCATATCCTACATCACTCAATTGACTTATACTAATAAGGTTATGTTTCAAACCTTTAACATAAGACACTTGAGTAATAGTAATATGGGTGCTAGAAATGTTACCAAAACCTTTGATGATTCCTTTTTCAGAACCACCAAAGGTGACTTTTGGACCATCCTTGATAGGTGTGAAGTCCTTAAGCAATCCCCTAGTTCCAGTCATGTGTTTGGAACATACACTGTCCAAGTACCATATTGGGGCATGGCCACTTGGACTTACCTGCAAAACAGATTAATGAACCTTAGAACCCAAAGAATTCTTGTGTCCTTGGTACTGGTTAGTTTGCTTCCTAACAAAGCTACCTGCAGGTTTTCCAACAGGCAGTTTGCTACTCACTTTGGCACATGCATTGTGCCAACAGTCCATGGCAAAGTGGCCTACCTTGCCACAGCACCAGCATTCAAACCTATTGTACCTTTGCTTAGGTACATCCCTAGCTGTTTTATTTACAGCTGGATTGTTGAGAGCTGGGGCTTTGCCCTTGGATTTGGACTGAACAGTCCTACCTGGTTTAGTAAACCCCAGTCCAGCTTTACCTTTTTGATGAACAAATTCATCAATTATGGGTAGAACTGACTTTGGTTTAGAAAACCTAGCAACTAAATCTTTCTCCTTCTGAAGACTAATCTCCAGACTTCTGATTTGATCATTCTTAAAAGTTATAGTCCCCGTCTGAATCACAGTTATGTGCTTCAGTCTGGCTATTTCATTTAGCTTTTGATCAAACATCTTCTCAAAATCAGTTGCAGCAACTTTGAGACTAGCAATTTCCTTTGCCTGACTCTTGGCTAGGGACTTGCTCTTCTTAAAAGCTTGCAACAGAACTTTATATTCATCTATCAATTGATGAATATCCCCTTCAGACTCAGATGCATTCTCATCACTTGATGATGATGAATCTGATTCTGAACTAGCACAAGAAATTGAACTTAAAGAACAATTTTGTACCTTACTAGGTCCAGGCTGCTCCTGGATTTTGTCACTTTCTGTCAATACCATCAGTCATTGGCACTGACTGTCCTCTTGTTCATATATAGAGTTCATGATCTGGATGAACTCTTCTTCCTCATCCTCAGCAAACAGTCCTATGTATGCTTCAGCATCTGACTCAGTTTCTGATGAAGATATGTCTGACAGGCTCTTATCCTTTTTGGCAACAAAAGACTTTTCCTTCTTGCCCTTAAATTGAGTCTTTTTCTTATCATTAGACTCTTTCCTTTTCTCAGGACAGTCTGCAATAACATGTCCTTGTCTGTTACAGCAATAGCAAATAATTTTTGATAGAGTTGTTTTGCCTGACTTGGTCTTTTTCCTGTCTTTCTTTGATGACTTTTTGTTCTGATAATAGTCTTCTTTACCCTGTGAAGTAGATGGCTTTGTCCTCCACTGTTTCTTCTTTAAGAACTTCTGAAAGTGTCTTGTGAAGGCAGCAAAGTCCTCATCACTTTCACTAGTTTCAGACTTTCTGCTTTCTGAATCATCTGACTCAGTCTCAGCTATTTTAGGAGGTGGAGTTGGTGACTTACTTCTGTATTTTCTGGTGGCTTCTGTCTTGAATGCCACTGTCCTTTCTTTATGTTTACTTCTTGTAGATTTCTCCTCTTCTTTCCTCACCATCAACTGCATCTCATAGGATAGCAGTTTTCCAAACAGTGTTGGTGGAGGGATATCTGCTAACTTTGTCATTTCCCTTATGGCACAGATCTTGGTGTCCCAATCTTTTGTAAGAGACCTTAAGAACTTATCATTAAGCTCATAATTACTGAACTCTCTGCCATAGGACATTAGCTCATTGACAATCCTATAGAACTTTTTATAGTATTCTGTGATGCTATCAGATCTACCTTGCCTGAAGCTTTCATATTCTTGGTTTAATAAGGACTTTCTGTTCTGCCTCACTTCTTTAGAACCCTCCATGTACACTATAAGAGTATCCCACATCTCCTTAGATTTCTTACAGTGTATCAAATTCTGAAAGGTAGCATCATCTATAGCACTCACAATGATATTCTGTGCCCTCTTGTCCATTGTGGCTAGCATTATCTCATCCTTTGTCATTTCAGAGAAGTCTTTAGGTGTCCTCTGATTTGCATCCAGGACTGAAACCTTCATGGGCACATATGGCCCTTCTTTAACTGTGATGTAAATTCTAGGGTCTGAGGCTTCCATAAACAGTCTCACTCTTTCCTTCCAGATGCCAAAGATCTCTTTTCTACATATGGGTAACTTCATGGATCCAAGTTCCTTATGATTCTCTGTTGAACCCATGATTCTTGATTTTCTTGTTTTTGCAATTGACTTAGACTGAATCTGGCAACAGGATCTACTCAGACAGTTATGTCCCTTTTTGAGTAACCTCGCTTTGATACCACTTGAAAGATATTGTACCTAAACACCTAGAGGGGGGGTAAATAGGTGACTGTAATCTTTTTAACTTTTTAGGCAGAATTCAGATTTTATCACAGAGTTATATCTACTTTTACACAGCAATCAATCAGTAATCACAGCAATCAATCAAGCACACAGTGAATACACACATTTATAGTGGTTCCCCAAGGTTTGGGTACATTCACTTTCCCCCTTCCCCTATCTAGTAGTGTACTAGATTCGGCCAAACTCCTCCACTATCTCAGATCCTCAGATCTTACACTCATAACCCCAAAAACAGGTTCCTACAGCTCAGGCCCAAGACCCTACAACTCAGTCTTCTTCAAAGACCTACACTCAGCTTCTTCATAAAGTCTACACTCAGCCATAAGGCCTACACTCAGCCACAATAGGCCTACACTCAGAGATATCAATCTCCTACACTCAGGCACACAGGCCCTACACTCAGCCTTTATAATTGCAGGCTTACAACTCAGATCACTATGGATCCTACAAGAAATTTAAAATACAAAGTTTATATACCTACAACTCTAAATAGAGAGATGAGTTGACAGGTTCTTGATGAGTTCTTGGAAGAACTCTGCTGAGATCAATCTCTCTTGGCTTTTCTTCAAAGCTTCTTGAATGTAGAACACAATAGGATTGATCTCCTCTGTAGCTGATCTTTGATCTCTGCAACTTAAGATTCAGAACAAAGTCTGAACCCTTCTTCTCAGCCTGGTTCCAACGGCTGTCTTCTTGGATGGAGCTCTCTCTCTGCAACTACTTAGAACTTCACTTGATTCTTCAATGAATAGCTAGATCTTCTTCTTATTAATTATCATCAGTTTCTGTAGACAGTATAAGCCTATTTATAGGTCTTCTTCATGGTGACCGGCTGATCCGGTTCCTAACTGATTTCTGACAACTCTGACAGGTGCAGTAGACCGGCTGGACTAGCAGCTGTCAAGTCATCCAGTAAGTTCTTGAAATAACTGTAACTGTCTGAAAGTGTCAAGACAATCTGTCTTTAAGTGTCGACACTTATAGACTAAGTGTCGACACAAGTTGACTAAGTGTCGACACTTGCCTTCAAGGTGTCGACACAACTCCTTATGTTGTAGAATTCACTTCTCGACACTGCTTCTTCATCATGTGTCGACACTGATATTCTGTGTCGACACAACTTCTTGTTCTTCAGCACTTAGTTGAATTCTTGTAAGTGTCGACACAACTCATTTGTGTCGACACATCTTCGTGTGTTGAACTTGTTCAGTGTCGACACATCTTCTTGGTGTCGACGCATGTCTTCTGTGTTGATACTTGCTGAGTGTCGACATTGCTCCTTGTGTCGACACATTCTTCTTCTGTTGAGACTCTGGCTGAGTGTCGACACATCTCCTTAGTGTCGACACTTGTACTTAGAATATTTTGTTGAACTTTGTTGAGTGTCCACACAGCATCCTAGTGTCGACACTTTCTTCATGTGTTGAGTCTTCTGCCATGTGTCGACACATTCTCCATTGTGTCGAAACTTTCTTCAAGTGTTGAGTCTTCTGCTGAGTGTCGACACATTCTTTATTATGTCGACACTTATACTTAGACTCTGCTAACTTTGATGAGTGTCGACACAGCCTCCAAGTGTCGACACTTTCTGATGTAGACTCAGTTCCTCTGGGTGTTGACACAACTGCTAAGTGTCGACACTGCTTCACTGGACTTTTCTTCATTGAGTGTCGACACAGCTCCTTGTGTCGACACTTTCTGTCTGGTGTCGACTCTGCATCCCTGGTGTCGACACAAGTACTCCAAGTGTCGACACTACTTGCCTGGGTGTCGACACAAGTCTTCTTAAGTGTCGACACTTTGCTCCTGGGTGTCGACACATGGACTTAGAAACTTTTTCATCTTTCCTGCAAATACTTAACCTGCACAAGTAAACTCAAAATACATCAAATACATTTTGATGTATATCATTGAGTAGGGTGAGGCTTCTTCAAATCAGGTACATTAGAACCAATGTACCCAACACAGGCCGCACAATCCGCGGACTTCAACCGTACAACCCGCTCAGAAGAACAGCCGGCTTCCACTAGACTTATCACTAGGCCGCAGTCCGCCCAGTCCGCCCAGTCCGCCGACGCTGTCTGCCTAGGCCGCCCAGCCTGTCCCATCAACCACCTCCACTTCACAATTTTCAACACTCCCCCTTGAAGTGAGAAGTGATGATCAAGCCCAGCAAACTACGCAACCGCTCAAAGGGCCCCTTCGACAGTGGCTTTGTGAAGATGTCAGCAAGATTGTCTTCACTCTGAACATGCCCGACCAATAGAGATACCTCCAACAGCTTCTCCCTTATGAAGTGGTGATCAATCTCAATGTGCTTGGTCCTGGCGTGACAAACTGGATTGTTACCAGCTTGAGAGCACTCTCATTGTCACCCCGGAGTAAAGTCGGCTCTTGCACTTCTTCATGAACATCCTCTATAAGCCTCCTCAACCAGATGGCTTCCCGAGCAGCCAAGGCTGAAGCCTTATACTCTACCTCTGTAGTTGAGACTAACACTAAGTCCTGCTTCTTGCTACACCACGAGATGCTAGCTGAACCGCAAGTGAACACATAACCTGAAGTTGACCTTCGATCATTCGAATCACCGCCATAGTCAGCATCTGTGTACCCAAGTAAGGCAAACTTCGAGTCCCTTCTATAGAGGAGTCCCATGTCAGAAGTTGACTTGGCATACTTCAAGATGTGCTTTGCCGCCACTAGATGAGATTTCCTTGGTTCATCCATAAACCGACTTACTCGGCCAACAGCGTAAGCAATGTCTGGCCTTGTAATCGTCAGGTAAATCAAGCTCCCAACAAAAGCCCTGAACACCAAGGGATCATGAAGAACCCTTCCCTCATCTCATCGAAGCTTCAGCCCAGGTTCCAGTGGAGTAGAGCACTTCTTCCCTTCACAAATGTCGAACCGCTTCACAATGCGATCTGCATACCCTTTTTGGCAAATGAGAATCCTGCACTCCTTCCTCTCCACCTCAAGACCGAGAAAGTGGTGAAGCTCTCCCAAGTCTTTCATCTCGAAGCGTATAGCAAGCTCGGCCCTGAGCCTTGCTACTTCCCCCTCCAAATTCCCTGTGATGATCATGTCATCCACATACAGTAGGACCAAGACTTGTAGCTCCCCCTTCTTCTTGACGAACAAGCTTGAATCTGAGTTAGAAGCAAGGTATCCACAGAATTGCAAATACTCTGCAATCTTCTCATACCAAGCTCTAGGAGCTTGATTCAACCCATAGAGAGATTTCCTGAGTTTGCAGACATAGTCCGGATGAACTTCAGAGACAAAACCAAGTGGCTGATCCATGAAGATGTCCTTGTCAATATCTCCGTAAAGAAAGGTATTCTTCACATCGAGTTGCCACATTCTCCATCCCTTACTAGCAGCCAAGGCAATCACCACCCTAACTGAAGTCATCTTTGCAACTGGACTAAATATCTCCTCATAGTCTTCTTCATACTGTTGTGAGAATCCTCTAGCGACCAGGCGAGCCTTGTATCTATCAATGCTCTCATCAGCCTTCTTCTTCAACTTATATACCCACTTGCAAGTAACCGGAGTAATGCCATCAACCTTGGGCACAAGGTCCCAGGTTTCATTCTTCTTCATAGCATCAATCTCTTCCTTCATGGCATCCTCCCACTCCTTAACTCCAGTGGCCTCATTGAATGTTGCAGGCTCTCGCTCATCCAGAGGACCTGCAAAGAAGCAGGAGACAAAGCTCATTGCATTCCCATCACAGTACTGAGTCGGTGGCTTAACAACCCTCTTCTATCTCCGAAGGGTAGGCTCCTTGCTCACTGCTTCCGTTGCTTCTTCGGGCTCAACTCCTACCTGGGGCAAGCTTTGAGCAGTGCTCCACCTGCTTCCTGAGCCAGAAGGCTCAGCCTCGGAGTTAGAAGCAACAGGAGCTGCTGGTAAAACAGCAAGCTCCTCTTCCAGGCCATCAGCAGCTACCACTGGTGCTTCATCAACCTTGCTACTTCCGGTTAGCTCAACTGAGCCACCTCCATACGACATCAGCTCGTCAAAGACAACGTCTCTTGACACCACGAACTTCTTCGTCGCAGGATCCATGCATTTCCTTCCCTTTTTCTGCTCATCATAGCCAACAAAAACAAGCTTCCTTGCCTTCGCATCTAGCTTAGTCCGTGAAACATCCGGGACATGCACATAACAAGTTGAACCGAACACCCTAAGATGTCCAACACTCGGCTTCCCCTTCAGCAACAGCTCAAAAGGAGTCTTCATGTTGATTGGGCTGAGCGGCATTCTGTTGATGACATAAGCAGCACAAGACATCCCCTCCGCCCAAAAGGACCTTGGAATGTCTTTCGCATGAAGCCAGCATTTGCAGGTCTCCATCAGATGACGGATCTTCCGCTCCGCTACTCCATTTTTTTGTGGAGTGTGAGCACAAGTGAGCTCTCGTTGGATCTCGTGCTTCCTGTAGGAGTTAGAAAACTTGGAGGAGATAAACTCACCACCATTGTCCGTTCTAAGCTTCTTGATCCGCAAGCCAAGCCGGCCTTCTACCAACTCCTTGAACTCCACAAACAAATGGAAGGCTTCTGACTTATCCTTTAAGAAGCACACCTAAGTATACCTTGAGTAGTCATCAATCAAGACAAGCATGTATCTGCTTCCACCAAGGCTGGTAGTGACTGTTGGTCCCATCAAGTCGCCATGAATGCACTCTAATGATAGCTTGCTCCTTGTTTGTGACTTATCAAACGGAAGGCGATGTGCCTTACCGTATTGACATCCCGCGCAAACATGTCTGTCACCAAAGGAGGACAACTTAGGAAACCCCTTCACCAAACTTATACTAGCCATCGCCTTCATCTTGTCCATGCCTACATGCCCCAGCCTCTCATGCCAGATAGCAGCGCTATCGTTGGCTCTCAATCGATCAACATATGAATTGGTTGCGAGAACAAATAAGTTCTTAACCCTCCTTCCTACATGAGCAACATCAGCCTTAATTGTTGATACGTTGCGAAGGAACCTCACGTCTGTTGGCCCAAATAGAACGTGATACCCAGCGTCCATCGCATTGGTCACCGAGAAGAGGTTCTTCTTCATGCCCAGTACGTGATACACAATCCTTAACGTGAGTGGTCCCTGATCACTACCCAAAGATATAACCCCCTCTTTCTCTACTGCATAAACAGTATTATCAGCAGTGATAATAGCTTCATTACCTGAGTATGCTTGCATGGAGGTGAACTTCGACTTGTCTCCGGTGAGGTGATGACCACACCCGGAGTCTACGATCCACTCGCTGTTGAAGTCCTCAGCAGACAAGTCACGGACACAAGTGCCTGTCATGAAAGCTCCACCCCATTCTGCTTCCTCACTTCTCGAGCAAGCTTCCTCCTTTCCCGCAGCATGCACAGGCTGTAGTTTGACCTTGCAGTCCCGCTTGAAGTGCCCTCGCTGATGACACTGGTAGCACTTCAGGTTCTTCTTCCAGTCCTTAGGAGCATTGCTCCTCTCCGGCTGATAAGACGTTGAAGGCTCCTTCTCACCAGCGACCTGCTTCTTCTTCTTCTTCCCTTCCCATCCTTTCTTCTTGCCTGAGAAGAGAGCTTCGCTGCCTTCCTGATTGATATTCACTCCAACCATCTGCCTTGCCAAGCTCTCCTGTGAGGCAAGCAGGTTCTCAAGCTCCAGCAGAGACGGCTGAGTAGCCCACCCTTGAACAGATGTCACAAAGGCCACATACTCCTTCCGCAAGCCGCGGATAATGTGTCTTTTCATCTTCGCCTCAGAGATAGGCTCATCAGGATCAAGTGCTGATAGCTCAGCACACAAGCTCTTCATCTTTAAGAAGTACTTTGAAATGAAAAGGTCTCCTTGAGTTGTCCTAGCCAACTCATTTTCCAGAAACTGAAGTCGCGCCACATTATTCCTATTGAACAACTCATCAATGGTTGTCCAAATATCAGCAGCCGACTCACATCCAATGATGTGATCAAACAGTTCTGGTGACGCGGCCCTCTTGAGAATAAACTCTGCCTTAGCATTTATTTTTCTCCATAGCCTAACCTGCTCAGCAGTACCAAACGCAGCTATCACTTCCTACCTGTCGTCACCACCGACGACCTCCCATAGCTCCTCTCCCAGAAGATAACTCTTCATGCACAACTTCCACTTCTTGAAGTTAGTCGGCGTTAAGAGTTCAATGTCAAGACCTCTTGCGAAACTCCCTTCCATTGCAACACCTATTAGCAACCTTTCAGAAGCTCCGAGCAACAACATAGGTTGATCACCACTCAAGCACTGAGTAACAACACAGGTTGACCACTGCTCACGCAACTGAACCTGGCTTTGATACCATGTTGAAGTTTCTCAAAGTGGTCAGCAAGGTAGCTCAAATGCCAAATTAATATCTTCGGCACTACCCAGTTCACACTTTGAACCAGCGGAAAACCAAAGACCAAGGTTAACACCAACAAACAATGGAAGCACAAGCAGATCTTTTATACATTCCACTTCTTTACAAGGCGCGGTATACGTAGCGAGACATGATTTCGCTAGTACACAAGCTATCACAGAAAGTTATACAAAACAAGCCGGGCGGACAGCACCGGAGTCCGCCGAGACCGCCGAGGTCGCCAAGTCCGTCGAAGCCGCCCGAGCTGAAGCAGCTATCCGCCGAATAGACATGGAGTCCGCCGAAGCCGCGAGGCCGTGCGGACACACTGTTATTCACCTCTTGCTGAGGAATTGCGGAACAGACCGCCTACCTGCCTGAGACCGGCGGACAGGTTATTGGAACTGGCAAAGTTGAAGCAGAGCACTGACAAGCCGCAGAGCGACCTGCTGAATCTGCAGAGACCACACACTTCCAAGTACTTAACCAAAGTCAAAGCCAAACTCCTGGCTCCTTGAAGCTACCCGCGCGACCTGCACACAGCAAACCGTCAGCTCTGAATCAATCCGCGTGGACAGAAAAACTGAGACCACAGCACCTCGCCTAGCCCAACTTACTGTTCACTCAGTTACTGTAGATGTGCCAGGGGGGTCCTATTTATATGCGAGGTGAGGAGTGTGGTCACCGCCCTAGAGATAGAGACACCGCCCTAGCCCGCGCGATAGCAAAACACCGTCCGTCGAGTCTGCAAGGACTTAGCCGGATACCCATGAATAAACCGCCAGGAGTAAGGCAACTTTAGCGAACCCTCATCAGTCCGCCCAAGCTTATGCGGACAAGGCATCAGCACGCAAAACTTTCAACCACTGCAGGATAGCAACCCCCTTCAGTGGATGTCCGCACACACAGAGACAGTCCACATAGAGCAAGACTCAAGCCTCCATCTGTCACAAGTCCACGACCAAAGGCAGAGTTAGCAACAGTCCGCCCGGTCAACAGCGAACTTGGCGGATACTGCGGACACCCTGGTCTTGGCACAGAGTGTGACCAAGTCCAAATCCATCAAAGGCTTAACGCGAGCATGACAGACATAAAATCCCATCCGCCAACCATCAAGCAAGTCGCCACACTCCTCCTGAGTAAAGGCTGAGTCCGCAAGAACCTCGCAACCTGCCCAACGCAATGGCCACCTGCTGGACTCCACACACCAGTCTGCCAAATTCCTCCACAGCAAAGCACCTGTTGTATCACCAGAGCTAGACAAGGCCACAACCAAGCTCTAAGCCCAGTCCGCAACAACACAAACCACGGACACGTCAGTCCGCAAGCTTCCCGCGGACATGAGCCAAACCACCGATTACACAAGCTTGCAACGCGGCCACAGAGCAATGCACCAGTCCGCAAGCCTCTGTCCGCTTAGGCCTCTCCTTGGCTAAACCAATCAGCCAACACCCTATCCGCAGATAACAGGCCGCACAATCCGCAGACTTCAATCGTACAACCCGCTCAGAAGAACAGCCGGCTTCCACTAGACTTATCACTAGGCCGCAGTCCGCCCAGTCCGCCCAGTCCGCCGACGCTATATGCCTAGGCCGCCCGGCCTGTCCCATTAACCACTTCCACTTCATAATTTTCAACAGTGTGAACCCGTGTTGTGCTCGGGAAGAAATTGGCTTTTTGCGGAATTAATCCACACGGCTGGGCCTGAGGCTGTGTCGTGTACACGGCCACCCACACGGGCGTGTGGTGACCCGTGTGCCCCTCCAATATTGCATTCCTCCTAAAATGTTTTACAAATTTTTTTTTTCATTAGAATTTTTTTTCATTCAATTTTTCATTACAACTAACTAGATTTATACTAAAATAGAAATACTTAGAAACACTTACTATAGTTTAACATGAAACTAATCTAGACGGAGGCAGGTCTCTAGACGAGTGAAGTCCATAGGAAGCTCACCATAATAAGGCTTAAGTCGGTGAGCATTAACCTTAAAATCTCCCTTCTCAGGGTGAGTTAGCTCGACGGTACCGTAGGGAAAGACTTCTTTAACTTCAATTGGTCCGGACCACTTAGACCTTAACTTCCCTGGGAATAAATGTAATCTGTAATTATAAAGGAGGACTTGGTCACCTTTTTGGAATATCTTGGGTTTGCGAAGGTGACGGTCATGAAATAGCTTGGTTTTTTTCCTTATAAATCCGGGAGTTCTCATATGACATAGTTCTCCACTCATCTAATTCATTAAGTTGAAGCTTTCGTTTCTCCCCTATAGAACTAGTGTCAAAATTTAAAGAACGTATTGCCCAATACGACTTGTGTTCTAATTCTATAGGCAGGTGACAAGATTTACCGTAGACCAATCTAAAAGGGGTGGTCCCTATAGGTGTTTTGTAGGCGGTCCTATATGCCTACAAAAAATCGTTCAGTTTCCTAGACCATTGCTTCCTATTCCCTTCTATAGATTTTTATAGGATCCTCTTAAGCTCTTTATTGGAAACTTCAACTTGCCCACTAGTTTGAGAATGATACGGAGTGGCTAACCTATGTGTAACTCCATATTTTTGTAATACTTTGTCTAGTTGTAGATTACAAAAGTGTGAACCCATATCGCTAATAAGTGCACGTGGTGTACCAAATCGTGCGAATAAGGATTTCAAAAATCTGATTACAACCCTACTATCATTAGTAGGCAAAGCTTGCGCTTCAACCCACCTTGATACATAATCTACAGCTACCAAAATATATTTATTCCCAAAAAGAAACTGGAAATGGTCCCATAAAATCTATACCCCACACATCGAATACTTCACATTCAAGGATAAATTTTTGTGGCATTTCACGTAATTTAGAAATATTACCTGCTTTCTGACAAGAATCACATGAAAGCACATACCTTTGGGCATCCCTGAATAGAAGGGGCCAATAAAAACCGGAATCAAGAACCTTTTTTGCAGAGCGATTCGCTCCATAGTGACCACCAGCAGGCCATGAATGACACTGCTCCAAAATCTTCCAACCCTCCTCCGCTGATACACACCTTCGTATAACAGAATATGCACATATCCGAAAAAGAAATGGGTCCTCCCAAAAGTAATATTTCAAATCAGAGAAAAAAATTTTTTTCTGCTGATATGAAAAATCTTTTGGAAGGACCTTAGCCACAGGATAGTTTTCATAATCTGCAAACTATGGATAATCAAGATGTATATTTGTAGATATGGCTAATAGTGATTCCTCAGGAAATGTATCAGAAATTTCAGATTCATCTAACATTGATCGTAGTGGATTTTCTAAACGCAAAAGATGATCCGCCGCTAAGTTTTCTGCCCCTCGTTTATCCCTAATTTCTAAATCAAATTCTTGCAACAGAAGAACCCAACGGATTAAACGAGGCTTTGCTTCCGCTTTAGCTAGCAAATATCTAAGGGCAGAGTGATCCGTGTAAACTACCACATTGGACAATGTTAAATATGGTCTAAATTTATCAAAGGCGAATACCACTGCTAGGAGTTCTTTTTCGGTAGTTGTATAATTCTCTTGTGCATCTTGGACAAGTGTTTTGCTAGCGTAATATATAGGGTGAAAATCTTTGTTTTGGCGTTGTCCTAAAACAGCCCTACCGCAAAACTACTAGCGTCACACATGATCTCAAATGGTTGACTAAAATCGGGTGCGATCATAATAGGAGAATTAATTAATTTCTCTTTTAAGAACTCAAAGGCATGTAAACACTCTTGTTCAAAAATAAAAGGTGTGTCTTTTTCTAAAAGCCTAGTAAGTGGTTTAGCTATTTTAGAGAAGTCTTTAATAAATCGGCGGTAAAATCCCGTGTGTCCTAAGAAACTTCTCACTGCCTTAACGGAGGTTGGTGGTGGTAATTTCTTTATGGTCTCTATTTTTGCTCTATCAACTTGGATTCCTTGGCTTGAGATTTTATGTCCAAGTACTAACCCTTCTTGTACCATGAAATGGAACTTCTCACAACTAAGCGCTAGGTTCCTCTCCTCACACCTCCTAAGAAGTTTCTCTAAATTATTCAAACACAACTCAAAAGAGTCGCCAAAACCAGAAAAATCATACATGAACACTTCCATGATATCTTCAACATACTCGTTAAAGATGGCTAGCATGCAGCTCTAAAATGTGGCAGGTGCATTACATAACCCGAAAGGCATACGTCTATAGGCAAAAGTACCGAATGAGCAAGTAAATGTTGTTTTCTCTTGCTCTTATAGTGCTATAGGAATTTGGAAGTATCCAGAAAGTCCATCTAAAAAACAATAATAAGAATGTCCTGATAAGCGTTCTAATATCTGGTCAATGAAAGGAAGAGGGAAATGGTCTTTCCTAGTGGCATCATTTAATTTCCTATAGTCTATACAGACACGCCAACATGTTACCATTCGCATTGGAATTAATTCATTTCTATCATTTGCTACCACTGTCAGGCCACCCTTCTTAGGAACTACTTGGACAGGACTAACACATGAACTATCCGAAATACGTATATAATACCAGCATCTAGTAACTTAACAATCTCATCCTTAACTATCTCTTTCATATTAGGATTTAGCCTACGTTGCGGTTGAATAGAAGACTTATAGTTTTCTTCCAAAAGGATTATATGAGTGCAAAAACTAGGATTAATACCCTTTATATCGGATATTTGTCATGCTATTGCACCTTTACATTTCTTCAATACAGTTATTAATTTATCTTTTTCAGTATTGGAAAGATTTGAAGATATGATAACTGGGTACGAAGAGTTAGTTCCTAAGAATGCATACTCAAGATGATCCGGGAATTTTTTTAATTCTACTATTGGTGGATTCTTAGTATTATTCTTAAGAGATTCATAATCTCCTTCAGTAATTAAACTATATTCAGTTGTTCTATTCATGGCAACACAATTATCTAGAAAAAATAAATGTTCAGCAATGTCATCATTTTTATCATCTTCTAGATAGATGTTAGTTATGCAAATTTCTAAAAGATCTTTATAATAAAAATTAGAATTTATAGAAGTCATAAAGTCATCAATACCATGAGAAAAATAGCAATAATCATCATTATCTAAAGATTGTTTCATAGTATTGCCAATTTGAAAGGTGACTTCATCTTCTCCTACTCGCAAGACTAATTTACCGTCAAAAACATCAATAAGCGCTCTAGATGTAGCTAGAAATGGACGACCTAGTATGAGTGGTACTTCGATATTTTCATCTATATCTAGAATAACAAAATCAGCAGGAAATATAAACTTATCTACCTTAACTAATACATCTTCTACTATTCCTCTAGGATACTTAACCGATCGATCTGCTAGTTGAATACTCATTCTAGTTGGGCTAAGTTCTCTTAGGCCTAGTTTCAGATATAGTTTATAAGGCATTAAATTTATACTAGCTCCTAGATCTGCTAAAGCCTTATTTACTTGTAAATCACCGATTAAACATGGAATTGAAAATGAACCGGGATCCTTAAGTTTTTGAGGTAATTTATTTTGCAAAATAGCAGAACATTCTTCACTTAATGTTACTAATGATAATTCTTCTATTTTCTTTTTATTAGAAATCAAATCCTTAAGAAATTTTGCATATTTAGGCATTTGAATAATTTCAGAAAAAGGTAAATTGACATGTAATTGCTTAAACATAGATAAAAATTTACCATACTGCGCATCCATGCGCTCCTTGTTAAGCTTTGCTGGGTATGGTATTGCTGGTTGGTACACCATCGGTTGCACATTCATCTCGCTTGGTCCTTCGCCGCTAGGCTCCATTTGGGGTGCTTCCTTCGCAGGACTTGGGTCTTGTAACTCCTTTCTGCTCCTCAATTGAAAGGCTTTTGCATGCTCCCTTGGACTTATCTCAGTGTTCCCCAGAAGTGTTCCTTGCTTCCTTTCAGAAACCATCCTTGCAAGCTGACCAATCTGATTCTCCAAGTTCTGAATTGAACCCTCTTGATTCTGGAAGTCTACATCGGTAGTTTGCATGAACTTGGTAAGCACATCTTCCAATGTAGGCTTCCTTGGTTCCGGCTGTTGTTATTGTCCAAACATGGGTTGCTTACCTTGATTTCCTTGCCCTCCCCAAGAGAAATTAGGGTGATTTCTCCATCCAGGATTATATATAGAACTATATGGGTTGTTGGCTTGATTGAAAGGAGGTCTAATATTGTTTTCTATATAGTCAACATGCTCTTGAACTTGAGGTTCACAACCAGGTATTCCACTGCATGAAGAGTCCCATTATTGAGGTGCCATGGAAGGTGATGCTAAGGCAAGGTTGTCCATCTTTTGGTGAAGCTTCTCCACATGAATAGCTAAGGCGGTGATGACATCTACTTCATAAATTCTTGCGGCCTTGCTAGGTTTTTATCTTACGATAGTCCATTGATAGTTGTTCATCGTCATGTCCTCTATCAACTACTTAGCCGCTTCAGGTGTATTGTTGTTCAAAGTGCCTCCACTAGCCGCATCGATCATCTGCTTAGTGGCCGGATTGAGACCATTGTAGAAGGTCTGAATCTGAAGCCAAGAATGTAGAGCATGGTGGGGACATCTCCTTAACAACTCCTTGAATCGTTCCCATGTGTTGTACAACGATTCAGACTCCAATTGAATGTACGTAGAGATATCATTCCTCAACTTCGCAGTCTTCGCAGGTGGAAAATACTTCATCAGAAACTTCTCAACCATCATGTCCCAAGTAGTGATCGACCCTCTAGGTAATGAATTCAACCACTGCTTCGCCTTATGCCTTAAAGAAAATGGAAATAATCTCAATCGAATGGTGTCGTTGGAAACACCATTGATCTTGAATGTATCACATATCTCTAGGAATCCGGCCAAGTGGGTGTTAGGATCCTCATCTTGCAAGCCATCATACTGTACATACTGTTGAAACATTTGTATCACACTAGGCTTCAATTCGAAATTATTGGTAGCTATCGGTGGTCTAATGATGCTCGACCCGGTTCCTTGGAGATTAGGTCTAGCAAAGTCAGACATGTTTTGCTCATTTTGGTTGGCCATGGTATCTAGGTTTTCAGGATGATTCTCTCCTTGGTTCACTATCTCCTCTTCTGATAGTCCGTTTGAAATATCTATAGTATTAATTCCCACGTCCCTTAGGTTAGTGTTATGGATAAGTCGTTCTGGGTCAGGATGAAATGGTGCTAGCCCAGAATTTCTGCCCCTGGTCATAGACTAACAGACTACAAAACAGAGATTAAGCGATATAATTATTCAAATACTAATTTACAATTATATAAACGAAAATTGGTAGATTAATAAAGAGTAGGATTTCAAAATATTGAAAACGATCCCCGGCAACGGCGCCAAAAACTTGATGATTGCTTTGCTAACAAGTAATAACTCAATGCGATTTCATTCTACATTCTAGTATAACTATGTAGATGGGCATAAGCTAGATTGAATTAACATTCAGGTAAGTGCACCTATCAATCATAGTACAGGAGAAATCTACATCTTGTGTCGTATTCCACAGAGCCCTTTCAAGTATTCTTACTCATCCTCACTATATTATCGTACCTATAAGTAAAATTGATTTCTAACCTAAATTAACCTAACTATGACTATTGGATAAATCAGCATTGGAAGATTGAACATGATAACAATCCGAAAGTTTAAGAGCAATTACATGAAAATATTCCTTCATTCACTCAATTCTATTTAATCATGAAAGCATAAGACTATCAAATTTGTTGAATTGTAAAGGGTAAATATTTATCGAATTCTCTCTCGAGCAATTCAAATCCTAAACCTAAGTTAGTAAATTTTCTCTCGAACAATTTACAATACTCAAATTTGCATTGAATAAAACACCCAATGTATTATATAAACCCATGAAATCCTATCTCTAAAATATCATGAATTCATTTATTCGTATTCTAATTTTCCAAACAACATATCTCTCGATCATGGAGTTTGATTCACAAAGAGAATTAACACCACAATATGAACATACAAATATCATTACAAAGAACCAATTTCTCAATCTAGTAATTTGCAAATTAAGTAAAGCAAAGAAGCAATTTATAATGAAGATTAAACTCTCTGTTTGTTAGCCTAAACACGAATAAAATACCATAAATTTGACATAAACAAAGCGATACATGATTACTAGAATGTTCAACTATAAGCTCATGCAAAATAAAAGATAATTGAAGTTTGAATCACCAAGAGAAAAGAGAGATTAAAATGGATTAATGAAAGATTAAATGCATACAAAATATCCTTCAAATCCTCCTTCTCTTGGATGCTCCACTTCGGGCTTCAGCAGTTCTCCAATCCCAGAATGATCCAAAAGTTCTTCACAAATTTTTCTACAGGAAATATATAGTCCCTTTGCAAACAGGTCGGACATGGGTTCCAACATGGCCGTGTGTCAGGCCGTGTGGACGGTTCCTAGGCGGTTCCCCACAAGTAGTCGTGTCTGGTAGTGGGTCGTGTCAGATGACACGGGTATGGACACGGCCGTGTGTCCGGCCGTGTTCTTCAGACACGGGTTGGTCGGCAGTCGTGTTCAAATATGACATGGGTACGCACACGGGCGTGTGTCCTACCCGTGTGAGTCTCTGTCTCCTACGTCCAATTTCTTCAGCTCCTGCGTGCATAGGACACAGGTAGGCACACGGCCGTGTGTCAACCCTTGTGCACCACATTTTTGTCCTGTAATCAGCAATGTTGACTCCGTGAACTCCTCTGTTTGCTCCAAGACTTTTAGTTCCACTGGTTAGCGCTACCTGCATATAAAAATGAAGTAATAAATTAGGTAACTTAATATAAGGAGTAACAAAGATCCTAACTGTGCTCTCCTAATCATGATAAAATAATTCTTTGACTTTTCTCGCGAAATTACTACAAAATGAGGACAAAATGAGGTAGGAATAGCAGACATGATTACAATTATGATATTAAAAAAGACTATCATAATCGCACTCATCAACCCGCTGCGCAGACTCTCATCTAGCTGGCAGGTCTGAAGGCTCGCCTGTGGGGATAGCTTTGGTTTGAGAACTTCACCGGCACCCCGAGCTCGGCTCGGCCCCAAGTAGACCCGCTGCGCAGGCTCTCATCTAGCTGGCAGGTCCGAAGGCTCGCCTGTGGGGGATAGGTTTGGTTTGAGAACTTCACCGGCACCCCGAGCTCGGTTCGGCCCCAGGTAGACCCGCTGCACATGCTCTCATCTAGCTGGCAGGTCTGAAGTGTAACACCCCGTAATCAAGTGGAGCATTTTGAGCAAAATCTGGTTCAGGCTTGGGTGACACGGCCTGGGACACGGGCGTGTCCCAGGGCGTGTCAGGCCTGGGTAGTGTCGAGTCGGGCAGTCGACGAAATTCGGAGTCGACACAGCGGACACGGCCTGCGACACGGGCGTGTCGCAGGGCGTGTCGGGGCCGTGTCGACGATCGACCGTGATGTCGACGAATTTATCTCGACGATCGTCGAGAGTCGAGTGTCGAGAGGACACGGCCTGTGACACGGGCGTGTCACAGGGCGTGTCAGTGGTAGTCGAACTCAACTCGATGTTTCGAGCTAGGGCGTGTTTGCGGGACACGGGTGTGTCCAGGTGCACACGGCCATGAACACGGGCGTGTGCCAGGCCGTGTGCCAGGCCGTGTGAAGTCTCGGGTTGGTTTGGGATTATTTTCGTTGGGGTACACGGCCTCAAACACGGGCGTGTCTGAGGGCGTGTCGGGTACACGGCACGCGACACGGGAGTGTCACATGGGCGTGTACTGGTTGGATTGAGTCGGTTGTCTGCCGCTTAGAGGGACACGGCCTGTGACACGGGCGTGTCACAGGGCGTGTCAGGCCGTGTTTTAGCTTTTCTGGCCAGATCTGAGCCGTTTGTTTCCCTCTTCCTGGATCCAGTGGTTGGGCTTTGTCCAGGTGTTGTGAGGCCGAGAAAAAGGGGATTTAAACCCTCTTTTCTCTTCTTCTTCTTTATCTTCATTCCAAGAGAGAGAGAGAAGAGAGGCCTAAGGGAGAGAGAAGGGAGGAGTCTTCCAGCTGCTATAGGAGCTGCGGAGTGCGGAGCGAAGATCCGAGAGCGGATTCGTGAAGGCAGAGCCGAGGCGGTGATTTCCATCCGGCTACTTCATGGCGCCGAAACGATCTTCAAGGGTAATGACCTCCTTCTTGGACATCGAAGTCCTTCCTTTATGCATGTGCTTGGAATCCTCCACCAAGAGGTGGATTTGCGGAAGAGATTCCTTTGTTGAGTCTGCATCTAGAGCCGGAACTATGGAGTACGGCATAGGCATGCTGTGTGAAGCCCATCTGGACCGGTAGTCTGGATTGGTGATGTTCATGGGTAAACCGGAGAAGACTCCGTGGTTTTGATGATGTGCAAAATGGATTTTTATTGTGATGAATGTATGGATGTGATGATGACGAGGCTTTGGCAAAGCTCCTGGTTGTGATATGATCAATTGGTAACATGCCTGGGGAGCTCGTAATAAACCCGACGGTTACACCACTATGGTGGGTTGATCTAGTTAGGAAGGGATCGATGGGTGGCAATGCTAGGGGAGCCGAGTTAAACTCGGGTTGCTGCACCACATAGTGTGGGTCGATCGGATTAGGAGGGGGGTCGATGGGTAGACATTGCATGGGGAGCTTGGATAAACCCGGCGTGCTACACCACATGTTGTGGGTCGACCTACTCTGGTTGTTGCTGTGAGGTTGTACCTCTGTGTGGTTTGGGCGGGATGTCGCCAGCTTGCGAGATTGATGGACTAGGGTCGGTCAACCAACAAGTTAAAACCTCGAATCAGCGGTGTATGACTGGTGGATTCCGGTACGCCAAGAAGGTGCCCTGAGTGCACGGAACGTCTGGTGGATTCCAGCGTTTGTGATGTCGTGTGTTTGCTAGTGGGATAAAGGAAATGATATACATCTATTGTTGGATGATGCTTGATGATCTTGATGAGCACTGTATACAGGGAAGGAACCACTACCCCGGTAGGGGGTAGGGTCGTTATAATGGGTCAGCTAAATGCTGACCGTTACTTTGTTTTTTGGTTTGTCTTGGATGTGGAATTGCAGGTGTTGCGGCTGGAAATGCATAAGAATAGCTAGCTTGCTGAGATAGGCCCTTGAAGGCCATGCGAAGAGCTGTGTTTGGATTTCATGTGTGGCCGGCCTGCGTGCCGATGTACGAAGTTATTGTTGTGTAAAGAGGAACCTGTAAGGCCATAAGGCCAGGGTGTGTGAGTTGTATACATTCCTGGTGTTGTTATATAAATGTGATCTTTATATATTGTGGACATTCTAGTTTGATTTCATGTTAACAAGTAAAAATGCTGCGCTAGAATGGAATGAGTTAAGGATACGCATAGATTTTGATTTCCACACGTAATTCCTTCGCTTGTCTGTGCCATATGGCGTGGGGCCCCGGCCGGACCCACTGTTATATGTCATGTGACGGGTGGGGGTGTTACAAAGTGGTATCAGAGCCAGGTTGAGATTGTTTGGGAGGAGAGAATATAAATGAACTCATGAATGTCCACTAGGAATGTATGTCATGCACATGATGTGCGTGAGTGTGTAGTCAATGTAGCAGTACCGTTATGATTTGAAGGATTAATGGTGTTCTGTACATTGATAGGTGGCGAGGGATGGAGCTGGGCCGTCTGAGCCCCAGCGTTCGGATGAGAGTGCAGCACCCGTGGAAGCGCCGATGCCTCCCTCGGCAGAGGCCATACGGGTGGTGACGGAGACAGTGCTTGCAGTGTTACAAGCACAGCCAACTGGACAGGCAAGACCTGGTGGAAGGCAAGAGCATGCTGCAATGGTGGTGGAAGCGCAAGCAAGTGACGACGCATTGTCACGGTTTATGCACTTTCATCCACCTACGTTTGGTGGAGCGCTTTCACCAACGCAGGCAGAAGATTGGTTGGCAAGGGTAAAAAGGATCCTGACTGCAATCCGGACGGTCGAGGAATAGAAAGTGATGTTGGCCACTTTTCTGTTGGATGGCGATGCGAGATTATGGTGGGATGAAATTGAAGTGCACCACTTGGCAGGTCGAGGTTTAATGGAGGTTTCAATGGAGGAATTCGCCCAAATATTTTTAGCCAAGTATGTGCCAGTGTCGCAGAGGATTGCGATAGAAAATGAGTTTCTCCGTCTGGTGCAGGGTGAGCGAGATATTGATACTTACCTGCAAGAGTTTACAAGATTGGGGCGATATGCGGGATCTACCTTTGCAGAGGAAGCGCGAAAGACAAATCGGTTTTATGGAGGATTGCGGGATGAATTGAGGTTGGCACTTCCGAGTTCAGTGAGCCAAGGCTTCCAAGCGTTGGTCGATACAGCCCGTGCCTTGGAGAAGGATATGAAGCGAGTACAAGCGAATAAGAGACGGGCAACGGAGAAGTCAGAGTTTAAAATGTCACCATCGGATCAATCGGAGTTTCGACGACAAGAGAAGAAAAGATTTAGGCCGGCGGAATCAGCTCCGTCGACTGTTTCTTCAGGGGCGACTTATGGGTCAGGACGTGTGGATACACGTATCTGTTATAAATGTGGGCAGCAAGGACATATAGCAAGATTTTGTCGGAATGCCCCTCCAGGCAGTGAGAAAAAGATGGGTGCGTCCTATGAAGAAAAGGGAAAAGCAGTGGCCGAATCATCTGCACCCTGGACGCAATCTCGATTTCATGCTATGGAAGTGCAAGAACCGCAAAGCTCAGTTGGTGAAATTCAGCCTCGGGCATTTAAGTTGTCTCTTAATCATGAATTTCAAAATCGGGAGGCTGAGCGGAAGTGACGTGTGATGCGAATTATTTTTGACTGAATCGAAACTTGATGGATCATCCATAGTGGTGTATGTACATGATGTTTAAAATCGTGATGTTGACAATCTTGATTAAAATATGGTGCACGTGTGATGGTAAGGCGATACGAAATCATGTTGTTTTGTTTTGAGGTCTTCTGTGGTTGAATGTGCACAAGGGAAGATAGGGATGTTTGTTGTACTGTATGTTTGTTAGTTTGTGCGGAGGCTTGGGGTGTACGCTTTGATGATGTTGTGGCTGATTGGAGTCAAATTTCGAGAACGAAATTATTTGAAGGGGGAGGATTGTAACACCCTGTAATCAAGTGGAGCATTTTGAGCAAAATCGGGTTCAGGCTTGGGTGACACGGCCTGGGACACGGGCATGTCCCAGGGCGTATCAGGCCTGGGTAGTGTCGAGTCGGGCATCGACGAAATTTGGAGTCGACACAGCGGACACGGCCTGCGACACGGGCGTGTCGCAGGGCGTGTCGGGCCATGTCGACGATCGACCGTGATGTCGACAAATTTATCTCGACGATTGTCGAGAGTCGAGTGTCGAGAGGACACGGCCTGTGACACGGGCGTGTCACAGGGCGTGTCGTGGTAGTCGAACTCAACTCGACGTTTCGAGCTAGGGCGTGTTTGTGGGGACACTGGTGTGTCCAGGTGCACACGGCCATGAACACGGGCGTGTGCCAGGCCGTGTGCCAGGCGTGTGAAGTCTCGGGTTGGTTTGGGATTATTTTTCGTTGGGGTACACGGCCTCAGACACGGGCGTGTCTGAGGGCGTGTCGGGTACACGGCACGCGACACGGGAGTGTCACATGGGCGTGTACTGGTTGGATTGAGTCGGTTGTCTGCCGCTTAGAGGGACACGGCCTGTGACACGGGCGTGTCACAGGGCATGTCAGGCCGTGTTTTAGCTTTTCTGGCCAGATCTGAGCCATTTGTTTCCCTTTTCCTGGATCCAGTGGCTGGGCTTTGTCCAGGTGTTGTGAGGCCGAGAAAAAGGGGATTTAAACCCTCTTTTCTCTTCTTCTTCTTTATCTTCATTCCAAGAGAGAGAGAGAAGAGAGGCCTAAGGGAGAGAGAAGGGAGGAGTCTTCCAGCTGCTGTAGGAACTGCGGAGTGCGGAGCGAAGATCCGAGAGCGGATTCGTGAAGGCAGAGCCGAGGCGGTGATTTCCATCCGGCTACTTCATGGCGCCGAAACAATCTTCAAGGGTAACGATCTCCTTCATGGACATCGAAGTCCTTCCTTTATGCATGTGCTTGGAATCCTCCACCAAGAGGTGGATTTGCGGAAGAGATTCCTTTGTTGAGTCTGCATCTAGAGCCGGAACTATGGAGTACGGCATAGGCATGCTGTGTGAAGCCCATCTGGACCGGTAGTCTGGATTGGTGATGTTCATGGGTAAACCGGAGAAGACTCCGTGGTTTTGATGATGTGCAAAATGGATTTTTATTGTGATGAATGTATGGATGTGATGATGAGGAGGCTTTGGCAAAGCTCCTGGTTGTGATATGATCAATTGGTAACATGCCTGGGGAGCTCGTGATAAACCCGACGGTTACACCACTATGGTGGGTTGATCTAGTTAGGAAGGGATCGATGGGTGGAAATGATAGGGGAGCTGAGTTAAACCCGGGTTGCTGCACCACATAGTGTGGGTCGATCGGATTAGGAGGGGGGTCGATGGGTAGACATTGCCTGGGGAGCTTGGATAAACCCGGCGTGCTACACCACATGTTGTGGGTCGACCTACTCTGGTTGTTGATGTGAGGTTGTACCTCTGTGTGGTTTGGGCGGGATGTCGCCAGCTTGCGAGATTGGTGGACTAGGGCCAGTCAACCAACAAGTTAAAACCTCGAATCAGCGGTGTATGACTGGTGGATTCCGGTACGCCAAGAAGGTGCCCTGAGTGCACGGAACATCTGGTGGATTCAAGCGTTTGTGATGTCGTGTGTTTGCTAGTGGGATAAAGGAAATGATATACATCTATTGTTGGATGATGCTTGATGATCTTGATGAGCACTGTATACAGGGAAGGAACCACTACCCCGGGTAGGGGGTAGGGTCGTTATAATGGGTCAGCTAAATGCTGACCGTTACTTTGTTTTCTGGTTTGTCTTGGATGTGGAATTGCAGGTGTTGCGGCTGGAAATGCATAAGAATAGCTAGCTTGCTGAGATAGGCCCTTGAAGGCCATGCGAAGAGCTGTGTTTGGATTTCATGTGTGGCCGGCCTGCGTGCCGATGTACGAAGTTGTTGTTGTGTAAAGAGGAACCTCTAAGGCTATAAGGCCAGGGTGTGTGAGTTGTATACATTCCTGGTGTTGTTATATAAATGTGATCTTTATATATTGTGGACATTCTAGTTTGAGTTCATGTTAACAAGTAAAAATGCTGCGCTAGAATGGAATGAGTTAAGGATACGCATAGATTTTGATTTCCACACGTAATTCCTTCGCTGTCTGTGCTATTATGGCGTGGGCCCCGGACGGACCCACTGTTATATGTCATGTGACGGGTGGGGGTGTTACATGAAGGCTCGCCTGTGGGGGATAGGTTTGGTTTAAGAACTTCATCGGCACCCCGAGCTCGCTCGGCCCCAGGTAGACCCGCTGCGCAAGCTCTCATCTAGCTGGCAGGTCCGAAGGCTCGCCTGTGGGGGATAGGTTTGGTTTGAGAACTTCATCGGCACCCCATGCTCGGCTTGGCCCCAGGTAGACCCGCTGTGCAGACTCTCATCTAGCTGGCAGGTCCGAAGGCTCACCTGTGGGGGATAGGTTTTTGTTTGAGAACTTCATCGGCACCCCGAGCTCGGCTCGGCCCCTGGTAGACCCGCTGCGCGGGCTCTCATCTAGCTGGCAGGTCCGAAGTCTCGCCTGTGAGGGATAGGTTTGGTTTGAGAACTTCATCGGCACCCCAAGCTCGGCTCGCCCCCAGGTAGACCAGCTGCGTAGGCTCTCATCTAGCTGGCAGGTCCGAAGGCTCGCCTGTGGGCAATAGGTTTGGTTTAAGAACTTCATCGGCACCCCAAGCTCGGCTCGGCCCCAGGTAGACCTGCTGCGCAGGCTCTCATCTAGCTGGCAGGTCCGTAGGCTCGCCTGTGGGGGATAAGTTTGGTTTGAGAACTTCATCGGCGTCCCGAGCTCGGCTCGGCCCCAGGAAGACCCGATGCACAGGCTCTCGTTAGCTGGCAGACCCGAGGGGTTGCCTAGGGGAGAGAAGCTTTTGATCCTAGGAGACACTCCGACTCGGATGCTCTGAGCAGGGCAAGAAACGCACCCGGAACGCGGAATGAAAAGAGGCAAGGCCCCTTCAGGCAGGAGAGGCCTCAGGCAAAGAAGATCTCGGCAATGAAGTCCTCTCCAAGGAGATCTCGCCGAAGGAAGCTCTCGGCGAGAAGACTCCTGGCAGTATCCTTGGACAGGGGGAAGCGTTAGGCGAAAGCTTCGAACAGTTCGCGCAAGCTAAAGGGGGACGGCCTCGTCTTAAAGGGCCCGCGAGCCATGTTTCCGGCAGACGGTTTTCGGCAGAACGCGGGAACGAAACGTCCAAGCCCTGGGCTCTTTCGACAGGTTCCCGCTTATCCGTCACTAAGGGAGACTACCCTAGGGAGGCCAAGGGCCTCGGCGGAAGCATGCTTGAGAAGCACTCGGCCACAATAATTATATCAAGCGCATTTACATTAACGAGAATGGCATAAACACATTATTTACAATGTATTTTATATAGTGACAAATCTAGAGCATTCTCGCTCAGTACAACGAAAAGAAAAAAGAAAAGGGGGGCCCCTCAGGGAGACAAGCTGTACCCCTCAAAGCTCCCTCTTGAACTCCCGCTGGAGCTCTCGCCTGAGCTCTCCCCGGATGTCTTGCCACCCGCGGTAGGGGATTTCGGGACATCCTATGGCAGGGAATCGGGCACGCCTGGGGGCTTCGGTACAGGCTCGAAGAGCCATGGGACGAGCTGTTGAGCGGTAATGGTCTTGCCCCTCCCGTCCAAGCAACTGGCATCCCGCAGCGTCTCTAGAGTCAGCTTGATTGTAGCTTGCGCGTTGGCCTGGAGGAGCTTGTCGATGTTGTAGACAGAGTAGTAGCGGCTCTTTAACCTTTCGTCTAGTAGAGGGGGCGCATTCGCCTCCAGGCGCAGGATCTGGTCCCTCAACAGGACGTTTTCGTATCGCGCCTGGGCCAGCTCTGCGCGAAGCGCCACGGCTTGAGCGGAATCCTGTATAGCGAGAGGTTAGCATGAAAGGAAAAGAATGAAGTTGAAATCTGCAGTGGCGAGAGCGAGTGCCGTGAAAGGTCTCGTTTACCTCTTCCGCCCGGCGCAAAGACAGCTGTTGCTTGGAGTCTGCTAGCTCCTCCTTCAAGGTAGCCGCCTCATCCACCGCGCCCTCCCTGTCCTTGAACATATCCTGGAAGTTGCGATCAATGGTGATGCTTCGGCGAGCACACATATGCGCAAGCTCCATACCGCGCATCAGAGCCCAGGTGGAGTTGTAGGCCAGGAGCCAGGTGGTCATTTTGTCATAGACACTGGCGTTCTCCCAGCTTTAGAGGTCGTACCCAGGAGAAGGCCTCGCTGGTGACCTCATCTCGCTCCGCCCAGCTGGGAGAAGAGATGAGATTGAGACCCTGTTGTATCAGGGTCCCACTGAAGGAGCGGTTTGTTTTCCGCGTCAAGGCACTTTGTGCCGAGACCAAAATTGTGGTGACCCCGCGGCACCTCTCCAGGCGGAGACTAGGCAGAGGTCTCTGCGGCGGCTCCCTCGCCATCTGCTCCACCAGGGGCCGGGGGGTTCTCGGCAGCGGTCTCGGCGCCGCCCCTAGTGACCGCGATCTCGCTGGCGGCCTGCAAGATCTCCTCAAAAGAGCGGCCTGCAGCAAGAGGTTAGGAGGGCGGCACTGCGGCGACTTTACCCTTCTCGGCGGCAGTTATCTTGGGCCTCTTGAGCGGTGGGGGCAGAGGGGCGTCGGGATTTCGCTTCCCGGCGCCAGTCGAAGGAAGCGGGGCCGGCTCGTCCTGGCAAGCTTGAGTTGCAGCCTTTGCGAGAGCCAGCGGGTCTCTCACAGATTGGCTCTCGGTAGCGCGAGCCTCGTTGAATGGTTGGTGTAGGGGGATCTCGCGCTCTCCTGCCAAAGCGACAACACTCAGTTCTAATCTTAAAAAGGAAGGGAATAGCGAGACAAAGGCGAGACCGTACCTTCACCCGGAAGCACGGGGAGGAGTGAATCGACGTCCCGCTGGAGGAATTGGACGTCGAAGTCCTTGGTTCCGAAGAAATCAAGCAGGGCACTCTCGTGCGAGCCCAAGGAGGGCGGCTTATAAGTGGCATCCTCATATTGAATGGGCGCGAGAGGCACGTTCCCGAAATCGCCGGAAACGAAGACAAACCTCTCACCCTAATGGTGGTGCTTGTTGGCGAGACCGATGGTCTTGAGCAGCTGCCCTGAAAAGAAGACCACCCCTCCCTTGGCGCGGAAGGTGAACAGCTTTTGGAAGATTGGAAGGCTGAACTCGATCCTCTCGGATCGCATATAGCAGATAAAGGCCACCAAGATCGCGACCGAGTTTGGATTCAACTACGCGGGAGCCACTCCGTAGTACCGGAGGGCCTGGCGCATCTCGGGCCAGAGGGGGAGGCGGAAGCCCACCTCAAAGTGCTCAAGGGGGGTGGCGAGCTCCCCCTCCCCCGCACTGTTTACCTTGTCATGGTTGTCGGGGTTTCGCGCGGTGAAACCAGCGGGAACATAACGAGTCCGGGTCAGCTGGAACTCGTCCATGGTCAGGGTGCAGGAGGGAAACAGATGCTTCTGGAAGGCTTCCGCGCAATTCGAACGTTCCTTGCTTCCGCCAGGCATCGTGTTTGAGAGATTGTAGGCGAGGTCTTCAGAAGAGAGGCGAGAGAGAGAACAGCGAGAACGGGAGGAGGAAGCATAAGCAAGCGGGAGCTTTCGGCAAACCGCGAGAGCGATAAGAGATAAGGCGGGATTTGGATAGGAGAAATAAATATGGTAGGTGAACATCCCTATTTATAGAAAACCGTGATCATCATGACTTTTTCCAAAAAGGCGGCGGGGGTACAGCCGCCACGCCCTAAGTCGGCGGCGCCTCGGTTTCCCGCCCAAGATTGACAGTGACTGACTGACAGATGATTAGCGCAAGCATTACGAGATGGCACGCGACAAGTAAAGTAAGCGGAAGCAAGGTTACTCTCGTCGTGCGAGAGTTGAATAAATAATAATAATAATAATAATAATAATAATACAGTTAGGAGTTATTCTCGCCGAGCGAGAGCTGAATAAAAGGTAACAGCAATAATAGCAGAGTTATTAGCTACAGACTGATGAAAATAAATAAGGGTACATTGGGGAAGGGAAGGCCGGGGGCAAGGAAGAGAGAGATCTCGCGAATCAGTAGGGTTCCCACCGCCATCATCCTCGCTCCCGCTACCTGGTCCTCGGTGGTGCCTGCGGGTTGAATTAGGATGACAAGACTGTGCATCCTAGGTTGATCCGGCGAGACAGGTCTCGGATCCGCGCGATGCACCTTTCGGGAGAGGACCCTGCGGTAGGCCCACCTGACCGATCCGTCTCGCCGATGAAATAGTCCCGCTCCAGAGCCTTCAGCCTCTTCTCCACCGACTGGCGGAACTCTCTCGCCGCGGAGTCATGGGCCCGCTCCCGCCGGATAAGCTTTGACAGGACGACGGAAACCTTCTTCCCCCGTCTTCTTGCGCTCCCGGCGCTGGTTAAGATTTCCTCCATCTCGTCAAATGAAGGAAAGGGGGAGCTCTCGCCATCCTCCCCCTCTCTGTCTTTGTCTTCTTCATCTTCTTTATCCTCTACGTCAGCTCCCGACCGCGAGCCCAGATCCCCTGACAAGAATTCCACGGTCATGGCGAGAGCTAGCGACAATTATGATAACATACCGCATACCTGCAGTATGGCGAGAACCCCCGGTCGATGGAAGACGAGAAAGGCCCAGCCCCCCCCCCCCCCCCCCCCCCCTCAGTTCCAAAGAGTAGGTGGATTGGCTTCCCTTTTACCGGGGGAAGATCTTGCGAGTGGTGATCCCGCTTGGCCGGAAGCGGGGGGGAGGTCTCCTCTCCCGCGGGATGGCTGGCATCCAGTGGAGCTGCAGAAAATTCGACAGGCCTTCCTCCTGCCGGTAGGGAGGAATCAACCGCAGGGGCAGGCCGGTTAGCGTCCCTTACTTCATTCTCCCGGGAAGCGAGACCCGGCTGGGCGTAAGCTGGGGCTCCGGGAAGACAATTCAACGTCCTGAGATTTGAGTTAAGAGCGAGAGTGGAAAAGGTACCTACAGTTCTCGAGGAGTCGGGCGGAGGAGCGACATCTGAGACCCGTGGTTGGTCCTCAGGAGGACGGGATGATGGATCTAAAGGTTCCCGCGGGGACCTGACGACGTCGGGAACCATTTCCTGCGAGAAGTATCACATCAGCTACAAGTCCTCCCGCCTAAGCACTTAGTAGTTTCAATGATTGGCGAGTCGGACAAACCTTCTGCAAAGAGGGATCATCCATGCGGCTTGGCGTCGGGGTAGGGGGGCTCCTGTTCTCGTGAGGCAGGTCTCGTTGGACCACCTTCGCCTTCTTCTTTTTCTTCTTTGGTTGAGAAGGCTCAGCGGCTGACGACTTTCTCGCCAGCCAGGGGGAAACAAAGGCGCAGTTAGCCTTGGCTCGTGCCTGTGCGGCATCGATGCAGTCTTGAAGATCCTGCGGAAGCGGTTTGTCGGCGCGCTTGGGATGTATCGCGAGAGGAGGTGAGAACTCAGGCGAAGAATGGAGATTCGAGGGCAAAATTATGGCCGTCTATCAGCACATATATATAGCCACCGTACGGGCCACCAAAAGATTCTCTGATGTTGACACATGCTCAGTGAATATTTACGGGTTGGATGTGTCTTTTCGAGCGCAGAGCTAGCTCAAAAAGAGCGGGGATTGTGTACAACCCCATATTCGCTGAGTCAGACCAGGAGGCACCAACCGTCACAATTAGGCTAGCCAGAGGAGTTCCCGCCCTAAGGAAGTTCTCGCCCAAGTAGGCGGGAACGCTTGCGCTTGCGCCAAGCTCCCGTCTTGAAAGATTTCTCGCATATAAGCAGGCGAGACCGCTTGCACCGGGATTTAGACAGAAGGCTCTCGGCTCAGAGCTCGCGCCGAGTGGGGCCCAGGGCCTTGGGTAATATGACCTAATTGCCCTCAGGTAAAATTACTCCTATACCCTCAGGATAAACAGCGGGATTTGGCTATTAGCAGATCAACTAAGGGTATTTCAGTAATCTCAGGTCAGCAAAGGCTATAAATAGACCCATAAGGGCTCCTTACAAAGAAGCTTCATAATCTTCCAACTTCCAGTGCTTTCTGAGGAGCTCCTAGCCCAGCTTTTGGCTTTGGAGGGGAAGCTCTCAGATATCTTCCGGGTGTGAGGTGGGACCTCCTTGCTGAGGCTTTGGGTCAGTCCAGGGACCTTTGAATCTAGTCGAGGGTTGAGGCTTGAGAGAAGTAGGTGTTGGCTGCACCCCTGTAAGATCACATCAAATTCCGACATCGGTAGCACAAACGTATTCAAATAGAATCTCAACTCCCAATTTGAACCGTCACATCGCAAGCCCTATCTGCAAGCATCGAACAACCATTCAATAATAACACCTTTACGCTCTCTGTCTTCACATGACTAGGTACTCCAATTCGAGCTACAAAGTCCGTAGACAGAAATGAATGCGAAGCACCCGTATCAAATAGTGCTCTCGTCAGCGTGTTTCGAATCATAACAAAGCCTGTGGTAACCACATCACACACAAGCCACATACAAAACATGCAATAAGAAAAGCAATCAATAACTTAACTCATACATGTGACGACGTCACTTTGCTTTATGGCCTCCTGCTGGCCAAGATTATAAACTCGGGGCTGTGCATGGGATGCAGAGGACTCCACCACTGCCTTTCCCTTCTCAACATAAGACGCTCCCGTCTTCTTGTCACCCTTCGGTGGAACAACCCGACAATTACGGGCTATATGCCCCCACTCTGCCACAAGTAAAGTAGGTACGAGTCTCCGGCCTCGAAGTGGCCCCCGACAAAACTGTTGAAGGAGCTTGTCCAGAAGGCTTGGACTTCATGCCCCCATTTCTTTTGATAATACGATTTCCCAGGTCGGGGCGCTTTAAACTCTGGCTTTGTCACAGCCAAGGCCCTTTTTCCTTGCACCCACTTCATATCTTTCTCCAGCGCACACGCCGTATCGACCAACGCCTGTAACCCTTGGTTCACGAAACTCGAGAGCAGGAATCGCAGCTCATCCCGTAATCCTTTGTAGAGCCTATTGGTTTTCAGTTGCTCATCGGCAAAGATAGAACCCGCATAACGTCCCAACCTCGTGAACTCATGTAGGTAAGTCTCAACACTACTTTCTCCTTGCATTAGCTGTTGGAACTCATTTTCATGGCAATGCGTTGTGCCGATGGTAGGTGCTTTGCCAGGAATAGTCGCGAGAACTCTTCGATCGAAACTTGTGTTAACTGCTTGCCCGCTAAGTGGGTAACTCGATCTCGTCCCACCAGAGTGATCCTCTCCTTCCAATAAGAAGGTGGCCAAGGTGACCTTCTGATCTTCCTCCATCCTGATCGCCGTCAATATACGCTTGACGCGCGACAACTATCCTCCGCCTGCGTAGGGGATCCCACACCCGTAAACGTAGGGGGATTGAAGCTCAGAACTGCTTCAACT